>JAAGEH010000480.1:63925100-63941414 GCA_011751065.1 Lasiurus cinereus
GAATACAGATTTTACTGAAAAAGACCATTTGGAACACTAGCATTTTTTTATATATATAGATTTTTATTGATTTTTTACAGAGAGGAAGGGAGAGAGATAGAGAGTCAGAAACATCAATGAGAAAGAGACATCGATCAGCCGCCTCCTGCACACCCCCTACTGGAGATGTGCCCGCAACCAGGATACATGCCCTTGACCAGAATCGAACCTGGGACCCTTCAGTCCTCAGGCCGATGCTCTATCCATTGAGCCAAACTGGTTTCGGCGGAACACTAGCATTTTTTTAAAAAAAAATATGTGTTTCTTCTTGACTAGAGGCCCAGTGCACAGATTTGTGCACTGGTAGGGTCCCTCGGCCTGGCCTGCCAGGACCAGGCCTACACCAGCTCTCTGACATCCCCCCAAGGAGTCCCGGATTGCAAGAGGGGGGCTCTTGGGTGATGCACCCCGGAATCAGGCTTCCTCCTCTCTGGTTCCGGGCGCATCACCCGAGAGCTGCAGCCAACACATGACAGCGGCTCCTGCATTGAGCCTCTGCCCCCTGGTGGTCCGTGCACATCATAGCCTCTGGTTGGACGGTCGCTGAGGCTTTTATAGAGATGTCAGAGAGGAAGGGAGAGGGAAAGAGAGGTAGAAACATCCATGATGAGAATCACGGATCAGCGGCCTCCTGCCTGCCCCTTAAGGGGGATGGAGCCCGGCACCCAGGCCTGTGCCCTGAGCGGGAGTCAGACCCTGGCCTCCCGGTTCCCAGGTTGACGCTCAGCCCCTGAGCCCTGCCAGGCGGGCAGCCCTGGCATTTTAAGCAGCAGAGACGCTGTTTCAGGACCACGGCGGGCAGGCTCGGCCACGGCCACCACATGTAGGGACGTGTTCTTTCCAGGGGAAAGCCCGGGGGTGCGAGCACCGACTTCCGGAAGCCGGAGACGCGTGGAGGGCCTGTCCTCAGAGGGTCGGCCAGCAGGGACGGGTCTCCTCGGACGGGGACGCGGGGCCAGGGGCCGCCCAGCCGATTCTAACTGTCTCCCTGTTCCCTCTCTCTCCTGCCGCAGAATCGGAAGACTCTTCGATGGGACAGAGCCCATCGTGCTGGACAGTCTCAAACAGCACTATTTCATTGACAGAGACGGACAGATGTTCAGATATATCTTGAACTTTCTGCGAACGTCAAAGCTGCTCCTTCCCGATGACTTCAAGGTGAGGGAATCGTGTTCCGTTATAGCAGCACGCACGCGCACACACACACATGTATGGTTTCTTCGCGTGCACTCCCCTCGCCCCCCGTTCCCCACCCCCCAGTCTCTCTGGCGTTCTGTGTTTACACAGACACCGGCTCGAAGGGCTCGGAGCCTCTGGCCTCATCCTACGTTCCTGGTGAGAGAGAGCTGGGGCCGTTAGGATTTCCGTGAGCGAAGGGGGGCCGCTCTTGTTCGCGTAGAGAGCCCAGCGCCACCTCATTGGAGCCCGCTGGCATCCGTCGGCTCATTCCTCACCTAAACTCTGATGTCGCCTTGATGAGGCAGAGCAGGAAAGAAAGCTCGGCTTATCCGAGAGGCTGGGCCTCCCGGAACCGGAACGGAGACGTTCTGTGCGGCCGCAGGAGTTGGGCGTTGCTGGCGGGGACGTCCCGTTAGTGCCCGGCGTTGCAGCGAGTCCAGCTCGTGCCGGCGGCTGCGGGCAGCGGGATCGGGCCAGACAGGACGGTTCACGGGGCGGGAATGCACAGACGCGTGATGGAAGGCAGCCACTCGTGTTTCTCTAAAACGGAAGGTTCTAAGGACTCCACCAAGTACTGGATGGGGGGCGAGAAGGGTTCAACCGGAGAGCGTATCTACGTTCATGCACCGCCCGTGGGCCCGGGCAAGGGGGCAGTGAAGACGGGGTGGGGGCGGGGAGAGGCTGGGGAGAGATGAAGGGGGAAAATGGGAGATATCTGTAATACTATCAACAATGAAAATATATTTTGAAAAGGAATCCACTAAATACAAACAGAATCAGTACAGTGGTACCTCGAGATACGCGTTTAATTCGTTCAATCACCTTGAGGCGTGGGAAACTGTGAGACGCTCGAGTCGCGGTAAACGGGTGGGTCGTGTGCAGCCGGCCGATCCGCGTGATGACTCCTATCTCAACTGTTGCTCGTATTTCAAAGCAAAAATCGCTCGCTCGACGGCTCGTATCTCAAAAATCTCGTAGGTTAGGGCACTCGTATCTCGAGGTACCACTGTACAGAACTCCTTAAGCCGTCTGAAATCAGGATCAGTGTATTGCAATCAATGGCTTTCCCGTAGACTAGCCAGAACCAGCCATAAGGTAACGCAACGCCTGGCCCAGACAGTGGCATGCCGCTCCCCCGAGGGCCGAGGAAGGGCGGCCCAGTGCTAGGAGGGTGTCCGAGCCCCTTCAGTCACAGATTCTCTAAAAATGAAATGGGGCCCACTTACAAACTTGGTGTAAAAAAATGCTTACAGATGGATAAAGAAGGGGGTACGCGATCAACCAAGGGAGGTGGTGCATGCAGATGAGAGGACCAATGGACACACACACTAGGGGCGAGGACGTGGGTGAGGGCATGTGCTGGGGGCGGGAGCGACCTGGGAGAAATCAGTGGGGAAATATTTAATCCTTTCAACGATAAAGGATGAAAGAAAAGAAAGCATAGCTCAATAGCCCTGGCCAGCCGAGACTGGTGTGGCTCAGTGGATAGAGCGTCGGCCTGCGGACTGCAAGGTCCCAGGTTCGATTCCGGTCTAAGGGCATGGACCTGGGTGGTCGGCACATCTCCAGTAGGGGGCGTGCAGGAGGCGGCTGAGCATCAAACTATAAACCAGGAGGTCAGGGTTCGATTCCCAGCCAGGGCCCAGGCCCGGGTTGCGGGCTCCATCCCCAGTGGGGCGTGCAGGAGGCAGCCGACCCATGATTCTCTCTCATCAGTGATGTTTCTCTCTCCCTCTCCCTTCCTCTCTGACACCAATAAACATATGTGGGTTTTGTTTTTTTTTAATATTTTAAAACATCGTAGAGACATGGTGAGTCCCCTGGTCCCCAGAGGAACACCCGCAGAGTTAGGGGCACCTGGCCGCCAGCTCTGGCGTGGACACAGCCCAGGTGCTGAGCGTCTCCATCACGGTGGGACCTCTTGGGGCCACCGCCCCCCCCCACTCCCCACCCCAAGGAGCCTTTAGGCCAGTGGCTCTCAACCTTCTTCAGGCCGCGACCCTGGCCTACAGTTCCTCATGTGGTGGTGAACCCCCACAATGAAATTTTGCTACTGTGATGCATCGTGATGTAAAAATCTGCATTTTCCGCTGGTCTGAGGCGACCCCTGTGAAAGGGGCGTTCGACCCCCAAAGGGGTCGCGACCCACAGGTTGAGAACCGCTGCTTTAGGCGGACATGCCTACCTTGCTCCGCTTCACACTCGCAGGGCCTCCCGCTGTGGGAGAAGCAGAGCAGCGCCCCCTGTCAGCCACGACCCGAAGGCCCAGCCCTGCCCTCCCCTGAGCCCGCACGCCGGCCGGCGGGCCGCCCTCGCCCTCACAGCAGCCCCCTGCCTGCCGGGGTGGGGGTGGGGGCACTGTCCTGGGCAGCAGAGACATGGTCACACCCACACTGTGGCCCCGGCGGCCCGCACCCCTTCCCTCTCTCACCACTCCTGGGGGGTGGGCTGGGGGGGCAGGCCTCAGCCACAGGCCCCGGGTGGTGTGAGCGCATGATGCGGCCTGAGTGACATGGACGGGAAGGAGGCGGGCAGGCGGGCGGGGAGGAATCTGCCCAGAGCCGCTTACAGGGCCGCGGGGGACGCGCTGTAGATGAGGGGCCTGGATCCCGGCCCTCGGCGGGTGGGCGGGCAGGGGTGTCCTCTGAGGAGCCAGCTCTGCCCGTCCCTGAGCGGTGAGGCCCCACGGGGTTGCCGAGAGCGAGCGGTGACGGCGGCTCCCCGCCCGCTGGCCGGGGCTGGCCGAGCCACGGTGCCCAAGCCACAGCCTCCCGCACCCCTCGAGGCGGCACCGCCTCCTGCGGCCGTGTGACCAGCCCGGGGCCTGTTAGCCGGGGGCCTGTTAGCGCGCAGAGACGTCCGCACTTCAGAGCCCCCTGAGGCCGGAGCTGCCCTGCCCCAGGGAGCGGTGACGGGACGTTCCCTCCGGCCGTGGCCCAGGCGACACCACGACTCAAGACAGCATTTCATGTATTTGTCATCGGAAATAAATGTTTCACAATACAGTGGCACCTCGAGATACGAGTGCCCTAACAGACGAGATGTTTGAGATACGAGCTGCCGAGCGAGCGGTTTTTGCTTTGAAATACGAGCCACAGTTGAGAGAGGAGTCATCGCGCGGATCGGCCGGCTGCACACGACCCACCCGTTTACCGCGACGCGAGCGTCTCATAGTTTCCCACGCCTCAAGGTGACGGAACGCATTAAACTCGTATCTCGAGGTGCCACTTGTAATTACATATTGTTTCTGTGATGAACCCCTATGCTTTAATGATGTTCCATTTGTAACAACGAAAATACATCCTGCCTATCAGATATTTACATTAGAGTTCGTGACAGTAGCAACATGACAGCGATGAAGTAGCCACGGAAATCATGTTATGGTTGGGGGTCACCACCCCATGGGGAGCTGTCTTAAAGGGCCGCGGCCTTAGGCAGGTTGAGAACCGCTGCTCTAGCCCCGGACGGACGCACAGACGGTCGAACAGACGGACGGACAGATGCGGGATTCAGACCGCAGATGCTCGGGAGGTGACCCCTCCCCGATTCCAGGAGGGAAGCAGCAGGAGGTGTGTGCTCGCCGTGACCTGTGTGACCTGTGTGTCCCCCCCACCCAGGACTACACGCTGCTGTACGAGGAGGCGCGGTACTTCCAGCTGCAGCCCATGCTGCTGGAGCTGGAGCGCTGGCAGCAGGAGCGGGAGGCGGGCCACGTGTGCCGGCCCTGCGAGTGCCTGGTGGTGCGCGTGGCGCCCGACCTGGGCGAGCGGATCGCGCTCAGCGGCGACAAGTCGCTCATCGAGGAGGCGTTCCCCGAGGTGGGCGACGTCATGTGCAACTCCGTCAACGCCGGCTGGAACCACGACTCCACGCACGTCATCCGCTTCCCGCTCAACGGCTACTGCCCCCTCAACTCCGTGCAGGTACCTGCGGGCGCCCCGGGGGCGACGTCACCCCCTCCTTTCCTGCCCGCCTTCGCCTGGGGGGCCTCCCACAGGGCCGGGGGCCAGGGCGGTGACCGTCCGTCCTGCGGGCTGGGCACCCCCTTCCCCATCTCGGCGCCCCCCCCCCACCGCCCGCCACCCCACGCGCAGTCCCGGGAACAGCCTGTGGGCCAGGGAGGAGGAGGCGGACAGCCGCTCTGTCCTCGCGGAACCTGCTTATGGAAAGGAATGGGGGAGTCGGGCATCGGGGCGCCAGTAGTGACCAGCACCAGGCTGGTCAGCAGAGAGAGGGGAGGAGGGGGTTTGGGGTAACCCAGCAGCTCCCAGCCCCTGAGTTTGGAGCGTGGCCAGGCTGCTCAGGACTGGCACTGGGGGGCGGGCCCTGTGGCTGCAAGGTGTGTGTGTGGGGGGGGTCCCTCTGGCCAGGAGGGCGGGCCCTGTGGCTGAAGGCGGTCCCTGGTGGCCGGGGGCGGGGGGGGTCCTGTGGCTGGGGGGAGAAGGCCCTGGTGGCCGAGGGGCTGTCCTTAGTGGCAGGGGGCGGGCCCTGTGACAGCCAGGGGGCGGTCCTGCTGACGCCATCTCCCCCGCCCGCAGGTCCTGGAGCGGCTGCAGCAGCGCGGCTTCGAGGTGGTGGGCTCCTGCGGCGGCGGCGTGGACTCGTCCCAGTTCAGCGAGTATGTCCTGCGGCGCGAGCTGCGGCGGCCGCCCCGCGGGCCCTCCGTCCTGCGGATAAAGCAGGAGCCTCTGGACTGAGCGGGCCCCCTCTCCGCCTCCAGGAGACAGACCCACACACACCCCGACGGCGCACCCCGGAAGCCGGCCAGCCGGCCAGCCAGCCAGCCGGCCAGCGGGAGCTGGGGTGCGGCCGGGGCCCCCTCACCCGCCTGCGGGCCGAGCGGTGGCGAAAAGACACGTCCATACCCAGTAGAGACCAGGCTGCATTCACAGGGAGCAATGGGAATAGGTGATTTCCTCCAGTGTAAAAAGTATATAAATATATATACATATATATATATATATATATGCGCGCCAGGAGGTAGGAAATGCAAAAAAAAACGGGGGGCTGCGGTGGGGGCTGCGATGGCCGCGGGGCCCGGCCCCGGATCTGACAGGGAACAAGCCATGGCCGCCCGCCCGCCCGCAGCCGCCCCGGGCCTTCCTCTCTCTCCATCCTCCTCCCTCTTTTTCCCTTTTTTTTCCAACACAACACACCTGGCCTCCGTGTCCTGCAGCCCGAGGTCCCCCAGGGCCTCAGGAAAGCGGGGGGCGCTGGCGCTGGCTCGGGGGGTTTCAGGGTGTCCGCCGAGGGGCGTCCCGTGCCCTGGCCTCGGAGGTTGTCGCCCGCCGGCCGCGGGCCCATGGGGACGGGCGGCCCCTGTGTCTCGGGCGACCCGTCCCGCCCAGGGGCCACTTGTGAGAGGCGCACGGGTGTGAGCCTGCTGCTTTCCTACTACGGTTTTTCAGATTTTATAACGTACGAGAGACAATAAACTCTGTTTTAAAAAGAAGGCCGTGTGACGCGCACTTGGGGGGCGAAGCCGTGGGAAGGTGGCCCTGTCCTCTTCTCGGCGGGCTGCGGGGAGCGGCACAGAGAGGCCGCGCCCGGCCGGCGAGGTCGGGGGTTGAGAGTCGACCTGTGAACCAGGAGGCCAGGGCACCTGCCGGGGTTCTGTACTCGATCCCCACAACCAAGGGGGGTGGGTAGGAGGCACGATGCTGACTGACAGGTAGACTCGGCACGATGCTGACAGGTAGACTCTGCACGATGCTGATTGACAGGTAGACTCGGCACGGTGCTGATTGACAGGTAGATATGGCACAATGCTGACTGACAGGTAGACTCTGCACGATGCTGATTGACAGGTAGACTTGGCAGGATGATCACTGACAGGTAGACTCGGCACGATGCTGATTGACAGGTAGTCTCTGCATGGTGCTCACTGACAGGTAGACCTGGTACGATGGGAGATGGACAGGTAGACCTGGTACGATGGGAGATGGACAGGTAGACCTGGCACGATGCTGACTGACAGGTAGACTTGGCACGATGGGAGATGGACAGGTAGACTTGGCACGATACTGACAGGTAGACTTGGCACGATGGGAGATGGACAGGTAGACTTGGCACGATGCTGACTGACAGGTCGGTGACACTGTTTCTGCCGCAGACATGCCCCTGTTAACGGGCTCTTTCCATCCTGAACTTCCTGCTTTAAGTGAAAAAGTCTGAGCTGAGGACAGGGGTCATGAAAATGTCTCTGCTTCTGAGTGAATAGGAAGCTGTAAATGCTCTTCTCACCCCCAAACACACACATGCCCCACACTCGGTCCCCCAGACATCTGCCACCAGCTTCCAGGGCGGCGGTGAACTTCCCTGCGTCTCAGACGAAGACAGCGCATCTCGATGGAGGAGCCGGGGCTGCTCCCACGGCCGCTGCGCCCTCCGCTGCCCCGAGAGGGAAGGGGTGCTCATGGTGCACCAGGCTCCGTTCCCGGGGGCGGAGTTTTCCTGGCGGTCCATCCAGATTCCTCCCCTGGGACCGGCTGGTTCTCGTCATCGGCTAACGTACCCGGCGCGCCCGATGCGCATTTCAATCTATCCCAACCATCGCTCCACCGAGCTCAGAGCCGAACCCTGGCGTCCACTTTTTCTCTTAAGTTCTGGCCCACTTACAAACCACCATCCACAGCACAGCCTTCTCTCTCTGGATTTCTTCCCACTGGAGATTTTAGCATTCACTGGCAGTCTCTTCCAGAATCAATCATTTACCTTGGTGGCTACCCAAGTATCCCTTTTTAAATATATATCTATTTTTATGGATTTCAGAGAGGCAGGGAGAGGGAGAGAGAGACGGAAATATCAATGATGAGAGAGGATCATTGATCAACTGTGTCCCAAGTAGATCCCGGGAGAGGATCTGGGGTGTTATCCAAGGCGTCCCTTGAGATAAACTTGAACCGCGCAGGTGTGAGACATTCAAGTCCTTGCTAGGGAAGAGGCTCCTCTATGCAAGCAGGACCAAGGGGCGGGCTTAGGACCAAAGAGACCAGAAGCTGCCGAAACCAGTTTGGCTCAGTGGATAGAGCCTCAGCCTGCGGACTGAAAGGTCCCGGGTTCAATTCCGGTCAAGGGCATGTACCTTGGTTCCAGGCACATCCCCAGTCGGGGGCGTGCAGGAGGCGGCTGATCGATGTCTCTCTCTCATCGATGTTTCCAGCTCTCTATCCCTCTCCCTTCCTCTCTGTGTAAAAATCAATAAAATATATTTAAAGAAAAGAAAACGAAAGGTGGAATTGGACGGAGTGGGGTGGGCAGGGGAGGATCGCCAGGCTGGGGGCGACCCCATGCAGGAGCTGAGAGTCACAGAGGGCGGGCCCATGGGTGTCCTGGGGCCCCTGCAAACCTGACGTGGGGGGGAGGGGTGGCGGGGAGGCTGTTTCTCCCCGTCATCCATCCTGACCAGCCGGCTCAGAGGGGACCCCCGAGGTCGCAGGAGAAAAGTGGACGTCACCAGGTGAGTCACGTCCATAGGGGCGAGGAGGCCAGCAGAGGCGGGCGCACCCCGTTCTCAGGCAGCCCCCCTCAGCGCCGCCACCAGTCTCCCGCAGGGAACTGTTGCCGCCACTCCCCTCTGGTTTTTCTAGAAACGCTGGAAACTCCAGTCTGTGAAATCCCTCCACACGCCCAGGTCAGAGCCCACTCCTCTTCTTAGACAGACGCTGCGGCCGAGGAAGACAGCCGCCGAGTCCGTGCCTCTGAGAGTCAGGAAACGATGAGACTGCGGTAGACAATCTAGAACGGCGGTAGACATTCTAGAACGGCGGTTCTCAACCTGTGGGTCGAGAACAGCTGGCAGGGTCTCCTAAGACCATCAGAAAACACAGATATTTACATTAAGATTCATAACAGTAGCAGATGACAGGAAGTAGCGACAAAAATAATTTTATGGTTGGGGGTCACCACCACATGAAGAACTGTATGAAAGGGTTGCAGCTGCCCAGACCGGTTTGGCTCAGTGGATGGAGCGTTGGCCTGCGAACTGAGAGGTCCCAGGTTCGATTCCGGTTGCGGGCATGTGCCTTGCTTGCAGGCACATCTCCAGTGGGAGGCGTGCAGGAGGCGGCTGATCAATGTCTCTCTCTCATCGATGTTTCTAGCTCGCTCGCTTGCTTTCTCCCTTCCTCTTTGTAAAAAATCAATAAAATATATTTAAATAAAAATAAAAGCCGTCCCGATCAGACAGAAACGGACACAGCAGGAAGCACAACAGAGGCGGGAAAGCTCTGACATCAAAGCCCGCTTCTCCGAGACAGCCAGGTTCGGGGTCACCCCGAGAACACCCCGGGGCCGGGAAACGCGGGACCACACGGAGAGGAGCCGGGAGGAGCTGGGCAGCGAACGGAGGAAAGAGCCCAAATGCTGGGCCCGACCAACGGCCACGCCCAGGCCCACGGACGCGTCGGGGTTCAGAGAGGCCCCCCAGATTGACAAGCGGGTGGAGTGCTGCTGGTGTCAAGTCTTCCTGGATCCGTAAAAGGGTCTCTAACAAGGTTAGTGACCTTCCAAACGACACGCTGGCAACCCACGCACTGCCAGCAACACGTGCGTGCGTGCGTGTGTGTGTGTGTGTGTGTGTGTGTGTGTGTGTTACTCTCTAGGAATCTAGAGTCTAGATGAATTTGTAATGAATTTTTTTAAATGATCATCTTTTTTATTTGACAAATTGTCTGACTTTAAATGTATTTTTTAATTGATTTGTTACAGAGAGGAAGGGAGAGGGATAGAGAGTCAGAAACATGGATGAGAGAGAGACGTCAATCAGCTGCCTCCTGCACACCTCTTACTGGGGATGTGCCCACAACTATGTTACATGCCCTTGCCCACAATTGAACCCGGGACACTCCATCCACTGAGCCAAACTGGTTTTGGCAAATTGTCTGACTTTAAACATTAAAATTAAAAAAAAAAATAGATTCTGCCAGAACCGGTTTGGCTCAGTGGATAGAGCCTTGGCCTGCAGACTGAAAGGTCCCAGGTTCGATTCCGGTCAAGGGCCTGTACCTTGGTTGCGGGTACATCTCCAGTGTAGGGCGTGCAGGAAGCAGCTGATCGATGTCTCTCTCTCTGTCTCATCGATGTTTCTGACTTTCTATGCCTCTCCCTTCCTCTCTGCAAATCAATAAAATACATTTAATAAATAAATAAAATAGATTTTTCAGTTCTGTACTTTGTAAAGCAGAGAGTTTGCCAGAAAAACAAAAATAAGTGTGGCTTGTGATTCAAGGACACTTGGTGCCTGGCCACACACCCGCATCCTACACCATGTGGGTTTGGATGGGGCTGTGTGTTCTGTGGAGGCCTGTTGGGAAGGGATACGGGGTTAATAGAGCACCCGGATTGGAGGTGGGAGGGAGGAACTGAAATGCCAGGTCCTCCCGCTGCCTCTCGGTCTGAGGGGGCTGATGAATGAGTTCATCCTCCACACAGAATAGCCTTTGTCCTGCTCTGAGCCGCCTACTGTCCGTGCAGAGAGGGTAATGGGTTTGCCTCCACTTGCCCACTCACCGCGGGAGCTGTTCCTTCTCAGGTTCACGATGCCGGCCAAGCATTTCTGAAACCTGCCTCGGTTTCCCTCTTAACCGCGTCTGCCCAGACTTTCACGGGGACAGAGCCAAGCCTCCGGGGAAGCGGAAATAGCAGCACGGATCCGCCAGGTGCCCTTCGCCCCCACCCAGCGGCAGCGAACAGGTGCCCACATTTGCCCGTCCCCCCGCTCCGTGTGTCTGCTGGACCGGTGAGAACTGCAGCCACAGGACCATGCACCCGGCCCACTTCAGCAGGAAGTCGCCGCAGAAGACCATCCGTCTGCAGAAGCCCAGGAAACGAATCTCGCGACCTCTCACACACACACTCACCCTCACACGGGGCCGATGCCCGGGTGGCCCCCGCTGTCCCAAGGACTTCGTTTAGAGCCGTCTGGCTGGCTGGCCCTGGGGCCAGTCAAGGACCACCCACTGCCTTTCACCATCCTTTTTTTATTTTTTATTTTTATTTTTTTATTAATTTCAGAGAGGAAGGGAGAAGGAGAGAGAGAAACATCAATGATGAAAGAGAATCATTGATTGGCTGCCTCCTGCACGCATCCCACTGGGGATCGAGCCTGCAACCCAGACATGTGCCCTTGGCTGGAATCGAACCTAGGACCCTTCAGCCCGCAGGCTGACGCTCTATCCACTGAGCCAAGCCGGCTAGGGCTTTAGCCATCCTTTCGATGAGCACTTTGCACCCACACAAAACACCGTCTATCTCGCCACTCGCGCACAGTAGGACTCCCAGGTAGATGAGAGCTCCATCTTGGAGTTGATTCAGCAGCAATACCCCAGCGCAGACACACTTCCCAAAGGCAGCAGGAGCCGTTCCACGAAGTCACCCTTTTGCAGAAAAGACCTAACTCGCTGAGAAATGGCCAGGGCGCTGTCGTCCGAGAAGCTTCCGGTCCTCACACACAGGCCCACAAGCCATTGCAGGAGGCGGGGGGTTAGGGTGAGGGTTAGAGAGGGTAAGGGACTGGCACATCCATCCGTCCCAACCTCCCATCATCTGCGAGAGTCGGGAACCCATGTCTGTGGCAGAATGGAGTCGGAAGAAGGGCAGACGGGGACGGAGAAATAAATCGGAGATGACGCAGCCGCTGGAGGAGGAAGGGGGGCGAACTCTTGAGAAAGTCCCCAGCAGAAACCGAGAGCTGGACGGCCATCAGACGGGGGTGGGGGAGGGCAGGGGGCGTAGAGAAAGGGAGAGGAGGCCAGGAGGGAGCCGGCAGACAAAGGGGCCTCAACGGGGTTCGATTCCGGTCAAGGGCATGTGCCTGGGTTTCGGGCTCGGTCCCCAGTGGGGGGCAGCATGCAGGCAGGAGGCAGTTGATCAACGAATCTCTTTCATCATGGATGTTTCTCTCCCTCTCCCTTCCTCTCTGAAATCAATAAACAAATATATTTTTTTAAAAAACAAGCCATTGCCGAAACTGGTTTGGCTCAGTGGATAGAGCGTCGGCTTGTGGACTGAAAGGTCCCAGGTTCAATTCCAGCTGGGGGCATCTAGCTTGCTTGTGGGCACATCTCCACAGTGGGGCGTGCAGGAGGCGGCTGATCGATGTCTCTCATCGATGTTTCTAGCTTTCTATCTCTCCCTTCCGCTCTGTAAAAAATCAATAAAATATATTAAAAAAACAAAACAAAAAACAAGCCACTGCCCCTGTTCTCAGATGACTCGGGCTGCTAGGGGAGACCCGCGCACACAGACACAGAACACAGTATGGAGGGCATGAGAGGGCGGTGGGGTCAGGGCCGGAGCGAGTTTTAAAGTCAAACACCCGCGTGGGAAGCGCAGGGTGCACGTGTCAGACCCAGAAACTGCCCTCACCTGTCCCCACCGAAGACCTCTGTCCCCAAGGGGCCCCTCAGCCGAGAGCACCAGCCAATGGACCCCCGAGATCGCCCACAGAGAGACGGGCTCAGGGACTGAGGACAAGAGGACGCCCCGCTCCGCGCACCGGCTCCGTGGATGACGGGATTCCCCCGGGAGAGGACGGGAGGGAACCGCGAGGTTCGGAGCGTGTTTCAACCCGCAGCGACCGACCGGCGATGGGAGACCGGCAGCTAAACCGGGGCCCCGGCCGCGTCCCTCCGGCAGCTCCCTGTGGCTCTCCCCGCATCTCCTCACCCCACGCAGGCACTGCCGGATGCGGGCGCGCTGGGCCGGTGATGGATGGCGAGCGGCACGAGGCAGCTCTCCCGGGAAATTAATGAAAACCGTTACTTCCCTAAGAAAAATGGTCTGTCCCCTCCACCATCGGATGGATTTTGAGCAGCCCTGGGACTGGCAAAGAGTGATTTTATCTCAGGTCAGGCAGGGGGAGGGCCAGGGTGGGGCCCGTGGCCATGGGCAGGCGCCAGACACACAGCAAAGCTCCCCCCCACTCCGTGTAGAGAGGGCAGGAGGCAGTTAGTCAATGATCCTCTCATCAGAGATGTTTCTCTCTCCCCCTTCCTCCTGACCTCTGACCCTCTCCCTGACCTCTGGCTGCACACGCCCTCTGTGGCCAGCAGAGGGAGGGGTCAGTCACTGGGAAGAACTCGGCGGACACCGAGGACTGCCGCCCTCAGCTTTCGGTCCAGCCTCAGTCTCAGCCTCGGGCGTGAATTCAAACAAAGCTGCCCAAGAAGCTGCTCCAAACCCACAGATGATGGTCCCGTCCCTGGGCCCGGTCCACCGCTGGCACTGCTGCCAGGGCTGCAGAGTGGAGCTGGGCTGGTGGGCACAGCCCGGCCCCAGGCTGGAGCGGCCCAGCCCTGCACCCACCGGCTCAAAACCGTGGGCTAGGTAACACCTCGCATTCTTTCTTTCTTTAAAATATATTTTATTGATTTTTTACAGAGAGGAAGGGAGAGGGATAGAGAGTTAGAAACATCGATGAGAGAAGAGACAACGATCAGCCGCCTCCTGCACACCTCCTACTGGGGATGTGCCCGCCACCAATATACATGCCCTTGACCGGAATCGAACCTGGGACCCTTCAGTCTACAGGCCGACGCTCTATCCACTGAGCCACACCAGTTTCGGCTCTTAATATAGATTTGTTTTTCTGTTGAAAACTTTCTTTCCTTAATCGTTTGGTGTTTGGGTTTTTTTTAGAGAGGAAGTGGGGGAGAGGGCAAAAGAGAGAAACAAAGATCACTTGCCTCCTATAGGCACCCAGCGGGGATCTAACCCACAACCCGGATATGTGTCCCGACCAGAACACAGCCCGCCACCTTCCGGTGCCCGGGATAGCCCTCCAGCCAGAGAGCCACCATCCGGCTAGTGACCTGCGCTCCGAAGCCTCAGCGCCACCGAGAGAAGGAAGGGATGTCCCCCCACCCCTACCTCCCAGGGCCTGGGCAAGGTTTCGTGCAAGGACGGGCACAGGAGCCGTCCGGAGTCAGAGAGGCCCCGGGTGAGCAGACATCCGCTGAGCGGCATCCTCACGGGGCTGGGCCGTCTCAGGACACAGCGTGGACCCGGGGCGGGAGGTCCCTCGGAGCGGACGGGCCAGGCCACCGTCAGGGCACAGCCCCTCCCTCCCTCCCTGATCGCAGGGCCCCCTCTCGCCGGCCCTTCAGCAGGTCCATCCAGATCCGGCTCCCTGGGGACTCAACAGATGGTGGGCCGGCTCCCACCGTCTCGGGGGGCAGAACTGCCTCCTCCCCGGAACCAGGGCCAAGAGAGGCGAGGCCCCTCCCCTGCCACTCCCTCCAGCCCCTGTGGGAGGGGGGCTGAGGGGTCCCCGGCTTAGCAAACACACAGCTTTGTCAAAGAGAGGGCTGCAGTCAAACCTGGGTCTGCAGTCTGGACCAAAGCTGGCACGTGTTAGCAGACACGGACCGACACGGCCAGCCCTGGCTCCACGCTGACCACTGAAGATACTGGTTTTTTAGACATTTTTATCGGTCTCAGAGAGCAACGAGGGAGAGAGAAACCTCAAAGATCAGGATCACTGACCGGACACCTCCGAAACGCCCCTACTGTGGATCTAGTCCACACCCCAGGCCTATGCCCTGGACGGGAATCAAACTGTGACCTCCTTCCTGTTCATGGGGTGATGCTCAACCGCTGGGTGCGCTAGCCAGGGTAAAGATGCAGGTTTTCAAAGGGAGAGACTAAGCAGAGTTATTCTTCTAATAAAATAATTATTTTAATGAAGTATTTGAAATAATTTCAAACATCTGATCAGTAAGATTATACACAAATAGGAGAATATGCTGCACTTTACCGAAAATAAAGTTAAGCATTTAAATATACAAAAACACCTTTGGGCATAGATCTCTTCATAAAGTACTCTTAACATATACATAATTTATAACATTTACACAGAAACTTCTGGAACGGAAGATGGGCCACTTGAAGACTCGCTGGAGCACAGGGGCCTGACAGCCGCGCCGGAGGGAGGCGGCCGATGTGAGGGCTTTCCCGGGATTCTGTGGGAAGAGGGGCACGTCCCCACTTCTGTGACACCTTCTTAGAGAAGGTGTCCTCCGCCTGTGGCTGACTACAGCTTGAGTCACCGCCGCCCGCGCGGCATTGAAAACAAACAGCAAAACAAAGCGGGGTCCGCGGCGCGAGCATCAGCCCCGCCTGGGCGAGCGAAAAGCATGCTTCTCAGAACACGTGAGCGAGCCCAGAGCGGCTAGCCCTGCCTCTGAGTGCAGAACCCCAACAGCGAGCGGCCCCGTTAAAACCTTCCCATCACCAACTAGTTTTTAACGCAACAAGGTGCTTAAAACACCGGGCAGCTCAGCGTTTCAAACCGCCCTTGAGGTTAAGCGAACACAGAACAGCACTTCCCGCTGGGCTGCGGCTGGAATCGTGGAACATTCCCTCTGCGCGGGCTGTTTTCCACCACAAAACACGGCCGGGCTCGGGGCCCGATCCCTCCCCGCCACCCTGCCACGGAAGGCGGCTTCCGGCTTCTGCTCGGCTTCCTGGCCCCCCTCAGCGTGGTGCGGCCTGCAGTCCTTCTGGACGCTCCGCCTTCTCCATCTGCAACGAGGCGTCGGCAGCCCACCTGCCAGGTTCCCCGCTCGCCGGCCCCGCGTACGGGTCCCATCGGCCTCCGTCTGACACGGGACGCAGCGACCAGTGGCCCCAGGCCCATCCCTGTGGCTGGCCGCCCTCAGCTCAGGAGGCGGGTAAGCGACGGGTCCAGCCGAGCCCCCTTCCCTCCAGCAGAGCGGGAAGCAGAGCCGGGTGGGCAGGGCTGCCGCTGGTCTGCCCAGACAGGAGCAGGTGGTCGGCGTGAACTCCCCCGCCCGGCCCGGAGGAGCGCTGTCCACGCCGCGGTGCACGAAGAAGTCACGGAGGTCCTGGCTGTAAACAGGCCCCAGGCCGAGCCTTCGAGCTGCCTGGAGGGACAGCGGGCGGAGGTGGTCACTTCAGAAGCGCGAGGTAGAGCATGCGCGAGTGCTTCATGTCCCGCTCCTGCTCCAGGCAGAACACCAGGTCCCGCAGGCAGACCCGCGTGGTCCGCGGGCGCGGCAGCTGCCGGCCGCCGGTCGGGCCGCAGGTCCCGGGAGCCAGAAGGCTGTCCTTTAGGCCCTGAGCAAGGGAAAGGGA
>JAAGEH010000480.1:63943696-63988093 GCA_011751065.1 Lasiurus cinereus
ACAGAGAACAGCACACAGCAGTCACACACAGGGAACAGCACAGCAGTAAAAGCGGGGTTCCGTGGGGACCTCACAGAACGTTAGATGGGGCGGCAGACACGGGAACAGACACGTTTGAGCCCATTTCTCTGCGGATTAAACAGCCTGGCTGCAGAGAGGGCATGACAAGAGGGCAGGAGGTTTGCTGGCGCTGCTCCCATCGGCGCGTGTGGCTCTGGAAATCAGCGCCCGGAACTGGGTGCTTTCTGATCCAGGTTACATCCTCCAGTAAAAAGGTAGGAAATGAAAGGGGGAGAAAAGAGGCAAAAAGAGAAACGAAAACAAAGCCCAACTGTGAAGCAGAAAAGACGTACAGAGACTGCATGGTCTGGGCAAGGAACAAAGGGGTCACAGGGCATGCCTGTCACGTGGCCAGCCTGGGGGCCGGAGCAGAGCACATGGCAGCTGCGGCGCCGGGTGAACAGCAGGTCAGGCGGGCAGGAAGCGGCAGCGCCCGGGGCGCGCTTCTCCCGGCGGCCACCCGGACAGCGCCACAGAGCGCCTTTCATCTTCCCGTGGCCACGGGGACAGCAGCCCCTTCCCGGACCCCGAGCGCCCAGACCGCCAGCTGCCTCCGCCGGATACAAGCGCGGCCTTTAGCCGCTGTGCTGGGGGAGGTCCCCCTCCACCTCACAGTGACCGCAGAGCCAGCAGCCGCCTCACTGACACAGGAGGGGCGGGGGGTGCCCAGTGCAAGCCCTCTCATCGTCACTTTCCCCCGCTTCCACCACCGAGGCCTTGGCTGAGCCCCTCAGCCCGGTCTGTCTCCCCACGGCAACGCCACGGCACGGAGGTGGCTCAGAGGCTCTGTACGGAGACAAGACTGCGCCACGTGCTCTCCACGTCTGAGGTTTCCAGCCGCCGTTCCACACGAGGACAGGCTTAGCCCGACTCCTCCTCCGGAGGAAGAGGGGGGTCAGGAGAAGGCGAGGCCAGTGCGGAGGAAGAAGCGGTGCCCTGAGCGGGCACACGGAAGCTTCTGGAGGCCCGCTGCTGCCGCGGCCAGGCCCAAAGGCCAGCCTCCGCCCGTTTTCACAGCGAAGCTCCCGAGGCGCTGCTCTCTCCGGTGAGAACATGACGGTCACGTGCTCATCGGAGGGTGTCTGTGCTTCTGGAAGAGGGGAGTGACACCAGTCACTGCAGGGCTGTACCATGCTCTCTGCCCGCTCCTCTCTCCGCCGACCACCACGGGCCTGGCTGCGAAGAACCAGCAGGAAGTTCCCGCAGAACTGCGGACGCCCGTGATGGTCGCCGGCATTCCTTTCTCACCGTCCATACCGGAGCCGCTGGTGACAGATACCGGCCGTCACAGGAATCGCCACGTGCGGCCAGAAGTAGCCCGGTGCCCCCTCGCCAAGGGTCTCCCTGCGGCCTCACCAACAGGGCAGAGGACAGACACCGCCCCGCGATGATCTGACATGAAACCCGGACGCTGTGGGCTTCTGGGCCTTTCAAAGCCTCCTGAGCGTTTTTAATGGAAATAAATTGGGGTGTCACAAAAGAAAAACCGCCTGCCACTAATTCCAAAGAAACAGCGCCGTTTAAGAAAGACACCACGTCCTTTTTAAACGCATTGACCCATGCTCCTCCCTCCGCCTCTCGAGCCTCTCTGCCGCTCCCCCTCCTTCCAGGGCTCCGTCCTTCCACGGCTGCCACCGACTGAGAGGCTGAGAGGCAGAACCGGCGGCGCCGCCCAGGGCGGGCAACTCAGCCCCGGGCCCGTGCTCATCAGAAGCTGCTGGGCTGCCGGGCATGGCGCCACTCTGTTAGGGGTGTCAGCCAGACAGGAGGCCCGAGTGGAGAACACTCTCCCCACCGCCCGCCCAGGCAGCCTCCCAGCACTGGGCCACGCTGTGCCCGCCTTCTAACCCGCACTGAGCCGCGCTGTGCCCGCCTTCTAACCCACACTGGGGCGGTGTGCCCGCCTTCTAACCCGCAGAGGGGGGCAGTGATGGCGACCGTGCACAAATGGGCCGGAGAGCTCCCTGAGAGCAGGGCTGGCAGGAGCGCCCGCGCTGTGACAGGGCCTCGCGTTAAAGCCCACGCATCAGCCGCTGGGAACAGGCAGGTGACAGAGACGCACGTCCCCCTCCATGGCCTTTACTTCCATCCCCTCCTCACCCAACCGGCCTTCCTGCCACCTGTCCTCTCACTCCCGCTACCAGAGCTCCTCTGCCTGCCACTCTCCCCTCGTCTGCCCCCCCCCTCCGCCTCACATCCCCCGTCCGCCCCAGGGACAACGTGAACGTGGCGGAGCTCTGAAGGCCTAAAGAAACACCAGGCTCACGTGGCAGCGTGGAGGGCATCTCCGGGACAGGGTGTCCCCAGAAGCTCCAGCAGCCACAGCGCAGCGCTCGGTTGACAGAAGCGACCCCGCTCATCGACAGGGTCTCCAGACGCTCACGGCACCTCTCCCATGCCACCCGGACGGCAACGCTGAGGAACAGCCTGCGTCCGGGTGACCGGGCACGAAAAGGCGGCGTCCGATGGAGCGCGGGACGCTGCAGCACATCCCTCGGAAAGCGACGAGGCGTGGGGCAGGGCGAGAGGAAGAACGGCTTCCGGAGGAACACCCCAGGCCTCCGAGGCAGGGGCCCTGAGGGGCCTGGCGGCCCGGCCTGTGTGGCGAGAACGCGAAACCCACATCCCGAGCCGCCAGCTTCCAGGCGGAGGAAAGCCGGGCCGGGGCTGCTGCCCTCTGCTGGCCAAACGCCGGACGTTCAAGCAACAGAGTCGCCTGGATTGCCTTCATTTTACTGAGTTATTCTGAACTCTGACAGCCTTCACGTTAATCCCGAGCATCTTGTCACTTGTCTTTTATAAAAGTAACCTGTCAAAGCAGACTGATGTGACGGCAGCCACGGCCGAGTTTAACTGGCTGTGTAATTAAGAGAGCAATAAAGATAAGACTGGTTGTGCTGTGTATGACCCCATCTTGACCCCAAAGAACGCCTTCCTGAACCCCAGACTCCTTTTCCCTTTCCTAGCGAGGCCTCCACGGCAACGCACGTACAGTCCCCATGTCTCAGTCCTCCTCCTCCTCCTTTCCTTCCGTATTTAAAGGTCAGAAGCCGCCCGATGACCGTATGAATATTACCCTGTGATGAGAATATTTCTAAAATAACAAATAATCCGGTAACACTATTTTCCTGCTTACAACGCTCCAATGGCAAACATCTCCTAGAGGACCAGGTCCACGCCTCCAAGCGTGACACGCACAGCCTCCGCGAGCAGACCCAGCTCCCGCCGTCTCCTCTCTCTCATGTCTCCTCTCTCCCATGCCCTTCTCCGTCTCAGCCTGACGCTGCCACAGGACAGCTTCCTCTCCCTCCCGCACGCCTCCTCCAGTCCCTGTCCCATCCTCGGACCACGGCACCCGAGTTCTTTAAGACCAACCCAGGTAGCCCCTTTCCACAGTGCCACACACACTCGCCACGTCCAGATGCGGTGTGGCTGCTCAGTGGTTAGCGGTGCGCTCTATCTGAGGACCATCCCAGGCAGCCAGTGCGGGCAAACCCCTGGGACTTCCTCACTCGCCAGGAGGCCAGGATGGGTCCCTCTGACATTTTCGTGTTTGGTACCCAGTCGGTGTCCCATCAGTGTCTGTAGTACAATCAAGTGTCTAGTGCCCAGTGAGACCTCTGAACAAACAGGGAAAACGAGCCATATTCTGGGCTTTAGAGCATTTACATGAAGACCTTCTGTCATCCTTAGCCTTAAGCCAAATCCATGTGGAAGAAACACACAGCCTTTTGATGGCTTGTTCCAAGCATTACTCAGCCCTGTAACAACTACCTCATCTCCTCACTGCCACCACCATGATATTGGAAATGAAAACATATGGAGATGGAGAAGTTATAATGTACCAATGAAATGTGCATAACATCTGAAGACCTGGGTAAGAAGGACACATGATGTCATTACGTAAAAAAGCAGATTAACAGGAATATGCCTGTACTATGAATTCTGTAAAAATGTGATAGAATGTGGATAATGTTCTTCAATAAGCCTATATTTTTATAAAAATAAACATTTTAAATATAATAAAAATCTAATAAGCAAATCGACCAAACAGCAGAATGACCAGTAGCTATGACGTGCACTGACCACCAGGGGGCAGATGTCAACGCAGGAGCTGCTCACAGCCCAGAGGCCAGCTAGGGTGGGTACCCCCCTCACCCTGCCAGTGGCCCACAGATGGCCCTGATTGCCAGCCAGGCCTAGGGACCCTACCCCTGCACGAATTTTGTGTGCATCGGGCCTCCAGTTTTAACTGTAAAGCTTGATGTTACCGAACCGGGGGAGGAAGGCTCACATAAACGCTTACACAGAAACAGTGCGGGGAGCCCACAGGCTTATGCGCCGGGAAGAGCTGACAGGGAAGGACCCGCTGGCAATCAGGAGGAGACAGAGGGACTCCAGACGCTGGATGAGCAAGGCCAGGCTTCCGGATGCCTGCGGCAGCTGAGCGGGCCTGGCTTCGGGAGGGGGCCCGCCTGTTTCACATGAGGCAAACCCAGATGGGTGCCTTCTCTGCGCTGGCAGCAGACACATCAGCGCTGTCTCGGGCCTGGCAGGCCAGCTCAGCAGTCCAAACCACTGGACGCCTAGCAGGTTCCCGGGACGGTGGAGGTTGTGCTGCGGGGTGGTCCCCCGGCACGCATGCATCGCACCACGTGTGCGGGCCTGAAGACTGGCTTGTGACACGGGCCTGACGGGAGGTGGCTAGTGAAGGTGGACTGCTGAGCCTGCGGCTGAGGCATCGAGTTCTGACGTCTTCATGAGTGAGGAGAGAGGGGATGCGGGGGCCAGGCCATACCTGCTCCCCAAGGGCCAGGGGCTGCGTGACTTGCTGCCGCAGCCACCACAGCCAAGCACTCAGGGAAACGGCAGCCAGTACCGGGGTCAGTTTAGATCAGCAACCACCACCTCTGAGAGCCACCGCCTTTTCTGCCCCACAGGCAGCTGAAGGGCGGCGGCAGGAATCACACGGCAGTGTCAGTCCCACCCCCGGGCGGCTCTGCAGCCTCTCGGGGGGACAATTCCCCAGGTGCCGGTGAGGCCACATCCCAGGGTCTCCACGGGGCTTTCCCTCCCTCCCAGCAGGGACCTCAGCGAGAACTCCAGCAGGCGTTCAGTAAACCTATTCCACGACGCAGTCCAGAAACACAGAAACAAGCACCTCCGCCCCGGGACACGGACCTCAGCCAAACCCACTGACTGACGGCACACAGCGGCGCCTGGGCCCCGAGGACTCCTCAGGCCCAGGCAGGGGCGCAATCCCTGGGCGTCCAGTCACGTTCCCTGCCCGATGCCCAGCACCAGCAGACGCCGTGCGTCTGGGGAAGGGGAGGAAGAGATGTCTGGCAGACACCGGGCTGTACAGTGATGAGGACCTGGCTTTCCTTCCTCCCAGCTCTCTGGGTCCAGGAACTGGCTAATCCACGGACAGACCGAGGGGCTGAACTCCGAGATCTGCTGACATCGCAGTAGCTACACCTAATTAGTCTTCAGTGAGTAAGAGCCACCTTCTCTGCCACCGACTTCTCCCACTCCCACCGACTTCTCCCACTCCCACCGACTGGAGGGTCCTGGTTTGATGGCCACAGTTTCGCCATTACCAACTTAAAGAGAACACCGCCAGAGCCCCGCTCATGAATGTGGACCTCCGAGCGGTGTGGACGGACAGCTGAGGTTCGTGGAGAGATAAGCCCGCAGCCTCGATCGTCCCAGACAGGCTGGACTCAGACACGCAGGAGAGAGGGTGACATGGGACTGCTCTAAGGAATGCCCAGGAACAGAAGCTGGGAGCTAGCCTGCGTCTGACTGGAGGTGAAATACAGGGCGACGTACGAAGCAGGTGTTAAGCAGGAGTGAAGTTCCAGGTGACACTTACCTTACAACCCGACAGAAATGCAGGTCTATGGAACACGCAGAGGGAATGTTTAGAGCGTCTGGCAGCCAGCACGCGCAGCAGCGAGTACCTGCAGGAACTGCGCCTGCGGCTGCTTCTGCCGGAAAATGAAGGAGCGAGCGCTCCGTCCTACCTCGCTCCCGGGCCCGGCCTCCAGGGGTCTCTTCCTCCTCGGCCCAATGGCGGCCAGGGCGGTGAGGTTGGCGTCTCGCTGCTGGATCTGGGCGAGCTCCAGCTGCTGCAGCTGAAGACGGAGGAGAAAGGCGGCGTTACACAGTGCGCGGCGCGGAGAGGCTGGTCCTGGGCCTACCTCTGTCCTCCACATATATAAAAAAAGCGGGTGGAAAATGGGTAAGCGTGTGTGTGTGTGTGTGTGTGTGTGTGTGTGTGGTGAGCAGGCAGTCTCAGGGAGACAAGGAGAGGTCACTTCAGATTAACAGAGAATAAACCACAGGTAACGGAGTCGTAAGTAAAGCAGAAAACATGTAACTAAAGAAAGTAATTAAGAACCATTTTCTATTTGTTCCACAAATGACACGATAGCAATCCCTCTTATAAAATGTGTCTGCTTGTACATAAATCGCTAGGAAATGTATATGTAAGAGTCGTCAGTTATCTTGGGTTGATGCTGGCCGTCCTAATAAAGCACATCGTGCCAGAGTCTGACGCTGTCTGCCACATCCCGAAGTGTGGGGGTAAGTGGATTTCAGGTGGTCCACCTGCAGCACACATGCCAAGCTGACGTCAGGCCGTCACTGGGAGGACGGCAGCAGCAGGATGGGCGCACCGAGTAACGGTTTAAAACGGACCCCCGGCCTCTGGCTCCTCCCCGGGGAGTCAGGTGCTTCTGCCAGGAGGCCTGAACTCTCACCCGATGGCTTAGGAAATGTTTGAAAACCCGAGAATTTTCATTAGGCTCTAAGATTATTCCTTGCCTTTTTCACATCTAAATAACAGTATTCTCATCAGCAATGAGCCTTCTCACCTCGTGTCTTGCACAATAATGCTTTCTGGAGAACTGCATCACCTAGAGGGTTACACTCATTCTAGCTAATGAAGAGGGGATATGCAAACTGACCATCACTCAGTTCCAAAGGTGAACGCACCCACAGCTGAAGCCAAGTTCCCTGAAGGAGCCTTTCCGAGCAATCAGCAGGGACCTGAGGCTGTACCCCTCCCTCATCCCCGTGGGGCTTGACAGGGCACCTCAGGCCACACCCCTCACTCCAGTGCCAGGCCAGGGGACCTGAGACCACGCCCCCGGCCAGTAGGGCTTGATGGGGGATCTCAAGGTGCGCTTCCTGTCCTGGTGCTGGGCGAGGGGACCTCAGGCCATGCCCTTCACGAGGTGGGGCTTGACAGGGGACTTCAGGCTGTGCCCCTCACTCCAGCACCAGGGGACCTCAGGCCATACCCCCCTGGCCCAGCGGGGTTTGACAGGGGACCTCAAGATGCACCCACAGTGCTGGGTCGGGGGAACTTAGGCTGCTCCCTCACCCAGTGGGGCTTGACAGGGGACCTGAGGCTGCGTCCCCATGCCTGGCAGGGCTTGCCTGGGGACCTCAGGCCATGTCCCCCACCCAGCGGGGCTTGATGGAGGGCCTCAAGGCACAGCCCTCACCTTGGTCTGGGCTGGGGGACCTCAGGCTACGCCCCCTGCCCGGCAGGGCTTGACAAGGGGGGCCCAGCTGGGTATGGGTCTCATGCAATTTTGAGGCTCATGTGGTGGGCGGGGACTTGACTCTGGGTCCCATGGTGCGCCCCAGATTCTGACAGGAGGAAGGATTTCATACACATTTTACTAATTTTCTTTCTTCTCTTACACTTCTAGTATAGAGAAAGGGAAAAGAGCAATATTAAATTATATCCTCTAATTAATCCCCTTTTAATGTACGCCAATTTTTTGTACCAGATCACTAGTGTTTTCTATAAATAAAAACCAAAATTCTTCAAGGTGGCTTAATGTGAATGTGACAGACATCCTTGCTGACACACTTCTGGCAGCAATAAAGCCTCCACTTCTCTGACAGCTCTTCCGAGTCCCGGGTTCAAAACATGCAGTCACTCACCGTTTCCCAGGGTCCGCCCGGCGGAGTGAGAAAGGAAACAGGGCAGCTATGAATCAGGGACTCTAAGAAATCTGCGCCAGTGTTCACCAATGAACCAAGAAAATGTGTGTCCCTACCCCGTCCCCCCCAAAATCAGCAACGAACGCTTTCTGCTTTTTGCCACCGTGATCGCCATGCGCACATCCCTAATGACGACCTGACAAACGGCACTAAAGACAGAATTCAACTCCATTCACTCAGGAGGGCAGCGATGTTTGCCACTAAACGAAGCAGGGCACCCTCCGCGCCTGACTCTCAACGAGGCCCCTTAGGACATGCCAGTCAGTAAGAGCTCGGGGCAGGGGAAGATGAAATGGCGATATTTCGCTTTATCGAACATTTGCGATGAACAGAGTGGCTCTGTTCTTGGAATGGGGCCAGTGGGTTTGATTCTTTTTTTAATCAAGTAGATCCAAGACAGAACACTTGCCAATACTTTGGAAAGAAATTATGTTGAATGCATTTAATCTTGCTAGGAAAAAGAACGAAATGCAGGTGGCAAGGGAGAGGGGAAATACAGGCTTGGTACCACCTGCTCTCATTAAGAGAAGTACCGTTCGTTCTCATTTACTTTACAAATTACAAAAAAAAATGCTGCCTACCAATTCATCTCTCAGGAAACAATTATACACCATATAAAAAACAAACCAACAAAACACCCCCCACCAACCACAGGAAGTTCATCTCAGATTCAGAGGTTTATGAAGGAGGAACAGGCAGGGTGAGATCTTTAAGGATGAAAGGGTAAGCTTTAGGATATATTATTTTCTACGACAGGGAAATCAGGGAAAGGAAGTGCATGAGCATCTATCCATCCTTAATTAAAACGAAGAGGATACTCAGGCTCAGAGCCATGATAGTGGCCCACCCCAATAACCTATCGTCAAGCCACGCTCGCTGATAAAGGATCACAGGTACAGTTCTCCTGTGACTGTTTTCAGATACTATTCTTAGACCTAAGTTTTCCCCTGGAAAGACAGGAACGTGAGAACTGTCTCGCTGTTGAAATGAAATGTTTCTGGTTTCAATTCTCTTTCATGTTTTCCCTTCCAGGTCTCCTCACCCCAATCCAGAAACCCCACCAGTCAGAGCTCCCGTCTTTTCCTTCTCTAGTTGAGTCTAAAAAGCCCAGGGTGATTGTAAGGTTCCTGCTAGACTCCCGCTTGTCTGCCTCGGCTGCTACATTCACACAAACCATCGGGGCCCCTAAACCTGCGTGAATAACCATCTGCTGCTGCTGCTGGCCTCTCGGAGCGCGTGCAGCGATGTTGAGCGACAACAAATTTCATAGTTCAGAGGCGCAGCTACGGAAAAGGTGGCTCAGGAAACCACTTATTTAGCACCACGATCCTTAAAACGGCATGAAACCAGTCAAGTAACTATAGAAACCGATTTCTTCAGCTTCGTATCACTCGTCTCACACCTCGATTGTCGTGATTGTCTGCTGTCAGGTTCTTCATCAGAAATGTGAACAGGCTTGCTGATTTATTCAGCAGGGAAAGGAATCTGTAGGTCAAGTGAAAAATTCCACAAAAGCACACGCGCGCGCGCACGCACACATACACACACATACACACACACACACACACACACACACACGCACACACACACGCACCCCAGCTTCGACCTCAGGTACTTTCATTTCCTTCTGTTCTCTGCCGCTCTGGGGGCAGCTCCAGTGAGATCCAATATTAAGGCTCAATTAAAATAAGCTCCAATTAGTGGCGCTTTTTCTCCGGGGCTAGAAAAGCCAGGAAATGGATATTGGGAAATGTAAAAAGTCAGCCACGGAGAGGAGGCTGCCGACATAAATGAACTTATTTGTTGATTTCTACAGTTGCTATGCAGAGGCCTCTGGGAGTAAAAGCTTAACCAGTCGAAGCTATAAACCAAACCCCTGCAGCTAAACATGAACTGTGTGAAACAAGGGCTCCATTCCAGAACAGAAAACTGCTGGGCCCAGAAAATTAAAAGCCAGAGGCGCTTTCCATTTAAAACTAAATCCCAGCGCCGCCTCCCAGCCACAGAATTATAAGCAGTATCAGATTTACAAAACGCACAATTACCCGGGAAAACGTGGCCCATTGTGCGGGCCCAGATGCTAAATCTCAGAAGTTACCTCTGCCTTTAATCCACGGCACCCCCTCCCAGGCTGCCGCCGGCTCCACAAAGAGCCCTTTCTGGCGGCCCCGCGGGCCGGGCGCTGGAGGAGAGCGCGCACCCCGCCCTGACCTCATTCGAGCGCTGCCCTTGCCCCCGGCGGCGCCCGCCCTCCCGGCCTCGCACATGGCACGCACAGCCACGGCGGCCCGAGGCGGCCTGACTCGCTGCCAGGGCAGAGCTGCCAGCCGCCCCAACACAAAGGCAAGACCTACCTCCTTGGCTTTCTGCTTCAGCCTCAGCTGCTCCGGGTCTTCTTTATTGGCACGGCTCTATCCGAGGAAGAGAAAATTTAATAGAAATTACAAGCATCTCGGCACCGTGACTGCCGTTAAATCTTTAATAAGTGACAATCCTCTCCTGTGATGGGAACCTGAGCTCCAGGGAAGCGCCTCAGTCTAGTTCTGTGCGCTCTCCCCTCGCCGTTTCCCCCCACCATGGCCGGCGGCGGCTGCAGCTCCCGCCCGGAGCTCGGACCCAGCGTGATGCTAACCGTGTCCGGCAGGGCCAGGGGGGCGTGACGCTGCTCCTGCCAGGGCACCAGGAACCAAACCGCCCGGCATGGCCGCAGGCACAGAAAGGCAGGGCAACTGCTGGCTTCGCGGGATGAAAACCATCAACAGTGGCCCATCTTCGGTAAAAGCATTTGGGGGCGGGAGGAGGACTCCCGAAATTAAGACCCTGACTAGCTTCAAATCAAGTCTCTCTCTCTCTTAGAAAGTGAAATTAAAAAAAAAAAATTTAAGTAGAAGCCTGGCCAGGGTCACCCGGTGGATGAGCATCGACCTGTAAACCAGGAGGTCATGGTTCGATCGCCAAGCAGGGCACATGCCTGGGTTGTGGGCTTGATGCTTAGCAAGAGGGCTGTGTGGGAGGCAGCAAATCAATGATTCTCTCTCATCACTGATGTTTCTATCTCTCTGAAATCAATAAAAAATATATATATATTTTAAAAGCGCAATATGGAACGCCGTGCAGAAGAGTAAGTTAAGAACGTAGTACTGGCCTAGTGCTGTCTCATTGACCATAATTTACCACTGGCCAGCCTCCAAGTTCCCACACAGGAAAAATAGATCCAGAGACACAGATACAGGGAACAGACCATCAAACGTCAGAGGGAAGGCAGGGTGCGAGCAGGTAAGAGATCAACCAGAGGACTTGTATGCATGCAGATGAGCATGACCCCGGACACGGACACCGGGACAGTGGGGCCTGTCCTGGGGGTGGGAGCGGCCGGGGAGTGGGGGGAAAGGAGACATGTAATACTGTACACAAAAATAAAATGAAAATTAAAAAAATCCAGGTAAAAGAGATGTGAATTCTTATACAGTTCTGGCAACTTTTGGGCAAGCATATGATTTTTTTTTAATTGCTTCTGAAAAGCGATTCCAAAGTAATTAGGAACCAATACTCTAAAAGGGGTGGCTGCCAAGAATGCTAAACACTAAAAGTCAGGTGTTTAAAATCCAAACAAAACCAGGGCCCAACCCGCAGGCTGTGCGCAGGCCCAGAGCTGGGAGAGCGCGGGCGACAGGTGCACCCGCGGCGGTGGGCTTCCCTCCGGCACCGCAGCCCGGCGGCCGCTAACGGGAGGAGGGAACAAACAGCAGCTTCACCGTCTCTCTTATCTCTCTACCCACTTCTGGAAGCACACGTTTGGTTCCACAAAATCCCAGTTATCTTCATTTTACCCCACCCTGCCTGTCCACCTTCCCAACTTCCTCTCTCAACGTCAACGAGCTGGCACAGATCAATCATACAGCTAAAACACCGTGAGAATTGTAAAAAGCATCTGTTGGGGTGATGCTAGGCACACAGAAATTGAGAATGCAGTATCTCATTAAACTAAATTAAGTGAGAATGTGGTATCTCATTAAACTAAATTAAACTATCCTGGGTGTGAGAACTTTATCCGAAGAAACCCGTGAGAGAAAGCTGAAGCCAGTAAAACCAAGACGGGCAACCAATGGGAAACCAACTCGCTCCTGTCAGGCACGCTCACCCCGGCCCAGGCCGACTCACCTTGGCTGCCTTCAGTAACATCTCTCTTTCTTCCAAATCCTTCCTCTGCTTCTCCAGCTGGTCCAGCTTTTCCAGGAATTTGAGCTGTGCCCTGGTATCACTAGACAGGATGTAATTTTCACTTGTCTGGAAAAGAAGAGAGTCTTATGAAGGTCCTGGCCACACATTCACACTAGCTCTTGTTACCAATCACTAACGGCAGGAACAATACACAACGGGCTGCTAATTTTTCAGAGTAATATTTTAATTTCTGTGAAACAAACCTAACAAAAGAAGAACTTTAATTACCCTAAAAATTTGAAAAATGATTAAGCATTTAAATTCTGAAGAGTTTTCCGAGTAAGCTTCAATGGGAAAGGGGATGGGAATTAAGCCAAAGATGATCCTAACAACTACAGAGTGTATGCAGCATTTAAGTGCAACCTAAATCTTCTTAGTTAAATTACTGTCTATCTGAGCAGACTTTAACATGATTAATTAAATCTTAGGCCGTGAAGGATAAAAACAAAACAACCGCTTCACTGGAAAAGAGACCACAGATGAAAGTTATTACCACCTTCACTTCCATCGTTGGATTGCTCTCAGCTTGTCAAGCGAATACATTGTCCGCCAGACTGACAGCAGAGAGAAGATGGCGAACACTGAGATCAGAAACCCTGCTCTGGGGATGCCTTAAGCCATGGCCCACGGCCACGTGCAGCCCCCCACGCTTTCCTGTGGCCAGCCAAGGTAACGGGATATAAGAAACCTTTGAATAAAAATTCAGTGACAACTTTTACAACATCCTGTTACACATACTTATTAATAATGAACTACGACGTTCGCTAATGACTGATTAATTGTGTCGCATTCATTTCACTTACGCGCCTACATGCAGGCGCACTATTTCTCTCCACTAATACCGGCAGCGAATATTCTAGCAGCTGATGGCCACATCATTAGTCTTGGACTGACTCATTTGGTGTGCGCAACAGGAAATATTCCGCTTCCGGACAAGAAAATTAGGTGTATTTGCCTTATGCTTATTAATGTGTGCAGTTATTCAGTGTCTGATAAGTTAATGTTTTAAAAAATATTTATTTTTATTAATGTGTTCTATTATTTTATTAACCATTGCTCATTTATTTTAGCCCTTAGTCTCTATGGAAATAAACCTATGTGTCTATGAAAATTAAAGCTTCTGTTTCCTTTTGCAGCCCACATAAACGTAAATCTTGTTTATTTGACCCGTTTTGCCTTTGGCATGCTTTCCTTAAGCTATGAACTTGGACAGACCTACAACAAAAGAAATTAAGTATCCTATATAGTCCTATGTAATAAAAGCCTATATAGTCCTATGTAATAAAAGCCTATAATATACAAATTGTTCAACTGGGAGTTTGACCACTCACTATGACTTGTGCTGACCACCAGGGGGCGGCACAGAACATGGCAGGCATTGGCGATGCGGTACTGGCAGCAGTGGAGGTGCTGCCAGCCTCAGTGGGCCCCAAGAGCAGGACCACGGTGGGACAGCCAAGCAGGTGACTGGGCACCAGGCCAAGGCGGGGGCGAGCAGGGGCTGGATCACCCCACCAATTGCCCCACAGATGGCAACGAGCAGCAGTGGGGGGGGAGGGGCACCATCTGGCTCCCAGGCACTGAGGGAGCCAGGCAGGGGCCCCCAACTGATTGCCCCACAGGTGGGAAGATGGAGCAGGTTAGGGGGCAGCACCTGGCCACGGTGGAGTGCCAGGCAGGCCTGCAGAGCACCTGGGGACTGATCCCCGCAGGCCACCCCAAGGGACCCCACCCATGCATGATTTCCTGCACCAGGCCTCCAGTACTTTACAAATGAGAGCCATAACAGAAATATAATTCTGCCTTAAATGATCCATAAAATGGTAAAATTTACATTGTTTCATTTATTCTGACATTTCAGAGTTTAAAACATTCTAAGTACTCTGCTATTTTCTTCATCTGATCGGACGACCTACCCCCTCTCTAATGCACGGAGGAGTGTGTACACGGAGGAGTGTGGTGGAGGGCAATTTCCCATCAGTATGTGAAACCTGCCTCCATTGGCCTAGTGATTCAGAAGTCAAGCTACAGGCAGGGACCAGGAGACGGTGTAACTGGAAAACTTGGAATGTTTCTAAACGTTCAGTCCAACAGCCCGGGTCTGGCTTGTAAACCGTGGGAACAAGCACACCTCCCAGCTTTGTTTTAGCCCATGCTCATGGCTGACCCCACTAACTGGCACTGAGATTTGCTATGTCCAAGATTCTTTTTAAACTACATTTTTATTGTTGGGGTTTCACTAGATCACAGGAGTATTGCATAGTGTTAACGAACAAGGCTGTGTTGGTGCTCCTTATTTTACTTCATGTATAACAACAAAAAGAATTCTCAAGTGCTTTCTAAGTTAAACAGTAAGATAGGATATGGAACACATAAAGGTCAACCACAGAGATATAAACATAATAACCAGTGGCTTCTTAAATACTTCATCTTTACAGATACATATACTGGAGATGGTTTACTTTAAAAAGACAAGTAGTAAATTAAAAAGGGACAGACTTTTTAAACTTTAACCCAATCTCATTCCCATGCTGAGATTCCTCTTCTCTCCCCAACTTTGATAGCCACCTCTGGCTTCATGAATGCACCCTTACTATACTCTCCCACACACAAAACAAGTAAGTACAGGCTCCTCTCCTACTGAGTCCCCAACCTTACTTCAACACAGTACCCCAACCTCATCCTGCTCCTCCGACTCCCGGTGGCCTACCTGAAGATTTCATGCACCACAGGGCATGGCCTAGCAAAAAAAACACAAGGACTTAGAGACCAGTGGCTCCCAATGTGGGCACACACCCCACGGGGGGGAGGGGGGGCAGTTTGATGTTTAAGGGGGGCAATTTGAGAATGTGTTATTAACTGAGAATTTTTTGCATTTCTTATGGTTCTAGGGGTCTCATTTACATTGTGTAAGTATATATTATGACACATTTATGCATTTCAGTTCTCTATGTTTTGAAACTTTATTTGCTATTTTTTCATGTCACTTCATATTATTATTTTTTAAACAATTTCTTAGCGATTTCTTCCTCAGGACTTCAACTGTCCTTTCTTTTCTTTTTCATGGATTCCTTGTTCTTTGGAAGCTTGTGTAGACCAAGTTAATGGTCTTTTCGGCTTCCTCATATGAACAGGAGTTCACTTTTTGAATAATAAGAATTTATGTCACAAGGGGAGGGATCAGGACTTTAGAGATGCTGGGCGGGGGGCATGGATGAAAGAAGGCTGGGAACCACTGACCCAGACAGACGATCAGGTCGTCAGTGAACCCCAGCCACGGAAAGACCGCAGTCCCTCCCTTCCACCTGCAAACACCGAAGCCCCACAGCCTCACATGCAGCAGCTGTCAGTCTTCCATGGGCACACACCTGGCACACCGATCAAAAGCTGTGTGCCTCATGTCACTTTCTGCTTCTTTACTGAAATCTCAGTCTATGGACTGTCACTGATTGGAGGATTCTCTCTCACCAGGTGAAAGATTATCAAAAGCAAATGGATTTGAAATGGGGGAGTAGGGGGAATGGGATTTTGCTTTTCAGAAAGTAGCTCACTTTGGTGAAATTCATGGAGTCAGGACATACAGAAGGCCAAGAGACATGTGAAAACCTGCTCAAACTCACTAACCATCTGAGCGACGCAAATCAAAACGACAATGAGGTACCATCTCACACCTGTCAGAATGGCTATCGTCAACAAATCAACAGACAAGTGCAGGCGAGGATGCAGACTGGTGCAGCCACTGTGCAAAATAGTATGGAGTTTCCTGAAATATTTCTTTTTAGGTAAATTAATGATCTGCATTAGAGTAAATGAGTCTCCACCATGTGCTATCAAATTCTATTTTTGTGCTCTTTTCAAATAAAGACATGAAAAATGCTGTGCAGAAAAAAGAAAAAAACATGGAGTAACATTTCCCACACTGTACAGATAAAAAATATATCCTTTCAGGGATGAACTGAAATACAAAGGCAGGTTCAATGCTCTGACACAAAGATTATTACAACCAAAGCCTACAAAATAAGTATAGTTTTTGAAAATATGTTTTTATTGATTTCAGAGAGAGGGCAAGAGAAACATATATGAGAAACATGGATCGACGGGTGTTCTCCTGCACACCCTCTACTGGGGACCAAGCCCAGAACCCAGGTCTGTGCTCTGACCAAGAATCAAACTGTGACCTCCTAGTGCAGTGGTCGGCAAACTCATTAGTCAACAGAGCAGCCAACCAGTTTGCTGACCACTGTCCTACTGCATGGGACGATGCTCAACCACTGAGCCACTCCGCCAGGCCCAAATAATCTTGCAGTGGATTCAAATATAACTAAATGATTATCATTTCTCCTTAAAGGAAATGTGGCTGTGTTTCTATGCATACAAATTCAGTCAGGGGCACTGACTGCATTAAGGAGTGAGTGTGGAGAGGTGAGGAGGGGAAACTCAATCAGGACAGGCAGTGAGTCACAAACAGAAACTACGATGGCATTAGCTTTACACTAAGTTATTCAGGGAGGTTCCAGATGAGGGAGATACTACTCATTTTGCAAAGGGGAACCAAACCCTTGGACACCTGCCATTGACATACGACAGAAGAATTCCACCTGAAGGCTCTGCACAGTAGAGATCGGGAGACAACTCCAGAGTCAGCTCTACCTGTAAACTATTCCACACTAAACTCTACTGTACATTTTGTACACAAACTGCCCCTCGTAAACAACAGTGCACTATGTGCCTCTGAAGCAACAGGGTGATTGATGGAGGCAGGAATAGGGGAGAATCCAAGTTTGAAAAATTATGACCATAAATGTGCGCAGCCCTGGCTGTGTTTAGAGTTGGCCTGTGGACTGAAGGGTCCCAGGTTCGATTCCGGTCAAAGGTATGTACCTTGGTGGCAGGTACATCCCCAGTAGGTGGTGTGCAAGAGGCAGCTGATCGATGTTTCTCTCTCATCGATGTTTCTAACTCTCTATCCCTCTCCCTTCCTCTCTGTAAAATAATCAATAAAATACATTAAAAAAAAAAGAAAACAAAAACACAATATATCAAAACCTATTTATGTAGTAAAAGCACTGCTCTGAGGGAAATTTATAGCATTAAATGCCTACACTTATAAAGAAAAATCTTTAAAAAAAAAAGGAAAATCTTATATATCAGTAATTTGCTTTTACACCTTAAGGAACGAAAATAAAGATTAAAGCAGGATCATTACTGATCTTAGAGAAATAAAAAGGATAAGAGAATACTATGAATAATGAATGCCCTAGAAGGAACAACGTCTAGAAACATACCCAAGATATACTGACATTGGGTATTTTAAAGCCTTTTCTTCTTCTCATCACATATTTGCAGGTCAGTCCCACAAAATCTGGCCAAGATTTACAGAAGCGAGGACCTCAGCAACTCTATAAATAGCCCTGCCAAGGTTCCAGCTGAAGCAGAAAGGAGAGAAAATACGAGTCCTCCAGGGACGGGCAGCGACCACGGTGCCCTGGCGTCCTTGGAACCTACGCTCGGCCAGCATCACATGACCGTTCCTGCGAACTCAAACGAGACTACCCAGAACCCATGTTGTACCAAACCGCGGTATAAACACTCTCGATATTTGGGGGAGAGGGGGAGATATCTTTCTCCTTTTCTTTTTCATCCCTCGCCTCTCTCCTCCAGTAAATCAAGTGCTTTCATCTTGACGGTGGCAACTGATTTGGTTCCCACCATGGGGGCAGACAGGCTATCCTTGCCTGCAAGTGTTTCAGACACAAAAGTTGTCAATCCGAGAATGCGTGCCACCAGTATGAGCACCGAGGCACTGATGTGACAGACTGACAGGACAGGAGCGTGAGCCGAGCAGAGAGCTCCAGTGCAGTTCTCACGCACTTCCTTCCCCGGCACAAGCCTGGGGGCACAGCCTCGGGCAGAGCAGATGCGGATTTCAATTTACACTGGCACAGAAGCCTCCCATACCCTTTGAAATGCGGTCTGTCATGTAAGCGAATTAAAGGAGGCCAATTAGGAATTCGATGTGTCTCGATCGTTTTCTTTAAAAATATCCTCAGAATAGAAATCCTTACCAAAAACGACCCTGAGCATGACAAAGGGGAGAGGAGACCCCGGCTTCTGGCAGGATCCCTTTACCTTGTAGGCCGTCATGCGGTGCCGAGCAATCGTCGTCAGCTTTTCCAGAAGGCCTCGCAGCCGCTCCTGGGTGGCGTGGGAGATCAAGTTCACGGCCTCGGAGCTCAGCTCCGTGATGTCGTGTTTTCTACCTGTGCGAGCAGAAGAAACCCAGGGTGTGTTTGGGTGGAGGCTGATAATTGAAATAATTAGCACAGCAGGTATTCTGTTCCCCCTGGAAGTCGGGCCCATTACGAAGAAAGGTTGGGAGATTATGATTTTCCTGGTAAAGTCACAACTTCAAAGACCTCAGACATTATATTAATAAAACCTGGCCTGAGGCCTCAGAAAATGTCGACATTGTTCCGCTTAGCCTCGAGGACCGTTCTCCAGACAAGGTCATTTATAGGACAGAGTTAATAAGAACACAAAGCCGGCCTAGGACTCAGGGAGAGAAATGCTAACTGCAGAAATGAGTGCTGTATTCTCATTTTAGTAATGAAGAAAATAGAAAATTACCCGTAGTCCTATTTGACACTGCTAACCAGTTCTGGCCTTTCAAAGAATCTAGGCTGTGAATGTCTGTCAATGCCTTGTCTACAGCCATACCTATACTCCTTCTGTCCATTACCAAACATGCCGACATTCAAAATGGGGTCAGTCTCCCCATTTCATCCATCCAGGAGTCACTTCTCTTTCTCCTTCCGAACTCTGAACCAGACTTTCATTCTTCCTCTTACTAACTAGAAACTTTTAGGAAAACATACCCAAAGGCAGAAGTTCATTTACAAGTCAACCTTATCACTATTTAAAGAGTAATGCTCCAGGTTGGTAAAACCACCTATATCAACCGAGACCTGAATCTAAAGATATAGGTAATTAGGTAGTGGAATTTAAGTGAGCTTTTAATGGTGCTGCTGTGTTTGTTTTTTAATCCTCACCCGAGGGCATTTTTTCCCTCATTGATTTTTAGAGAGAATGGAAAGGAGGAAGAGGAGGAGGAGGAGGGAGGGAAAAAGGGGAGGAAAAGAGAGAGAGAGAGAGAGAGAGAGAGAGAGAGAGAGAGAGAGAGAGAGAGGCATCAATTGATTATTGATTGCTTCCCACACATGCCCCAACCTGGGCTGGGGATCAAGCCTGCAATAGAGGTAGGACTCAAACCTTCGACCTTCAGTCCTAAGGCAACACTCCAACCACTGAGCCAACAGCCAGGGCTGTTGTGTGTGTTTTTAACATAGGACTACACACAGAAATTTTTAAATATTAATTTGATTTTGCACTCTATCTGAAGTATACTTATAGACTCATCATAGTGTGAATGAGTACAGTAAAAACCAGCTTTAATGAAAAGCCAACAAATCTTAAATGCGTTCTTCGACATTATTCCGTAATAAGTGTTAAACTTTAATTCGAAATGTGGACTTCAGTGAACCAGAGAGGAAGGTTTCACAAATGACCCAGAGGGAGCAGCAGAGGCCGAGAATTCCGTCCGGAGGCGTCTCTGAGCAAAGCTCACCTCCCGACTTAGAGAAATGACGGACCAGAAGTGTCATGGAAATTAAATGGCAGCAGACATGGGTCCCTGAATGAGTCTTGCGATGGGTGAACGTGTGGAGGTGGCATGTGGGGGAGAGCAAGACTGAGCGGGGGAAGACGAGGACAGTGGCACCCCGTTAGAAGCCTTGGACTGAGCACAAAGAGCGGCTGGGAGGGAGCAATGGGGTGCGGGGTGTGTGTGGGGGGGAGAGGACCATCTGTAACAATCTGAACAATAAAGATGAAAAAAAAAGACAGCTGGAGTCACCAGAGAAATCAACTGCTTCCACATGTTCCCTCTCCACAGCACCTGCTTTACTACAATATACAGCGTCCTGTCCGTTTTCACATCGAACTTTTGTGAAGTAAACTTTTGTACTGATCAAAACAAAAACTATGCAGCTTCTCCTAAGGCAAACCTTCAAAATGTACGTCATTACTTTCTAACAAAATGGAATTCACCACCGACTTTAGGTTCAAGAGGGGAAAACACCACAAAGTCAAATCTGCTAAAAGCATCAGCAGAAACAGGGAGCGGGACCTTCTGCAGAGGGGACAGGACCACTGCACAACACCCCAGTGATCAGCATTACAGCTACCCACAGGGACACAGACAGGAAGACAGGCCAGTTTGTGCTTACATTAAGACAATGAACATTTTTTAGTATTTAGTTTTGAAGGAGATCCTTGAAATAATTTTATATATACTTATTAATCAGGTAAGTCATCCTATGCAAAAGATCATATTTTTCAAATATTAGAAATAAACAGGGCTGGATTTGTAAACAATTTCAGGATTTCGTGACCAAATGCTTAAATATCTTTACTAAACCTATTTTAAAAATGAAGAAGTTAATACGGTAAAAAAAAAAACCCACCATGAAATAAAACACTTCGTTAAAATCAGCATAACTGATCAGGAGAGCTAGTTGGTGCTTGCAAGCTTGCAATGTGACTTACAGATGTCTGTGCGAGTTAGTTTACGTCACTGCCGAGAAGAGAAAACACTGGCAAGCTTCCTCTAACATATTTAAATAGAAAAATCTTCTTCCAAAATTTTTGGGGGTAAATTTATTCTCTGTTGCTAAGGAATGACCTTACAGTTTTTAACCTGTTCACTAAAAAGAAAACTTTACTAGAAATGGAAAACATTCCCAAAAATAACATAATGCCATTCACTCTATGGTCATTTTTTTTAAAGCTTAGAAAAATTCAGAAGTTTTGAAATTTCTCATCCTGTTATATGACAAGATGAGATGTGCTTCATCAAGAACTAAAAATACCAATAGTTGTCCCCAAATTTTTCCCTGAAAACAGAGGCTGCATACTGAATGCGGTCTCTGTTTAGTTTGTGTATAAAACTGGATGGGAATATAACTGTGCCTATTGCTTACACACTGTCCAAGCTGCTTTCGTAGTGACAGCAGCAGAGGGGAGCAGCTGGGACATGACCACTGGGCCCACAAAGTGGCACACATTTATGATCTGGCCCTTACAGAACACAACCGCCCATCCCTGTCCAAAGAGGTGTTAAAAATGCTCTTTCAATATTAAAATTGTCCTATATGATCAAGACTCGAATCCAGCTAGAAGTAAAATATGTAAGAGGGGCAAGGAATTGACAAAATTATCTACTATCCACTACCAAAGCTTCAGATAATTACATGGCTGCAAATACTAGGAGTTCAAATACCAGATTTCCCAAGCTGTCACAGGAAAATACAGTGCTTAGGCCTATTCCAAAATTAAAGAGTTGGCTCCTGTACAGTACAGAATACACATGGAAAGAAGAAAACTTGGGGGTGGGGGGGAGAGAGGGAGAGAGAGAGAGAGAGAGAGAGAGAGAGAGAGAGAGAGAGAGAAGGAGAGGGAGAGAGAGAAGTCAAACAAAGTACAAGCAAACAGTCAGCTCTTCTGAACTCCTCTCTTTGACTACTTGCACATGCTAGCTTTCCATGATAAAAGGAAGATGCTATGTACCAACTTAAATTAGTCTCCTCCTCCAGTCAATCTGAGGGGCTGCTGTCTTCCACATGACACACGTTTGTTACTGAACAACAGAAAAGCTGTTTCAATCCAGAAAAAAGCTATGTTCTCTTTCCTTTCCCGTAATGTAGCCACCTAACAACCTACGAGACCTAGAAAGAATCTAACATCCTAACTTAGTTCTTTCTTAAAAAAATATATTTATATTGATTTTTAGGAAGAGGGATAGAGAGAAGCATCGATGAGAAACATCGATCAGCCACCTCCTGCACGCCCCCTATTGGGGATGTGCCCGCAACCAAGGTCCATGCCCTTGACTGGAATCGAACTTGGGACCCCCTTCAGTCCACAGGCCAATGCTGTATCCACTGAGACAAACTGGTTTTGGCCTAATTCAATTCTTTTAAAGCAAGGGAGGGTGTGAATTTCAGGCTGAAGATAAGAAAAAGGGGAATTATGCTCAATAGCTCTTTATTTCATAAACACAAACCTGTAACCTAAGTGTACATCTGTACATATATATGCCTAAAGGCCAACCGAGGAAGAGAACAGAAAAAAGGTTTCTTATATGTACACTAGAGGCCCAGTGCACGGATTTGTCTTCCAGTCGGTCCCTCGGCCTGGCCTGTGCCTTCCTGAAATCCGGGACCCCTCAGGGTTTTGGCCCGATCCCCACAGGGCATCGGGAACTCACCATACACTGGGCCTCTAGCACGGATGTAAGATCTTTGATTAATCTCTTCTCGTCCTCCCCCCTCCGCCTTCCCCTGAGTTTCATCAGTCTGTTTCATGTTTCTGTGCCTCAGGTTTCCACTCCCGCGTTTAACATCTGCCCCCTGGTGGTCAGTGCAAGTCACAGCTACCAGGCGGTTAGCCAATTGCTTAGGCTTCTATATCTATAATAATAAAATTAATAGCTGTGATGATTTGGCTCAGTGGATAGACTGAAGGGTCCCAGGTTTGATTGCAGTCAAAGGCATATACCTTGGTTACAGGCACATTCCCAGGGGGGGGTGCAGGAGGCAGCTGGTCAATGTTTCTCCTCTGATGTTTCTAACTCTCTATCCCTCACCTTCCTCTCTTAAAAAGAAAAATCAATAAAACGTATTTTCCAAAAAAAATAAATAAATAAACATAATATACAAATTGTCCCAATGGCCCAACAGTGGGACGACCATCCGCACAACCTTCTGGATGAAGCCGGGGCTGTGAGGCCGAGGCAGAAGGCCTACTCTTGCATGAATATCGGGCAGCGGGCTCTGGTATGTAGATATTCATGTAGAAATATTAAGGAACATGAATAAAATGTTAGCTTCTACTTTTGAAGTGAAATGCTTCTTCCCACGGCCCTCGTGAAATCTGTGTGCGCTCGGGTTGAAGGAGGCCCCCGGCCGGTCCCTGTCCCCCCGTCCCGGCAGGAGCAGGCGGGAGCCCATGCTGCGGGTGCCCACCGATGCCTAAGGCTCTCCTCTGCAGCGCTCCCACCAAGAGGAAGGGCTCGTCGGCACACGGGCGGATGAGCGTGCCCACCAGGCCAGCGCTGGTGGCTAGGATGCAGGCATTCTCCTCGCTGAGGTTCACCCCGGCCATGAGAGTCACGTCGTTGATGTCGTCTTCGTCTCTAATGGGAAAGAAGACAGAGCTCTGAGGCAGGGACAGTGCTGGTGCTTATACGTACAAATGATCTAAGAGCTATCAAAAGACACGGTTTTATCAATTCATCCGGCAAGAGAACTGAAGGGTGTCCTTTAAACCTTTAAAAGTAACTGCTAACTGCCCACTGTGTACATTCACTATCAGAAAAATCACCCGGAAGCAACTCTGTCTTCTAGTGCCCTCTCTCCTGCTCTTCAGTAAATGAGATGCATGGAGAGGGATGTGGAACTCTCGTTACGTCATCCACATGCCCCACCCAATGAAAGACAGACGCCTTTATTTCCATCCAAGGTGATCAGAAGTCCCCCAAGCTCCCCTGCGGGACAGCAGACATGGCCCGTCCTCAGAAGTCTGTACCTACGTCAGACCCTGCAGAAGAGGCTTTCTCGACTGTCTATTCTGAAACCAAATGCTTAAAACACACTATTCATAATACAACAGCAAACCAATGAATTACATTTGAAGCAAGGTAGAACATATGGTTAGTCTACGCTAGAGAATCTGATTCCCGCAATATGAAAAAACGGACATTAAAGTTGGAGCAATACAATCTATGCAAATAACATTAACCATCCTATATTATTTTCTTAAAGTGGCTTCCAAAGAAAAGTTTCAAAAATCACATTAAACTCCTAGTTGTTCAAAAACCTCCACTAACAGAATATATAGGCATTATTCATCCATAAATATTTTATTACTTCTCTCTAAAATATAAAGACTCTACAAATACTTAACCATAAAGCATTATCACATTTCCCAAAAATCAACAATAACTCCTAAGTTATCATCAAATAGCCAGTCGGTTTAAACAGGCCTAACTATACAGAACATGCAGAGGTCATACAGTATCTGTCACTTCTGATTCTGAAATAGTAAGGGTGAAACATGAATCTCTGGCACCCCCAGGTGTTTAAGAATGATATTGCTACGGTTACTCCTTCAGGCATACTGAGCAGAATAGAAAATGATTTTCTAAGTGGAAAAAAAATCACAAACCAAAACATTTTCAGTTAAGCAAGTGGTTTTGAAAAAGTAGGCAGATATCACTGTTATTACCCCTCATCCAGTTAAGTCAAGATTTAATGCCACAAGAATGCTTGCTTCTTACTAACAAGAGTCAACATTTCAACCGTAACTGAAGTGATATCGACATTAAATATCCAAGGAAGCAAACTCAAATATGAAGACATCACTCTAAGCTGTGCATACAACCACATATGGCCCAGATTACTACAAAGCGTTATAAAATGGAAACCTGTAGCTCAGTCAAAAACAGAAGATACCAACGTTTCAGCTGAACTCAGAGGGGCCAGGCCACCCGAAGACGGGAGACAGAGTCAGGGCCTCTGACATCGGAAATACAGCAGGCCACCTCGGTGTGGCGAAGAACAGAGCAAATGCAAACGAGGAGCCCCGGGCCCTGAAACCAGGCGCCATTACACACACGGAGGAACCCCACTCCCCTTTACCTGGGGAGAGGCTCTCCGCCGTCCTGCTTATGCCGCTGCTTTTTAGTTTTTCTGTTATCTACAACCTCTCGATTCTAACATCTAATCCCAGAATTTATAAAATAATCAATTCTCCCCCAAACTGATCTAATCACATCACCTCAATATAAGATTTTCACAGAACTATTTCTAAAATTCATGTGCAATAAAAAAATAACAAGGAAAAATCAAGGCATCTTTGATTTAAAAAGGGATAAAGAAAAAAAAAACATGCTCTATCAGATATAAAAACAAATACTAGAGTGGTAATAATTGAAAATGCAAAAATATTAACATAGACATAAAACAGAAACATAGAACTAAAATGAAATTTTACAGATGTAGCCTTGTATACAGGAGGATTTACTGTAAGATAAAGGCTGCATTTCAAATGAGAAAGATAAGAATGATGAATTCTTCAGTAACCACTTTTGAACAATCCAATTGGCAAAAAATTCTTAATTTCCCTCATCCAGAACAGGACCCTCTTATATAAGCCAGTATCTGAATAGGATTCATAAGCTAAAGTCATTTTTTCTTCAAAGGATGTTCACATTTCAGAGCATACGCTGCAAAATGGCAAATGACTGAGTCACAGTTACAAAGAATTTGTAGCATGAGACATTTGCAAAAGTAAAAATCAAGAATTACTTAAGATAAAAAGGTAGGTGTGCATATGTGAGGTATGTGTGTACAGATATCTTGGAAAAAATATCGGATCACATCACCATGAGCTGTGGAGAGGGAAGGATTTCTTAGAATAGGGGAAATTCAAAAGCCATATAGGAATCCAATCTGGTGACAAAACCAAACCTTCATATAACAGAAGACACGGTAAGCCAGAGAGTAAATATTTACAACACGAACAGCCAATAATTCCACACTCACATATACATGAACTAAAGAACAGTAAGAACCAGGGTAAGTGAGCACAAGCACTGCGCTAGGAGTTTCCCAAGGCAAGTACTGATGCTCTCCTGCCTCAGGCAGTCAGGGGCTCCATTGACGAGGGGAAACCACAGGACATGAACAGCTGGACCAGACCCGGCGTTCTCACTCCGCTGTGCTGTGCACACAGGCTGTCAGAAGGCGTCAGAACAGAAGCAATCGCCCGCCATAGAGGTAGGGCTGCCTCGAGAGAACGCCGGGGCCAGCGCCAGCTCCTCGGCCTCCGTTCAGGGAGAAACTGGACCTCAGTCCGGTCCCTGGAAGAGGCTCAAGTGGTCCCAGGTCAACGGTCAGTCCTCCCTCAGGAAAGCACTCTGGATTTGGGCCTCAGGGTCAATCTAATCTGCATAGCCAATAAGGCTCTAAATTCAACAATTTCTTTTTCTACCTCTCAAGGTCTTATTGGGTTTTCAAATGTTTGTATTCATTTCTTAATAGGTCATTATTACTTGCTCATTTTTGTGATTCCATATTTTTAACCTATTTATAATAGTTTTTAATACTGAATATTTGATCATCCAATGTTGAAGTCACTGGAGTTCCAAAAGCAGTAGTTTAAAGCAGGGTAACGCCCTAGCCAGTTTAGCTCAATGGGTAGAGCGCTGGCTAGGTTTGATTCCAGCCAAGGGCACATGCCGGGATGCAGCTGTTATCTACAACCTCAGGAAGGGGCGTGCAGGAGGCAGCCAATCAATGATTCTCTCTCGTCACTGATGTTTCTATCTCTCTCCCTCTCTTTTCCTCTCTGAAATCAGTAAGAAATATTTTTTTTTTAAAAAGGATAACTTTTCTATAATGTTTTATCTGGGAAAGCAAACACATACAGGAATAGCAGGAAACAACAAAAAGACATTTTTTAAACTGCTGAAAAGAGAGAGAAAAAAGGCAAAATTCTAATCTTACTCCCGATCACATCATCTACAAAAATAATCTAACTTGGAGAGCAACTGCAACTCTCATTATTGCTGGTGGGAATACAAAATGGCACAGTCTTTTTGGTAAACAGTTTGATAGTTTCTTAAATACAGATGCTCCTGGACTTTAAGCCCCAGGAAGTTGAAAATATTTTAAGTCGTAAACGCATTTAAAACAGAGAACCTATTGAACCTACCAGCTAAGCCTCGGCACCTTACAACATGCTCGGAACACTTATGTTCTAGCTGGGCAAACCACCTCGCTGCTGCTGCCCGCATCCTGCGAGGGTTGTAAGGCATTCAGCTAGCCCAGGAAATACTACAATTCAAGATTCAAAGTACTGTTTCCACTGAACGCATATAGTTTCAAGCCACCATAAAGTCAAAACATCATTAAGTTGAATTGTCGTAAATCCAGAAATCCAGGACCCTCTGTAATTAAATACACACTAATGTAATGACCCAGCCATTATACTCCCACATATTTATTTACTAGAGAGCAATGAGAAACTATGTTCATACAAAAATCTGCACGTAAATATCTATAGTGGCTTCATATGTAATTGTTATAAACCGCAAACAACCCAATATTGATCAACAGGATTTACATTCAAACAAATACTTCTCCCCAATGCAAAGAACAATTTTCTAATATTCATGACATAGAATATGAACTTCAAAACATGCTCAGTGAAAAAATTCAGATGCAAAAGAGCAGATATAATTTTTCATTTATGTGAAGTTTAATAATAGACAAAAATAACCCACGGTGATAGATATAAAAATAGTGGCTGTAGGAGGCAGGGATTGGGATATTGGTTTTAAAGGAGCATAAAAGCGTCTTGATCTGGACTACGATTACCCCAGTATACGTTTGTCAAAATTCATTAAGATGTACACTTAAAATCTGTGCACTTATTGGTTTATAAATTATACTCAAAGTTATGTTAGATTTTTTAAAATGCATAAATATATATTTATTAAAAGTACTGTCATCTCTTTTCTTTTTTTACAATATTTTTTCCTTAAACCAAATCAAGTTTTAACTATTTATGTTCTTTACCTCAAGGACATCGCTCCATTCTCCTTTATTTTATCTTTCTGAATAGAAGATACTTGAAGAGGCAGGATTTTATTTCCTGGCAGGGTGGTTTGCTTTAGAATGGAAGCTACGAAAACAAAGAAAGAAGTGTTTTTAAATAGGCAATCATGCCACATTATGAAAAATTCTGAACAGCTTTTAATGATGAAGAATAATCAAAGGAAATCTCAAACTGCCCTAAAACTATGTTTAAATTCAAACAGGACAATGAATGTATTCCCTGCACACGGAATCATTCACTAAAATCAAGACCTTCAGCCAGAGTTACCAGCACTATAAAAACAGTATGCAGAAAAAGTGACACAAACATGTTAATGATATATCATTTCTATGGTAGACTTTAAAAACAATAAAACCTCTAAATTTTATGCACAAGACTGACAAGAAAGAAAGAAGCACATCTTAAAAAGAAAAGGCTACAGGAAATTTTATAAGTCAAAAAACTACTTATTTACTACTGGACTGCTGAATCTGATTACGAATACTGTGAACAGTTACTTCTTTTATTCTAAAACAACAAATACGCTTAGAAAGAGGCTCTGTGTGTACAAAGATGCACCAGTTATCTTTCAGTCTTCTCTCTCGGGCCCCAACATGAAAGACCACACCTCTCGTGTCTTACTAGAACATTAAAAGAAGGTAAACCCCTCCTGCTTCAAACCCAGTGTGATGGGGGCGAGTGTGGGTGGCAGGGGCTGACCGGAAGCGACTGCCGTGGTCACTGGCATCTTCTGCAGGGTCAGCGCGGAGGAAGGGGGAAGGGCGCCCACTTGCTGTGAAAGGCCGCCTGCAGGCTGCTGGACTACCTGAAACAGTGAGAACCGTCATTACAGTCAGTCAAGCAAACCTCCTCAGTGGTCACTATAGGACAGCCAGCTGTGCCCCCCAGCTATAAATATACCTTGATCACAGCGTAACAAGAATGCCTACTTCAGTCTTAATCTGCATGCAGCAAAATTATCTTGTTCAAAACTGAACAATATGACTATCTCACACATATCTCTTCGAGTGGAGGTCAAATTTATATTACATATTGCCCAATTTAAACCTCATATGCACCATATTTTTATTTTTTATTTTTACCATAGAAAATTTCAAATATATACAAAGGCAGATGAAACCACCTATGCCATTATTACCCAGATTCAATGATGATTAATTCTTTACCGACCTTGTTTCCTGTATATCTCCATCCACTTCATTACCACCCCCAATTATTTCAAAGCACCCTCAGATAACTTTTTATCTATCTACTAGAGGCCCAGTGCACGTATTCATGCAACAGTGGGGTCCCTAGGCCTGGCCTGCAGGATCAGGTCGAAAACAGATCTCCGACATCCCCTGAGGAGTCCTGGATTGCGAGAGGGCATAGGCCAAGCTGAGGGACCCCACGTGCACGATTGAGGCAGGGAAGAGATGCAGGGGTGTCTGGCCAGCTGGGGAGGGACCACTGGAGGGCTCCAGAGCATGTCTGGCCCATCTCACTCAGTCTTGATTGGGAGTGGCCTTGGCATATTATTAGCATATTACACTTTGATTGACTGGTTGAACAGTCAACCAGTTGACCGGACACTTAGCAAGTTAGGCTTTTACGATATAGGATAAGTATTTCAAAATACTAGTAGATTTCCAAAAGATAAAAACTTTTAACGGGGCGTTTTAAAAAATACTTGGAAGATGACAATGCTAAAGGCATTCTCCAAAATAAACAGTTGAGGAAATGCCGAGGGGGAGTGTTGGAGACAAAGGAAGCGAAGTTAAGGTAATAAATAGCAGGGCATTTTTAGCTTCAAAGAAGGAAAAAAGAACAAGAGCAGAAGTTCCTTTTGTCTTCTTCCCCACCTCAAAGAAGAAAAACAGTCACCAAGTATTTGAGCCAGCTACTGACAGAGAATTATTTGTAAGCCCTTAAATTCATTTGTGGCTAATATAAATGTGCCAGGAGACAGACTTCTGAACAGAATTTGGGAGTGCAATTTATTCTGTATTTTAATTTTTTTAATAAAATATAAAATATAAAATGTACTGTGCATCAATCACTAAATAAAAGTAAGTCATAGGAAACTCAAAATCGGAACTAATGCCCCTAGAGAATAAACACAAAACTGGAATAATTCAACTGCCATTATTCTGACAATAGACTCTTGAAAGAGGAAAAACCTCTTCAAAGCAATGATTTATTTTAGCGGGCTGAGTTCATACTTATCCTAAACCAGAGGCCCGGGGCCTGAAATCCATGCACTGGAGGAGGGGGTGTCCCTTCGCCCGGCCTGCGCTCTCTCACAGACCCCTCGGGGGACCGATGCTGGCTGAAACACCTCGTGCAGAACCAGCTTGGGAAGGTGAGCCTCAGCGGCAACCTGCATCTGGTGCTGGGCATGACCTGGCCTACAGACCAATCAAGTTCATGCCAGAGGCAGGAGGCAGTTCAAATACATGTGTGTGTGCATGCATATACATACACACACACACACACACACACACAGAATAAATGATGACGTGGGATATGAATATTTATCGCCAAACATAAGCTGGGACACACAATCTCGGGTCCCCATCACTGCTCATCTTAACGACCATGAAACTTGGGGCAGCTCATGGGGCAGCGTTCTCCAGCAGCACCTTTGTAAACAAAGGAAAATCAGAGGGAAACCATGCAAGAGATTTATAGAGAGGGAGAGCAGGAGCAGCAGGAGGCAACCATCAATGTGCCTCTCTCACATCTATGTCTCTCTCTTCCTCCCCCTTCCCCCTTTCTAAAAATCAATGGAAAAAAGATCCTCAGGTGAGGATTAGGAAAAACGAAGACTTTTCCTTAAGGTTTAATAGTATGTAGAGGTGCAATGTCAGGATTTCCACCCCTCAAACGGTTCAGAAAGAGTGTGTGTGTGTGTGTGTGTGTTCTGTAGCACGCCAGCAGAGGGAGGGAGAACAAGGCAAATGCGCTACGACATTCCCCGCTGGTCGGACGTGGCCCAGGTACACAGCGCACCCTTTACTGTCTCGCCCGCTTTCTGAGTGGCTGACGTTCCCAATGAGGCAGTGCGGAAGGAAGGAAATGTCACTCACTAGCTGCTTGACTTTCACTGCCTGCGTGAGAGCAGCCGGCTGGGACAGGAGGGGTCCCGGCGGTGCCAGTGTGATCTGGATCGGAGCGCCCACGACCGGCTTCTCAGAGGCGGTCCCCGCAGAAGGGACGACGGTTTTCACGGACACGGCCGGAAGACAAAGAGCTGATGAGGTTTCTCCCAGAGTTACTGACGGGAGGGCCAGCGTCATCCCGGCTCCGGAGACCACTGGCTTCTCGGGTGGCAGCGAGACGGCCGTCACCGTGTTCTGGACGGACGTCACCAGCGGCTTCGGAGTCTGCAGCACGACAGTGCCTGCTGCTGCTCCTCCGGCCACGGCAGCGGGACCCACAGGATGCAGTGTCACCACGCCAGCTTTTGCGGCCCCTGGGCCCACCATGGAGCTCAGGCTTTGAACCGACACCGTTCTGGGCGGGGCTGCTCCTGGAACAACCAGGGCCCTTTCCGCGGGGACCGAGGCATCCGCGGCCGTCACCGGGGCGGCTGTCACCGGGGCGGCTGTCACCGGGGCGGGGCAGGCAGCAGGGACGGCCGCCCCCGAGGTCTGCTGAGCGCACTGCTGGATGAAGCTCTGGGAGCTGGGCAGGAGCTGTCGCAAGGCACTCACGCTTTTCTGGAGGCAGAGAGGGGAGACTCCTGTCACTGAGAGACCGGTGACGGCAAATCTAAACACTTTGCATTTCGTATCTTCACAACATAAAATAACCCAGAGCACATCAACTTTCCAGCTGAGGAAATCTGATTTATGTCTGGCAATATCCAAGATGCAATTTATTTCAAGTGAAAAGTGCTTTATTTTTCAATATTAAATGGTTGTGTCTCAGTCTTAAAACTTTTGAATACTGAACATCAATTTTTATTCTGCCAAACCAGGCTCTTATTGTCAAAGTTACTGTTCTCCATCACAATCCTGTCTAATTCAATACATCTTAGAGAAGAACATGCCTACTAACAAAATAACTTAATTTTTTGAAATAGCCTCTCTAGCTGGCATGGCTCAGTGGTTGAGCACTGACCTATGACCTAAAGGTCATGATTCAATTCCTGGGCAGGGCACAGGCCTGGGTTGCAGACCCGAAAAGCAGCTCATCAGTGATTCTCTCTCATCATTGATGTTTCTATCTCTCTCTCCCTCTTCCTTCCTCTCTAAAATTTAAAAAAAAAAAAAAGCCTTTCCCCTAAATTTGGCATTATGCTGTCAATTTCTAAGACAATGTGAGTCATTAGGACAGAGAAGGCCCCATTTTTTCAAATGTCAAGCATTTTGCACAAACAAGCATTAAGTAACATAACTAAGCTACATTCCTGACTCACATGTCACTTGCTTTCCCAGTGTTCCAAACAAAGAATATGAACCGGCAATGTGAGTTACAGTTACAACACTGAGGCCTCTCCTACCTGGCCAGTTACCTTCGCCTTCAGCTGAGCATGCAGAAATATCCCGTTTTCAATTACGTGAGAATTTCTTCAAAGTAATAAATGGGGACTCTACCTTAAGAAAAGGGACCAGGTGAGGCTGGGGTGAAGACTTGAGTTCAATATACAGTTGTCTGGTAAATTCCTCCGCTTCGATCTTTGCATCCTGAGGACAAGGGAAAGACAGACACTTTTAGTCTACACACACTTTAAAGCGGAAACAACATGTAATTCATGATTGTAAATGTAACAAGCTCTGAAGAGTGGTAAGCCCATCATTCAATGCAGGCACTTTTCTCAATGCCCTATGAAATGAACAAGTGTCCACAACGGAGATGAGTGTTCGCGCAGGGATGATCGCAGTGAGTGAGCACCACCAGAGCGAGCGGCTGGCTGGGCAGAGCGCCTGCCCGGCGGCCGGGTGAACCTGTTGCAGTGCACATTCTTGGGGAGAGAACAGGAAGCGATTTGGTTTGGGGACTGGAGGGTCTGTTTTGGTTTTCATTTTGAAATTACCTTCATCGGTTTACACTGTTCTCAGAACACGGGGAGGCTGTGATAACAGACATACAATTGTTCCAAAGGACTCAGGAAGCCTTCCGTACTGCCCTACATGCTAAGATTTCAGGGGCTCTGAGGTCTAGATTGCTTTCATATTAATGCTAAGAAGTTTTTTTGGCCTTTTTCATCGTGCTGGGATGTGCACTGATGGTACAGAAGCATCAGCAGGTAAAACTGCTGGCAAGAAAGGCAATGGCCACAGACCGAAAGAGAGGTCATCATATTCTGTATCACCAAGTACTTGGGGTAACAAAAAAAAAGGAGCTGGTTTCCTTTTCAAATGTCCTCAGTGAAGCAGTGAAAATTCATGACTAAACATCAGCCCTTCAGTAGGCATCTTTTCCACAGTGTGCTAGAAATGGGGCCACACAGAACATTCCTGCTACAGACCAATCAAGACGCTCAGGAAGAGCAGCTGGGGATGGAGATGCTGGGTTGAGTCACACCCTCTCCAACGTCCCAGTAAGGGAACGGCCGGTGCCTAATCTTGAGTGGATATCCACGACTCCTCGAGGGAGAGAAGCCACCGACACCAGGGACAGACAGCTACCCCGACAAAGCTTGTATAGTTATGGCTGGCTCTGAACTCAGATCCATTTTGTTTTATTGTTTCTCACTAAAACGCTAATGATATTAGTCATAATAATTGTTACACTTGTTCTTTGGGTTTTTCAATAGGGTCCAACTATTTCTGACTATTGGACAAGTGTACTGTTAATACTCTTCTCATGGTTTATGCAAATGTTATACTAGACACCACATAAAGAAAAATAAAACAGAAGGTAAAAACCTCAAATCGTGATAGTTCATAGGATAAAAATGATGTAAGACTTATTTTTTCAATGACGGTCATAACTTTCCATTAACCTGCTCTTCCCTTTTTGGGAAAAATACCGCCTCAACTCAGATCTATAGCTACAGTATTTATTGTCCCATCCCAGAACGAGGCTCCCAAAGCCAGGAGACCGCTGTCCGTCCACTACCATTTTGGTCTCCAATGCATCCTTCCAGTTGATTTATGAACAAAAAGGGAAGTATGGACAAAAAGGGGGTGTTCTATAGAGAGTAACCTCACAGGGTGACTTGATCACAACTTCCAAACTGGGCAGCTCATGGGCAGTCATGCCACAGGCCTGAGCTTTAGTGGGAAGTGTAAACCCGCTCTGTCCACTGCTCTTGTGCACTTCATATAACAAATCTTGGACATGCCAGAGGTAAAAAGCCAGAAAAGGGGTATCACCCTCAAAAAGAGCACATAATCTTACTAACTATCCTGTAATCCAGCCCCTGCCTTGATTTTCCCCACTTGCATGCAATCTTCCTGATGTTCCTGCCTTAATTTCAAATGCATACAGAAAGATGCAAAACTGTTCTTTAGAGCATTTGGGATCTTGCTTCTCAGAAAACATATGTCATCAGTTTGGTTCAAATAAACTCTTATAAAAATAAAAATCCAAAATTATATTTGTTACAATCTCAGCATATTTCTTAAACATTTAATATGCAGTATTTTTTAATTTCCACATTCATCAGCTTTTTAACATATCTAAGCATTTTACCTGGAAGAGGATAGAAGAAACCATTTGGTACCTGAGAGACTCAGCATCTCGGCACTTACATAACCTCAAAGATCATCTCACCTACTTCGATGCTCATCTCAGAGGAAGCTGAGGCCTAAGGAAGTTAATGTGTTTCCATGGGTCCAAAAGTTTGGTGTCTGGACGTACAGAACTGAATTTTATCACTTAATAGCCTGGCTTTTGGCATCGACAGTTCTAATAACTTTTTATCTGACAAATAGTCAACCTTCTCTCCAAGACCCCTTTTGGCTAAGGGAAGAAGACTGACACGGAGAAAGGAATGGATACTGCACAGATTGGCTTGTCTGAGACTTATGATCATCACAAAGCTTTCAAGCAGCAAAAGCAAAGTTTATCTCAAAACCCACTTAAAAAATAAACTTCATTTAAAAACAGTCATTTCCCATTTAAAGACTTTCTATGGAGTCTTCCGGAGCTCGCAAGGTTTCATCGCACTGCCTTACCAAAAGCTGTCCCACCAGCTTCTTGACGTTCTGCCCCATTTCCGGGGACTGCGAGCCACTGCATGCTAGTTTTATTAGCATCGCAAGGAAGTTCTTACACTTCTTCACATTTTCCAGCATTGCCTGCAGACAGAAACACAAACAAGCACTCACGACAGAGCCACCATTTTCTGAAAGCGGGGTCTAGGGGAGGGGCAAGGGGAGCTTACCGGAGTGAGGTTGGTCTGAGCAGCTGCTGAGCTCCCGGCCTGGAGGGCGGGCTCCCCGGAGAGGGCGGGTGATGCTCCCGCACTCGAAGGCTTCAGGGCAGTGACGGTGTTGGACGGCTTCACGGCGGTGACCGTGACCACACTGGATGGCACGGCCACAGACTGCATTAACGGGAGCACACATGGAGATGCGTGTTACTACGACAGCCATCAGATGGGCGCCTCCGTTCACTGACCGGACCACACAGATGGACTCGAAATCTGCTTTTATGTTGTGTAACAGCTACAAAAGCTCTGGACTCTCCAGATCCGGGACTCAGTCTCACCTACCTACCTTCTTTTCCTCGGCACCTACTGAGTGTTGCCCTCAGGCAGGTTCTTACTCTGCTAACCCCCATTCTTGTCTACAAAAAGCAGGAACAGCAATGGTACGACTACTCTAGGGTTCTTTGTGAAATACAGTGCCAAGCATCAAGTCCTCACAAAATACTAATACGTCTCTAAAAAGAATTGGAAATAGTAAGCCTTTATACAGAAATATAGAATTTCCTGTTCTGTAATTCTCTGCTTTTTCATAAGTATGAAGCAGAGAGATTTACTGGCCATCTTATCCTATATAATAAAACCCTAATATGCAAATCGACCAAACAATGGAATGACCAGCCAGAGGCAGAAGCTCAACAGGCAGGCGGTTGCCCTCCGAGAGGGAAGCAACCAGTGGCAGCAATTATTTAAAAATTAAAACTCGGCAAGGCCACTCTGACACTGAAAAAACAGGACGAGGCAGCGATGACATGAATGGACTCTGGCTTACACTTCTGTGGTCAGTCCTGATTCCGACACTCATAACTGTGTGACAAAGCCAATTACTTAACTTCTCTGTTCTTCAGTGTTTCTGCCATAAGATGGGGAAACTGGTACCACTGCCTCAGAAGGGTCATGTTATGGACCACTTTTTATAATCAGGGCAAAAAAATGTAGCTGCCCACACAACAACAGATGTCTTTCGCCTGTATGCAAAGTATGGTCACTAGGGCATGCAGCGTCCTGAATTGTGAGAAATGTCTGCCTGCCGGTTTAGGCCCGACATCCCCCGAGGGGTCCCGAAATGTGAGAGGACGCAGGCCGGGCTGAGGGGACACCCCCCCCCAACCCTGCCCAAATTCATGAATCAGGCCTCTAGCGGATAAGCTGCTTTTATGTAAACCATAAGAGTAACTACTGTATTTTTTGGCATATAAGATGACTTTTTAACCCAGGAAAATCTTCTCAAAAGTCGGGGGTTGTCTTATAGGTCAGGTATATCCCAAACTCTATATTTTAACTGGAAAAGTTGGGGGTCGTCTTATATGCCCAGTCGTCTAATACGCCAGAAAATACAGTAAATGATATCTTATTTTCATACTGAAAAGAATTTCAGTTGCTTCTTCTAGCCTGCACTGAAATGAACTGTGATTATAGCACCACCTGCAGGATAAAAGGTTTCATACAAGAAATCAAAGTCAGGTAGTAATTTAGAAAACAATACTGAGATAAAACAAGCTTATTTTAAGGATAGACACTAAAAGTTAATAATATGAGTAAAGTCTGAGGGTAGAGAGAAAATATTTACAATTCAACACATAAAACTGAACACTGCACCATAATTCTAATTTAAATGCTTGTATTCTATAGGCATACAGCACCTGCTTCTGGACACTTGGAGACATGGCAATTTGATGCATTTCTGTTAATTTTAAATATTCAAGTCAAGTTGATATTCCAAGAATCTACACCAGGTTTATCTTGTGTTTCCCATACCTCTAACCGTTACTAGTTTGATACGTGTCATTATATATCACTGAATTGCTCTCTTCAATGTCACATAGTCAACAACTTACACATCTGGCAGAAAACAGCTAAATAATAAAGAAATATGGAAGAATAACCCGGCACCCATGGCCACACGTCTGTCACACTTACTTGTACTAAGGAAGGCTTTGTAACAGTGGTTACCACAGTAGCTCCCACTTGTGCCAACTGTTTAACAGGTGCCACGGCCACTTTCTTGATTAACTGTGAATTAGAATTCTGGGGGGTTGGAGAGAGAATACAGAGTCATCAGCATTAGTAATCTAAAGTCAACCAGTACTGGGATAAACATTAAAACACTTCACCATAGCAAATTTCTTCATTATACCTGGCTTTCTAACCTTATAAACGTCATGCACATTCTCTACTATGAACCTAACTGGTCAATCGACCCGTCGATATTTCATATACCTAAGGAGGCAAGTGACTTAATAAGTATCAAATTACTTCAGGATAAATTTTCAAACTCAACTGTATGGCGCATATAGAAAACATGGATGCTTATTTGCTATCAGGGATAGAAAAAAATCTGCTAATCTATCTTCTCGACCCACTGCAGTTAGATACAGCAAACCAGAAAGGGAAGGAGTAGCTATCACTGACAGATACAGGAATGAAAAAGGGACTGGCTGAAAACCCAGAATCAAATTAGAAGAGTAAAAGACGGGGTTGGGCTGGAACCGGTTTGGCTCAGTGGATAGAGCGTTGGCCTGTGGACTGAAAGGTCCCAGGTTTGATTCCAGTCAAGGTCATGTACTGTGGGTGCGGGCACATCCCCAGTAGGAGGCGTGCAGGAGGCGGCTGGTGGATGTCTCTCTCTCATCGATGTTTCTGACTTTCTATCCTTCTCCCTTCCTCTCTGTAAAAAAATCAATAAAACATAAAAAAAAAAAAAAAAGACAGGGTTGGGGAGATTTGAACTGGCAGAGGATGCTATTACCACAGAAAACTGCACTCTTCAGGATGAGCCTGACTCGTCAAGAAAATGCTGTACTGTATTCAGCACTGTCTATTTATTTAGTCAAAGAAAGATGCCCATAAGAATGAGTATACATATAATATATATTTTAACTCAAGCACACAAAATAAGCTTTCGGGGCCTAGAAAGATTATCATGTATGTAAAATAAGTCAGTTCTGTACAACGCCAGGTTGATAAAATACTACATTAGAGTTCTGAATTTCTTAAAGGTAATTCATTCCTATAGGATAAAAGAATACTAAACTATAGTCTTAATATTTTGCTATAAATTAAAACTGAAGCAGAATGGCTTTCTTTCTATTTAAAGATAAAAATATCCCTTTGAACATTCCCTTAAAGACTACAAAATCTTTGAGTATGCAATCAGCAAATGACAAAATCAAGTATCCTGATACATTAAAGAAAATGGGGGGGAAAGTGAAGGTATGTTACCGGCATTGCACAGATTTTGACTGTTTGAGGATTCGTTGGTAGAGCTGGCCTCGAAATTATGGTACTTGTAGTCTCGGCTCTCGTTACAGGTTGCTGAGGAGATACCAACATCAACTGACCAGTGTTACTTTTGATCAAAACTGTTCCTATATTGAAAAAGAAAAAAAAAAATTGACATAGCTGGTAAATGAACCGTAATCATCAGATATTTCTTCTATTTCTTTCAATAATGTAAATGGTCTGAAAAAGTGATTAGTTCATACTGAATTCCATATCTACTAATCTATATCTATAAAAATTTAAGTAACCAAAATGCCAGCGGATCAGAACGGACAACCGGTTGCTATGACACACACTGACCACCAGGGGGCAGATGCTCAATGCAGGAGCTTCCCCATGGCATAGTGCACACCCACAGCCAACCTCCCCCAGGCGGCCAACAACCCCTGGTCTCTTCCCCCATTTCCCCTCCCAGCCAACGGCCCCACCAGCAGCCCAAAGGCCCCTATTGGCCCTGATTGCAGGCCAGACCCAGGGACCCCACCAGTGCACGAATGTCATGCACTGGGCCTCTAGTTATCATGTATAATATAGAATTGTTGTTAATCAAACCTACTAGAGTCTAAGTATATGGCTGAAACCTTTCTGGAGGAGTCAAAATACTTCTTTCTTTGTGACATGAAACTCTTTATAAAGCTACAGTGAGTAAGACGCCATGAGTAAGGAGGCATGGTGAGACTACAAGCTGACCGATGGAACCAAACAGAGCAGCCCAGCACAGGCTCATACAGATCTGTAACACTGAATTTTCCTCAGAGGCCCTGCAGGTCAGCGAGGAAGAGAGACTGACTATGCAGTAGCCAGGACCAGGTCCCTGCATCATCTACATGGAAAAGATGGAAAGCTTCGCCCCATCCACAGGAACCACTCAAGATACAAGGCTACAAAAGTTAAACCTCTTAAACTCTTCATGTAGAAAATTATCATTTAACTTGGAATAAGAATTTCTTAACTATATAATGTCTGATACATTTGACTATATCAAAAGAGCCTTTGTTTAGCCAAAGACCACCAGGTAAAAAGACAAACCACAAGATGAGAGAAACTTTTAGTTCACATAGACTGAAAGGACAAATGTCCAAAATGAACAAGAGGAACAGATGCCAATGACAGGGAAAGGTAAATTAAGATTACAGTGAGATATCAATTTATATTTACCAAACAGGCAAGAATTAAGAAGTCTTGGATATTAATATTAACCCTACAATGGTGGGTTAATTTGCATACACAGGCGCCAAGCCTTTGGGGTGGGCCGCTTGCGTCGCCACGGTGATGACACAGGTGTTCTGCACCACCCCAGCCGCTCCTGTCCTCTGGGCAGTGTGGGGAGAAAGGCGGCTCCGGCGGGAGGGAAAGGCAGTGCCGGCAGCCAGAGGAAGGAAGGCCCATTCTCGCAGGCATCTTCGTGCAGCGGGCCTCTGGTTTAGTAATAAAAGGATAATATGCAAATGGCCCACACAGAACGACTGGTCACTATGATGCACGAAGGGGGCAGACGCTCAACACGCAGCCACAAGCCGGGCTGACAGCTGGCAAGCCCAGCAGTGGTAGTGGGAGCCTGTCCGGCCTCCACGGCAGCGCTAAGGATGTCAGTCAGACATCCCCTGAGAGCTCCCAACTGCTAACGGGCACAGGGCGGGCTGAGGGACCGCCCCCTCCCAGCGCAGGAATGTGTGCACCGGGCCTCTAGTTATTTAATACAGAAATACATTTGGTACGGCGATCGCTGCCATCGACAGTGATTCCTCTGATGGATCTGGACAAAGCAAACTGAAAATCTTCTGGAAAGGACTCCCCACCAGCAACACTCTCCTCTCCCTCAACCCCCTCACCAGAGCTGTCTACCCATTCTCTGAGTCAGTCTCAATTTTGATTGTTAGTTCAATTAGATTCCACACCTGAGTATAACCGTACAGTATTTGTCTTTCTCCCTCTAGCTTATTTCACTCAGCATCATGTTCTCCATGTCCAGCCACGCTTTCACAAAGGGTATGATTTTCTTCCTTTTCATGGCGAGTAGTTTTCTGTTGTGTAAATGTACCGCTTACTTTATCCACTCTCACACTGATGGCCACTCTGGCTGCTGTAAAAACAGCCTCACTGGGGCCTCCTCTGGCAGTCCTGGTTACAGGCTTCCCGCCAGCTGCTCTTCAGATGGTTATTCACTACGATTTTTCTATACTTTGGTTGGAATTCAGGTTTGGTCCTGGGAGGAGCTGAGTGTAGCTTCCACCTAATCTGCTGCCATCTTGGATCTCCCCATATTTACATATTATTTAAACCAGTTCTGATCATAGAGGAAATTCTTAAGTAAAGAGAAATCAAATACTTAAAGTACATCATCAGCCGAGACCGGTGTGGCTCAGTGGATAGAGCGTCAGCCTGTGGACTGAAAGGTGCCGGGTTCGATTCCAGTCAAGGGCATGTGCCTTGGTTGCGGGCACATCCCCAGTAGGAGGCGTGCAGGAGGCGGCTGATCGATGTCTCTCTCTCGTCGATGTTTCTGACTCTCTATCCCTCTCCCTTCCTCTCTGTAAAAATCAATAAAATATATTTAAAAAAATAAAGTAAATCATCAAATCTCGCCTCTCAAATGTCGCCCATGTCCAACAATTCAGTTCTCAACCAAGTTATTCACAGAAAAATTGTGTCGGTTGTCAACCAAAACTTCAGTGTTCAACCAGACAACCTGTTCATGCTGATACCTTAGCATGACAAAAAGCACCTCTCAGGCACCAAGCAAAGGAGAAAATGCTTTAGTTGCTGATGAAATCAGGGATTAGCACAATTTTAAAACATAAAGAGGCAATTAAATACTAGAGGAATCCACAGGCAGAGAAAAATCTCAGATTTATGTGGAAGGAACTTCTTCACTGATACTGCTCCTAGAGCATTGGAAGCTAAAGAGAAAATAAACAAATGGGACTACATCAAAATAAAAAGCTTTTTCACAGCAAAAGAAACCAACAAAACAACAAGAAAGCCCACTGTATGGGAGAACATATTTGCAAATGTTATCACTGATAAAGGTTAATCTCCAACATCTACAGGCAAGTTATACAACTTAATAAAGGAAGATAAATGACCCAACAAAAAAATTGGCAACGGGCCTAAATAGAATCTTTTCAAAAGAAGACAGAAGGAAGGCCAAGAGATGCATGAAAACATGCTCAAAGTCACTAATTATCCGAGAGATGCAAATCAAAATGACAATGTGACACCATCTCACACCTGTCACAATGGCAATCGTCAACAAATCAACCAAAGACAAGTGCTGGTGAGGGTGCGGAGAAAAAGGAGCCCTCGTGCACTGCTGGTGGGGATGCAGACCGGGGCAGCCACTGTGGAGGACAGTATGGAGTTTCCTCAAAAAACTAAAAATGGAGCCCTCATTTGACCCAGTGACCCCACTTCTAGGAATATATCCCAGGGAATCAGAAACACCAATCAGAAAGGATATATGCACCCCTATGTTTGTAGCAGCACAATGTACAATAGCTAAGATTTGGAAACAGCCTAGGTGCCCGTCAGCAGGTGACTGGATCAGAAAACATGGTACATCTACACAATGGAATTCTATGCTGCCATTAAAAAGAACTAATTCTTACCATTTGCAGCAACCTGATTGGAACTGGAAAGCCTTATGCTCAGTGAAATAAGCCAGTCAATGAAAGAAAAAGACCACACGATCGCACTCATTTGTGGATAAATAAAGAGCGTTATAACCTGATGAATAAAAAGATAGATACAGAGGCAGTAAAGCATCCAACAGACTGCCGAATCAGCGGGAAGGTTAGGGAGAGGCGGGTTAGAGAAGAGATCAACGGGAGGACTTGTATGCATGCACATAAGCACAACCAATGGACGCAAGACACTGGGGAGTAAAGTAAGGGCATGTATGGGAGTGGGTTGGGGGTAGGGGGGCAATGGGAAGATATGTACACATGTAATACCTTAATAAAAATGAAAAAAAATAAAATACACCAACAGTTTGTGTAAAAAAAGAGGCAATTAAGAGTGCTAATGCTGCTGAGGGTGTGAGGATGCAAACAGTCACAGGCGCTGAATAAATAGGTAGAAAACTGCTGTTGGCTGGGGTTGGGTAAACTCAAAGCAGTTCAGCCACTGCTATGGGTGGCAGCATTTCTGAGGCAGTGATAAGAGAAATACTGTTTAAGCTAGTGGGGGTTAGTTTGATAAATTTAAGAAGTGTTTATAGATTAAACAGCACATTAGATCTGTACATGTATATGAGAAAGGTTAAAACAGGGAATCATCATGGGGTCTGGGACAGATTAGGTTAATTCACATTATTTCTTACGAGAAAAAATGATTCGGTCTTCAAACAAATCGTCTTCTGGAACGAATTAAGTTCAAGAACCCAGGTACCCCTACCATGTGTGCTATCCTTAAAGGGTAAGACGTCTACGTAATTGAGAAAACCATCCTTGAGTAATCGATTGCTCATGCCCAGTATGTAAATGAAAGACGTGGTACAGGAATCATAACCTTTCAGAAACATTAGTGTTTCCATTTCCTTCTTCCGTTCTCGGTCCGATTCTGCGCGAATGGGAACACGGCGCTCTCCCGCCACACCGCAGCAAGAATCCCCACCGGCTGCTCCTCAGAAGCACCACCCCCCACCCCCACCCCCACCCGCACCCCACTGAAGGCAGTTGATCTCCTCCCCAGTGTTTCTTCGGGGCCTCGCTATGAATGTGCTGGTGCCTCGTGCTTAGGCTGCGGCCCTGCTCTGCTATCTCGCGCTGGCAAGTTCCCGTTTATAAACAGATTGGGCTCTGAATCTCTATAAATCCCCTCTATCACTGACACCCAATGAGGCATCACTGTGCGCACACCCCAAGTGGCAGGCAGAGTGTTGTGGAAAGAGGACGGCAAAGCAGGTCTGGATTCCAGGTCCCTCTGACTCCTGTGAGTTCTGCGCGGGGCACGTTACCTTGGAGAATGGTTACTGGCTACCCGTCATGAACAGCAAACAAAACAAACGCATAAAAAACGCCCAGCCCTCCCTGGGGAGTGGGCACGCTCTCAGCAAGTGGTCAGTTCCCCCTGGTCACGCGCTGTCCCTCCTGAAAGTGCTCCCATTTAACACGCTTCTCCATTGCTGATGAACAAACTTCCCTGGCTCACAGCCATCTAGTTTCAGGAGGAGATTTCATTCAAACACACGCATACCTGCTCCATAAGGAGCACGCAGGCTAATGCGATGCTGCCATCAATAAGAAGCAATTCCATGCTGCCACACATAAGAAAGAATTAGAACTGGAAGGAAACGTGCCCAGTGACGCACACAGCTTGACAAGTGTGCATGCACCTCTGTCCCCTGCAAAACTGAAACGGAACTTGGTCACAAGGGACCAAACAGAACCTTAGCTTCCAAAGAGACCCCATGGTCTCGCGAGGGGGATGCTGAAACCTTTTACATCAAGCGCCTGGGCTTCCTGACCATGGAGGCCTGTCCGAGTTCCGGTTCTGCGAGCGACCTTAACAGAAGCGTTCATCCCAAGGATGTGCAATGAGCTCCCCCAGCCCGCGATTCCAGGAGAGTTCCGGGTGAGGAAAGCAGCACACACGCAAACGTCCATTGCCGTGTTTGTAACAAACATGTCAGTGATCGAGCAAAACTCTGCATACATCCTGGGAAGCAGCCCGATGGGGGAGGCCTGGGATAAAACCCACATGCCCGCCCTGGC
>JAAGEH010000480.1:63993093-64017818 GCA_011751065.1 Lasiurus cinereus
AAAAAAAACGGCGGAGTTGCTCCCTACCAAGGCCGGGGTGAAATGGGAAGAGAGGGATACCAGGGGATGCATTAATTAAAAATTAATTAGTTCGTTGATTAATTTTTTTTTTAATAAAAAAAGGTCGGGATGAGGCTTCCCACCGGCCGATCCTTTCTTTCTAGGCACATTGGTGGGGGGCTGGTTTGGGGAAACAGGAACTGGGTGGCACCAGCTGTCACGCTTCCTCTGGGTGTTTCTGAGGGTGGGGCTGCAAGGCCTGGGCTGACATTAACATGACAATCGGCAGGGTGGATGTTTTCAACAGCCCTTTCCTTTTAAAGGTCCCAGGACCTGGGATGGGTCCCATAGACCTGCCTATTTTCATGTAATTTTGGAGTGGAGCTGCCCCCCTGGGGAAATCCGCTTCCCTGGGTGCTGCTGCAGAAGGCTCCATCACCCCCCCCCAGCTCCCCCAGATGACTTCCGCCTGCCTCCCTGGGACCCGGTCTGTGCACTTGGACCTGAAGGGCAATCCTAGATATGCTTTGCATCAAGGTGCTCGTTGAATGAATCCATCCTACAGCCCCCTGTGGATTGATGTCTACAAGGAAGATTTCTGGATTTCGGGGCATTGTAATACTATGACACGATTATAGGAAGTGACACTGAACGGAAAGGGATTTTGCAGGGAAGACAGGCAGCCTGAGGTTTAAGGGTGCTAGTTCTCACCCTCCAGGTAAAAGCCATGGACAAGGAGCTCCATCCGTCCTCACCGGCTTACAGAGTCCCACACCTCCTCACGTCCCAACCAAGACCCTCCTCCTTCATGAGCAGATCAATCGCATCCCTCAGTCCATGCAGACTTGTATGGTCATTGACCTTCTAGAAAACTCCTCCAAGTGGAGTTGTTGGGGGGATGGGGATGGGAAGGAAAACTGAATTAACGGAGCACCCCTGAGTGTGCTGGTCACTGAGAGATACATTTCCTTGTTTGTTTGTTTTTTTCCCACCCCAACCACCACCACCTCCGCTTACTGATTTGAAAACTGCACTTAAAAGAGGGATTTCTCCAAGCAGTTGGATGCAAACCGGTCTGTAGTATGTCAAAGGACATCTCCTTCCACTACTGCACAAATGTCTGATTCATCACACATCCCACACTGCCTGTGGCAAAATGCCTCGCGCATTCAAGGTATTTCATAAACATGTGCTGCGGGAATTTTTTTAAAGGAGCCTGCACCGTTTCCAGGGAAAGGGATTTGAACCCCGGAGCTGCTGTTCAGTAGCTGGGCAAACCGCTGAGCTTTGGCGTTTTTCCCTCCACCGAGGACAGACCGTTCAGTCAGGATTTGTGGGAAGAAGACAAAGTTTGCTCTGAGATCCCTCCAAGTTTCCACCTCCCATTAGACCACCACCTTCAACTCATATACATACTTTTCTCGGGTCTGTCAATGACCTCCGGCAGGCTACAAAGAGGCTTGGCACAGAAAGTATGCTTCTTCCTGAAGGTGCCCTAGCGTATTTTTCCTACAGCATTTTGTTGGCTCTATCACTGGATTCACGGATGGGGATTTTAACTTTCCAGTGGCAAAGAGCAAGCTCCTTCCTCAGCACAGACACCACTGTCCTGAGTTTGCAAGTTTAGTCATCATTATGTCCCCTACATTTCCTTCCCCGAGAAGCATACTCATACAGCAGGACATTGTAGGAAGGCAACATGCATTTTACCCCTCTATGCAAGAAAAGAAAAAAAAATGGCTCAGATTACAACTGGACTTTATCACGTTTACCTGTTAAAATATCATTAAAAATGAAAGATATTGAGACAAATGCGTATCCATTGACCTTCTGTCCTGGTCCATTTGACCTGATGTGACAAAATAGCATAGGCCGGGGGAGCGTATAAGCAGCAGAAGTTAAACTCACAGTTTTGGAGGCCGGAAGTCAGATCGGGGTGCAGGTACGGCCAGGTGAGGCTCCTCCAGGTGAGGACTGGTCCGGTGACCTGGCGGGGAAGAGGGGGGGAGAGGTCTCTCTGGAGCCTTTTAAAAGGCACCGCTTCTCTTTACCAGCGCTCCTCCCTCCAGACCTCAGCGCCTCCGCAAGGCCCCACCTACTCAGACGATGGCCTTTGGGAACCGGGATTTCAATACTGAATGGGGGGGAAAGAGGGAGACCCACACATTCAGACAAAGCACCCTTAACGTGAAGGAGGGCATCATGAATTGTCCAAGCATTCTGTCCATTGATTCAGGGAATAAGAAAGAACCATGAACACACACAAAGGTTACACTTCTAACATTTCACTATTTTACACACACACACACACACACACACACACACCCAGGAACACAATTTAACTTGGGCGGAAACCAAAGGCTAAGAGTGTGGTTATTGGGTAGACCATGCAAATTATTTTTATTATCCTGACAGGTTTTTGTTTTTTTTTTATATATGTTTATTGATTTTTTACAGAGAGGAAGGGAGAGAGATAGAGAGTTAGAAACATCGACGAGAGAGAGACATCGATCAGCTGCCTCCTGCACGCCCCCCACTGGGGATGTGCCCGCAACCAAGGTACATGCCCTTGACCGGAATCGAACCTGGGATCTTTCCGTCCGCAGAACGATGCTCTATCCACTGAGCCAAAGCGGTTTCGGCATCCTGACGGTTTTTCAAGTGCCCACAGTCTCTTCAGAAAAAAAGTAAAAGCTTACTACTCGGCAGAGTTTAAAGAGGAGGCCCTGTTTGCCTGCGCGATGAGACTCGCTGAAGAATCAGCCAGAAGACATAACTTGTATTTGGGTAAGGTGGTCGTGGCCGCACCTTCAAGTTCTGTGCCTGAGCCTGTCCCCCGTCTGTGCGCTTTTGCATCAGGGCATCTAAGGTTTTCTGCAGCCAAACACACTCCCTCAGCACCACTCTGGGGTGTCTTTGCTCGAGGAATGCGGCTTAAACTTATAAAAGGTTTTGGCTTGACTAATGCATTCCATTTTTAAATGTTAGCATTTTTATCATATTTTTACCTTTTTTTTTTTTTAATCTTCATCCAGGGATATGTTTATTGGTTTTTAGAGAGAGGAAGGGACAGAGAGCAAGAGAAACATCGATCTGTTACCTCAGATACACACTCTCTGCCCAGGAACGCAACCTGCAACCCAGGTATGTGCCCCGGCCAGGAACCATACCCACAACCTTTTGGTGCAAAGGGTGATGCTCCAACCCAGGGCTGTTTTATTGTTTCATTGAAATATAATTTGAGCCGAAACCGGTTTGGCTCAGTGGCTAGAGCGTTGGTCTGCGGACTGAAGGGTCCCGGGTTGAATTCCGGTCAAGGGCATGTAACCTTAGTTGCCAGCACATCCCCAGTAGGAGGCGTGCAGGAGGCAGCTGATCGATGTCTCTCCCATGGATGATTCTGACTCTATCCCTCTTCCTTCCTCTCTGTAAAAAATCAATAAAATATATTTTTTAAAAAGACATATAATTTGACATAACATGCTAATTTCAGGTGCATAAGATAATGATGAATATGTGTACACAAGGTGAAGCCATCTGATACCTTCATTAAAGTTTGAATGAGACTGAGTCACTTTTTAAATTTTTTAGCATTTAAAAATAATGCTCCTAAAAAGGTAGATACAACTGACTAACCCTAACATAAGAGAGCCAGCACCGGCTTCCCTCTGGAACCCGGGACCCGGGCTTCCCTCAGCTCCAGCTTCGTCCAATAGGGGCGTGCAGGAGGCAGTCGATCAATGATTCTCATCATTGATGTTTCTATCTCTTTGTCACTCTCCCTTTCTCTCTGAAATCAAGGAAAAAATATATATATATTAAAAAAAAAACAACCCTAGTCAGTTTGGCTCAGTGGATAGAGCATGGCCCTTGGAGCATTGATTCTGGTCAAGGGCATGTAGGTCAGTTGCAGGCTCCATCCTGGCCCCGGTCAGGGCCCAGGCGGGAGGCAATCAATTGATGGGCCTCTCTCACTTCGGTGTTTCTCCCTCTGTCTCTCCCCTCTCTCCCTCTCTCTCTAAAAATAAATGGAAAACATCCTCGGCTGAGGATGAGTAAAATGTTTTAGGACGTCAAGGATTTTTTTGTTGTGGTTTAGTGCTATATCCCTGTAGCCTGGAGCAGTGCCCGGCTTCTAGTAGGTGCTTAATACATTGTTTGGACTGCATAGGTGTGCAGAGCATGAGTTTTTGTAGTGCTGTTGTACTGATTAGATATAATGTCCATCAACATGTTGCATAAAAATGATACGCTTCCTAGTCTTTTTTTTTTATAAATATTTTTATTTTTATTGATTTCAGAGAGGAAGGGGGAGGGAGAGAGAGAGACACGGATAATGAGAGAGGATCATTGGTTGGCTGCCTCCTGCATGCTGCACACTGGCTATTGAGCTGCAACCTGGGCCTGTGCCCTTGACAGGAATCGAACCTGGGACCTTTCAATCCTCTGGCTGACACTCTATCCACCGAGCCACAGGGCTAGGGCTCGTCTTGTTTTTATATATATTAAACCTCAAGTGGTTTAATTGCTTGATGCTTGCCTCTTTAAAACAAAAGTATGAGATCTCTTCCATACTTAAAGCTTTCCATGGCTCCCTCCCTCCCTCCCCCCCCCATACCTCCAGAGTAAAACCCCTCAGAGAAGTCATGGCCCGTCTGGCATCTCTCTGGCTACTTCCCTCTTCCCACATCAACCGTGTCTTCCGTGGCTTCATTCACTTCTTCACCTTCCTCAAGACCAAGCAATGAGGGGAAAGAGGCTTTTTAAAGGATCACGTGCTCACCTTAGTCCCGGTGCTGTTAGATGGGGGGATCCGATAGCGAGCGCTCATTACCACCCGCTCCTTAAGATCATGTCCTGTCAACTGTGGGGGGAGCCCCTTTCTCCTCCAACCACCCCCATTCTGCTCCCCGAAAAAACGTCTTCACTGACTTTTTAGAGAGGGAGGACGGTGAGCAATAGAGAGAGGGAAACATGGATGGGCTGCCTCCCGCACACACCCCACCGGGGATGGAGTGTGCAATATGGGCATGTGTGCGTGAAATCCTGGAAATCAAACCACGACCTCTGGGTTCGTGGGTCAACGCTCCACCAGAACCAGCCGGCTGGGCCTGCCTTTCATTGTGCTACACACGTGTGCACCCAGAGGCAACACGACACACCGCACCTCGGCACGCTTCCGTTTTTCTCACCCAGTTTTCTTCACTGTTTCCCGCACTGAGTGCCTTTGAAGTACGATTATGGAACGTGGAATAAGTGTGTGCAGGCCGAGTCCGAGGAGCGGACTTGCACTTCTGCCCACGTGGCTGCACACCGGCCCTGCGCCTCCCTCCCAGGCTCCCACACAGGAACTCACCATCTTGAACTTGGCAACATCCACGCCTTGCTGGTCCTGGGTGTTCCTTGCCAGCACAGCCCAGGGTTTGGCCAGCCCGAGGGGGGCCGGTCAAGGACGAAGAAAAGACACAGAGAGTGAGCTGGGTCCAGGTGGACCTTGTGTGTGTGGCTGAGACCACAGAGCAGACCCAGACTGCAGGAGGAGGCTTCCTTTTACGGTCAGAGGTAAACAAGGTGGTGGTCACCATAGTGACCGTGTGCTTGTGAGTTTCCCTTGTTTTGGCAGCACTTGCTGCTCCTCCCACAGCCCATTAGCTCCCCCAGGAAGGATCTGGGGAGCATCACCAGATCAAGCTTAATGGTGCTAAGAGGGGTGTGCCCCCTCAGCGGGGACTTGTTTGCGGCTTTGCCAGCAGGTCAGTCTGAGGCTTCACCCTGTAACTGCTCCCTACACTTGGGTTTTACTTCAAACATTCTTTTTTTTTAAAAAAAAATATATTTTATTGATTTTTTACAGAGGAAGGGAGAGAGATAGTCAGAAACATCGATGAGAGACATCGATCAGCCGCCTCCTGCACGCCCCACAATGGAGATGTGCCCGCAACCAAGGTACATGCCCCCGACCGGAATCGAACCCGGGACCTTTCAGTCTGCAGGCCGACGCTCTATCCACTGAGCCAAACCGGTCTCGGCAAACATTCTGTCTTTTGAACACGGTCGTGGCTTTGTGGTGCTGAAGCTGTCTAACCATTGCACGGTGCAGTCTCACTCCTGGGTCTGCCTGCCCCGGGGGCTGTGTCTGAGCGCGTGCAGGCGCACACATGGAGCTGCAGAACCCGCCTCCCCTGCCAACGCGTGTGCTGCTGTGGGAGGGAATCAGTTACTCCCTCCTCTTCCTGCTGGTGAATGTTAGGCTCCTGCTAGCATGTGTTGCTCTCACAAACGATGCCTTTGCATCGTTTTGCACTGATTATCTGTGTGCACATACGCCCGAGTTTCTGTAAGCGGTTTCTCGAAGTGGAATGGCTGGCTAAAGGGCATATGTGCCTCTTGGACGTTATCAAAAATATGTAGATTTTTAAAATTTCCATTTTCGGGTAGATGAATTAGCAATCTTTTAATGTTATCACGTTTAGTATCTTGTTTAGGAAATCTATCCTTACCTCCCTCCGGCCCCCCCCAAAAAAAAATCTTAAAGTTAATTTTCTTTATTGTCTTCTAAAGGCTTTATAGTTTTACTAGTATGTTTAAGTCAACTCATCTGGAATTGATTTATTCTTTTTAATGGTATGAAGATCCAATGTTCTTTCTTTAAAAAATATTTTATTGATTTTTTTTTACAGAGAGGGAGAGGGAGAAGGATAGTTAGAAACATCGATGAGAGAGAGACATCGATCAGCTGCCTCTTGCACTCCCCCTAGACATATCATAATTAAAATACCAAGAGCAAAAGACAAAGAGAGTATTTAAAAAAAAAAACAAGAGGAAAAACAGTTAATTACCTACAGGGGAGCACCCATTCAACTGTCAGCTGATTTCTCAACAGAAACGATGCAGGCCAGATGGGAGTGGCAAGAAATATTCAAAGTGATGAATAGCAAGAATGTACAACTCAGATTACTCTACCCAGCAAAGCTGTCATTCAGAATTGAAGGTCAGATAAAAATCTTCACAGATAAGAAAAAGCTAAAGGAGTTCATCAACACCAAACCAGTATTATATGAAATGCTGAAAGTACCTCTCTAAAAAGAGGAAGAAGAAAAAGGTAAAGGTAAAAATTATGAACAACAAATACATATCTATCAACAAGTGAATTTAAAAATCAAGTGAACTGAAAATCTGATGAACAGAATAAACTGGTGAATATAATAGAATCAGGAGCACAGAAAGGGAGTGGACTGATAATTCTCAGGGGGGAAAAGGTGAGGGGGGTGCAGGGAGAGACTGGACAAAAATCGTACACCTATGGATGAGGACAGTGTGGGAGGGGTAAGGGCAGAGGGTGGGGTGGGAACCAGGTGGAGAAAAAAAATAGGAACAATTATAATAATCTGACCAATAAAGATTTATTAAAATTTTTAAAAGAGAAAAATAAATAAAATATAACTTCCGTGCAGGCATTGAGTACATTCTTTCCTGGGCCACGCAGATTAATCTCCCTCTGGGGAGGGATCGTCTTTGTTCTTCTGTTCTCTCAGACGCCGAGCACAAGGCCAGCTCTTAGGAACAAGTACCCATCTCTCTGACGGAACATGTAACGAATCTATCCCACTGCATATATTTACGATAAAATACCAGTCAGAACTAGGATCATCTTTATTCATATCTCTCCTTTTCATAGAGAACCCTGTTCAGAAGATATACTGCAACTTATAAAATGCAAAAGGTTAAATATGATAAAATATTTAAAAATGAAGGAGACTGACAATTCACCAACACAAGGGTGTTTTTATCATTCATTTAGAAATGCAACTAAGTATTATATTCAGTCTATTTTCAAATAGGTATCTCACTCCCTGACAGTCAATACTCAAATGTCACCAAATTACTCATTTCTTTAAATTAAAATTTTTCTTAATTTTCACACATGAAGAAATAACACATTGGACAAGTTATAGAGTATAGTCTCAAGCTTATATGGAATTATGACTGCTTTCAACAGTTACTAAAATATTTTCAAAGAAAATCTACATATCCTTGTATGTCTGTCCCTATAACACACTAAAGAGACGCACAAATGTACAGCCTCAAAACAGCACATAACTATGAATGCAATGCCATAAACCAGCGTATTTCCCTTAAAACTCACTAAATAATTCTAAGCAAAACCAAACATTAAAAGCTCTCAGTGTTCACAAAGTCTTCTTTGGTTTTTTCTTCTCTGCTTCTTCCTTTTCCTTTTCTATTGCAATGACCTGTAATTCAATTTCCTTGGCACTAAACATCTGAAAAGAAAAAAAAAAATCTTTAAACAAATTGCAATTATACCAAACAGTTCTAAATATTGACAATATGAAAGAAACCCATTATCTATATATACAAATCCCAGTGACCGGAAGGGCAGAACGACCAGAACGACTGGTGGCTACGACACGCACTGTAGCAGCCAACCTGCCTGATCCAGGCCCTGGTCACCCCCCACTCACCAGCCCTGCCCCCATCAGGGTGTAGGAGGCTGATTGGGGTGGAGCCAGCTGGCCAACCACCAGTGGCCCCTCCCCCCATTGGCCCTGCCCCCAATTAGCCCCCACATCTTGATCAGGGGCAGGGCAAGCAGACCTCACCTGTGCACAAATTCGTGCACCAGGCCTCTAGTATGTTATAAATTTCTATTATCTACTTAGAACTTCAAATTCATAATGAAGTGTTTCAAAGAATCAACAGCAACATGCTTGTAACTATGATGAACAAAAAGCCAGAACTCTATGACGTTTCCAATTACGTTGTGCTGAAAGAGAAAGCAGGGCAAAATGTGGCGTAGCATTACATACCCCACGTCAACATATAACTCCAAAACCACTTCATGCAAGCCTCACTCTGTCATGAGCAAATCACTCATCACTGAATCCCCCCCCCCTCCTAACTGTGAATCTCTGAAAGGGTCTATTTTATCAGCCCCTGGACTATCGGTAAGAGATAAGGAAAAGATGACTTACACTGCTTATTTACAACTCCCTCAGAGAATCCAAAGCAAAAATAATGTCTCTTTTATTTAAATCATTTTATTTTATTTAAAGTCAAAAGATAGGAGTAAATTGCTCCAGGACATACTGTTGAACAAACTGACCCGTAGGACTTAAATCCAGGTCTGTCCAGATCCAAAGCATGTGTCCTATTTGCCACAAAGCCTGTCCTGAAATGCCATGTGGAAGGACACACGCCAGCCTGCCACGCAGAGGTAAAAACATATGTGTAACTGTGTGTGTGTGTGTTGTATGTGCACATACGTATGGGGCTGGAGAGGTGCTTCTGGTCCCTGGTTCTGTGTCCCTGCACTGTAGCATGCATGTCCTAGGCCCTTGGCAGTGGAGCTAATAATCCCGCCCGTTCCCATCTCCACATTCTATGCTCAGCAGCCTGACTGCTCTGGGCGGCCGTGTAGGGAAAGACCCACCCTCCCCCTATTTCTCAAATTTTCTGAAACTCTATTGGCCTAGCCTCCTCACATCCCCCTCCATTGGCTAACTAATGAAATATGGGGTTGTGGTATCATTACAACAATCCAAAATAAAAACAAAAACCCCCCTCCCACACAGCGCTGATTTCAATGCTACTTCCCCTGAATATTTTCCCTGCAACAAAGGGAAAGGCAACCTGAAAGCATGTTTACATACGTTTCACGCTTCCCACACTTTGAGTGCTTTTGTTTACTCTCCGCTAAAGAGAGCTAATGGTATACCACACAGTCAAGTTCTACCTCATGAACAACAGAACCATGTTTTGAATGCTCTTTGGCCAACGAGTCCTCGACCATAAACTTCATAGCCATTTATCACATTGTTCTCAACAATTCATTTTGGGGTCCAGCAGTTGTAACTCGAGGAAAGGTATGCAAACAACAGTGCTAGACTCACCACAGACAAACAGGGAAAGGGCACCACACGAGGGGGTAAAATTTAAGTCAGCAGTGGCCCAAGACACTTTTAGGTGGGCAGTGTAGAAAACAGATAAAACCAGCGGGCAATCAAGACCCGGGGGAGGGTGTGCGGACATAATGGAGATCACATGACGTTGGAGCCTGAGGGCCGGCAATGACAGGAGTGGCAGCTGAATGACACTGGCTGGAGGTGTCTCCTGATCTGGGAAGATCTAAAACACAGGAGAGGGGCTGCTCTCCAAGGCGGCGGGAAGGAATCTCCACGGGAATTTGCTGTGCTGATGCCAGGACCTTCTGACTCAGCAGGGCCCCTACCTGTCCGAACATGTACACACGGGGAGGCCTGTGCATGGGCCTCCACCTCTCCGGGCCTCACAGAGGGCGAGGGGGAGGTGACGGCTCACTACATGCACGTTGCATTCGAGAGCCTTCGCCTCAGAAAAACCAGAAGCTGCCATCACGTCTGGTGCCCAGGGCGTTCAGGCTTATCGTGAAGATGCAGGCGTTGCATCTTGCCTCCTGCCAGACACACCACCGACACCCTTCCCGCTGGGAGTGACTTACTTTCAAAGGCTGGTTCCTCTTCATGACGGCCAGGTCAATGTTTTTCCCACCGGACTGGACCACCTGAGGTAGGACAAGTGGGTATTAGAATGACTCAGGGAAATTCTGTGTTTTCATAAGCAATGAGAGGACAAAAACCTCTACTTCTCTGAAAATCCTGTACCAGAGGCCCAGTGCACAAAATCCGTGCACTGGTGGGGTCCCTACCACTGCCGGCCCACAATGTGATAAATGGCTCCCTCTCTTCCCCGGCTGCATGGTACCCTGCTGGCCAGGCCTCCCCCCTTCCCCAGGCTGGCCCGCCCCTGGCTGAACTCCCAGATGAACTCCCACATGAACTCCCGGCTTTTATGATGAAGGATTAGGTCACTTACTTCCAGCAAAGCTCTTATTGCTAGTTTGATAGCTTCATTGTCGTTAGCTATAGCATCTTCTGTGTAATTCTTCTCTAGAAATTCTCGGACAGTTTTAGCACTTCGGCCTATCGCGTTTGCCTTGAAAAAAGAGAGGATAACTCTTAATAATACTGCCATATGAAGGAATTCATGGTTACTAAGTGAAGTTTAAAGATTTAGCGTTTACTCCAGTATTTCTTAGCGTAACAGCAAAATGAAAATTGCAGGTTTGAAAACTTAGCAACCATTTCAACCGCTCATTGGTCACTACGTGGGCAATCTGTAGTGACGGCAGGAGTAATTTTCAGATATACCCATGCTTTCTACTGGCCAATGCGTCTGTCGCTTTAATAGTTCCCCAGTTCTTGGCTGCCGGAATAGATTGAAAGAGCTGAAACTGGAAGACGCAGGGAGGAAAGGGGGTGAGACTTTGCAGTAAGGTGCAAAAGGGAGAAAGATGAGGAAAAAGAACATCAACGTGAAGAAAGCTGTTTACATGAATGGGACGGCACATCACGTCCTGAAAACTTAGACTAACAAACACTAATTATTTCATTCATTATCTTCTCTGCCTTTATCAGCGAGAGGGGGTGCTCCTGGTCCAGTCCCCACTTTCTACGGTCTTCACAAGTTTTCCTCAAGTGAGGGGGAAGGCAAACAAACTTGCCTTTGGCCACAGGTAGTCTGTGCAGATTCTTCCTATTTTTGGATGTTTTCTTTTTTCTTTTCCGGTTGGGCGTTTTTTTTGCTTCTTTGAAATTCAAATCTTTGACGTGATTCTTGCAATCCTCCAGTCTGCTGTTGGATCTCTGTATATTATTCTTTATTTCAGTCAGTGTACGCTTAATTTCTAGTTGGTCCTTTTTCATATCCTCAAGGATCTCACTAAATTTATCAGCAGTTTCTAGAAAATTATTGAAAAACCTTATAACCATTGGCTTTTGAACTCTATATCCCCCATTTCTTTCATTTGTGACCAGTTTGTCTCCGCATTTTGGCTGCTTCCCTGAGTTGACAGAGTGGCTTTGTGTGCTCGGTGTCCTACAGGGCCCAGTGGCTCAGCCTCCCCAATTACCTGAGGTGGACACTCTGGGTGCACTCCTTTGTGGGCTGTGTGCACAGTCTTGTTGTAGTTAAGTCTTGATTGTTATTGGTATCACTGGGAGGAATTGATATCCAGGTTAATTGGTTGTGAGGATCAGCTATATCTACGATGGGAGAACTTCTGTGCTGGAGGTACCCTTGTGAGGCAGGACTTGCTTCAGGGGGGCTTTGGTGCCGACTGAATCTGCTCCCTGAGTGTGTCCCTTATGGATATGAGGAGTTGTAATCTGGATGGCCCCCCTCTGACCAATGGGTAGATCTCCAAGGAGGTTCTAATTTAGCCTCTGCCTGAGGCTACACAGTAGAAGCTACACAGAGATCTGCAAATTCCTCTTCCTTGTTTGGGTTTTGGAGGTGCCCAGATGAGGCCCAGCTGTGCGGCAATGCAAGCTGCTGTGTGGCCTTGGGCCTTCTTCTGGATGTGCTGGGTCTCTCTGACTCAGCTGCAGTTTGTTAGGGAAGTTTAGATTTCAAAGGACCAGGCCATTCGTATGCAAAAGCCTTTGCACTCAGTTTGGGTGGGGCCGGGTCTCAGGGCAGAGCAAACAGCAATGGCTTCCTGTTAGCCCTGCCCTAAGAGGCCCCTGGGTCTCAGTGTCCCTCGGTAATCGGTAATCGGTGCAAGCACCTCTGAGAGAAAGCCGCCCTCGAGTTCCGCCCCCTGCCAGACAGTCCAGTTTCTCACCGTATGAGTCTGGGTCCCCAGAGTCTCACCTGGAACTGCAGTTCAGAGCAGTCGGTAGCTTGTGTCTCCCTGTGGATTGAAAAAGCCAGCCGTGCACTCAGTTGCCGGCCCTCGGTACCTCTGCACTTCACTTCCGCAGCTCCTCTGAGTCTCAGTGTGCTTTTCTCTTCCCTTCTACTTGTAGAATTTCCACTCAGCCAGCCCTCCCGTGATTCTGGATGGTGTCCGTTCTGTCTCTTAGTTGTAGTTTTGAAGTGATTGTGCAAGGCAACAAGTTCAGGTGTCTACCTATGCCGCCATCTTGGTTTCTCTCTCAATGAACATTTTTTTCCAGATTTTTTCTTTTTGTTTTTATTGTTTATAGTATTCCAGATATTTCCCATTTCCTCTCCATCTCTCCTCCCAACTCCTACTTCCTCCTCCTCCCCCCATTTTTCACTACCCTATTGCCCATGTCCATTGACTTTGAAATAAGTAATGCTTTTCTGTGTGACCTCAGGGAGCAACCAAAATAAAATGGAAAATTACATAAACGTGGACATTGTTTGAACCTGAAATGAAGAGTGATGACGTAATGATCAATGCAAACAGAGGACAGCAGACTTCAGCATATTCAGAGAGATTCCATGTAACCATTCGTTTTGTTTAGGGCAGAGATCTGGAGGCCCAAGAACCTAGCACAGGTCCAGGTTTACCACTGGCAGGAGCAAGCCTGGCGTTTGCAGCACCTAAGCTCCTAGCCTCTGGCTGCCCATGAGATTGTACGGGTAGCTTAAAGGATGTGCAGCTAACACGAGTATCCCGATCTTTGTGGTAAGAACATAAGCCATTGCTTTACTGGATTGGTTACCTGGTTTATAAATGGTAAGAGGGTGGTCAGCTCAAACAAATTACGTCAGTTAATACAGGCTTAAAAAACAAGGCAACATTTCCTGAATAATTTATCTGGATGTTAATAATAATAGTAAAATAAACTCTTCATAAAATTATTTTAAAGCCTAAATATTTAAACTGTTTAAAAATATTGGTATTGATTTCAGAGAGGAAAAGAGAGAAGACACAGATAGAAATAGCAATGATGAGAGAGAATTATGGATCAGCTGCCTTCTGCACACCCCACACTGGGGATGGAGCCCACAACCTGGGCATGTGCCCTGACCGGGAACCAAACTATGAGCTCCTGCTTCATAGGTCAACACTCAATTGCTGAGCCACACCAGGTTCTGATAGGGCAGAATTTAAACGTTTAATAGTCAAATCACGTATACCAGATTCTGTGGTGTAGCCTTATCCTTACATCTAAGAATACATAAAACTTCATCTCGGAACAGCACAACTGGTGTCGCTTGGCCCTCGATCTGGGCACCAGGAGACGGAAGTGTGCCATCAAACAGAGCAGGTGGCTGGGTGCTGAACAAGAATGGCCACTCACAGCCAACTGGGAGGTAGGAAGCTGCATCCCAGAGATCGTGAGGATGTCCTTGCGAGGCACCAACACCTGGGATAAGCTCACAGTTTGGGGCTCTGACTCTGAGAACAGAGAAGGCACTGGAGGTTCAGTGTGAGTTCATGGCTCTTTGAGGCGTCATTAAAAGCAGAACCACACGTGCTTCTCCTCAGCAGCAGCCACGTGACGCAGCGGTCACTGGAAGGGTGGCGACGGGCAGGAGCTGGGCCTTCCTCACCTGGCCGTCGCACCACGGAGGATGCCACATCTTTCCAACGTGAAGGAAGACCCTGTGACTCAGAAGCCAAAGAGCTTCTCTGTCCACCGGAAACCATCCTAACCGCGACTAGCTAACTGGTTACGTCCAGTTCCTGCCACCATCAGTATTTTAATGTAACGTAATTGTCATCATGCCTGGAAAGCGGGAAAGCAGTACAGTGAAGACATCCATTCAACTTCTCTTAATGTGTTAACCATTCATGGCTCACCTTCCAGGCGTGGTAAGTGCCAGAGGGGTCGGTCTGATACAGTCTCGGGATGCCATCATCGTCGAAGCCTACAATTAGGGCAGAAATGCCGAAAGGTCTTCGTCCGTTGCTCTGAGTGTATTTCTGAAAAATAAAAGGTCTCGGAAGTTACTTTCTCTACAGGCCATACTGTTACTTCTTAAGTAACACAGTTTGTATATCTCATTCTGTATATCCTCCCGATTCTCCTCCCTCACTTTCTGGACTAACCTCAAATCCATCATGAAATTTTAAAAAGTGTCCATGGTCTATAAAATCATATGCTAAGTTTCCTTCTCTGTGGTCTACTGTTGCTTTCCTATTGGTTGACGCACAGTTTGGGCCTTGGTAACACAGCAGAGACCGAGGTACCTCGCACCACTTGGGTTCCTGGAAAGCTGGTGTTAGCTGGCTGCGCTTCGGATGACTCCTCCGTATGTGAGAGACACGATTGCTATCAGGCCTTCTTACCTGACACTCTGGCCATCCAATGTTTTCCGGGCGCCATCACTGTCAGTGCATTGTCCACCGTACACTAAGTGGCTCCACATAAAACCCCACCCAGACTGTCAGCTCCACAACAAGGAACTCCTTGTTTCTCTCAAAGGCCTGCTTTTTCCTCCCAGTCACAGGGCACTGGAAGCCAACTGTGCTTTTCACCCGAGCGCCATCCCGGAGGGGAGCCCACATTCACCCCTACAAGTGCAGAGGGTCCTGACAGGGAGCTGGGGGCCACCTGGCGGGCAGCTCAGCAGCGTGAGCAACACGGCGGCTCGACCAGCTTCACACCGAGCCCTCTTCTGCACTGGCAGAGCACTGCATCCACTTTAAAATGTTCACATCCTGTCGTGTATGTGTGTCAGTGGCCAATCCGGTTATGGCTGCAAATAACGGCTACACAAACATAAATACACCTTTAAAGTAGGGTCTGTGTCTTTATCTCTCTGTATCTCCTGGTGCTCTTAGATCACCGTAACATAGAAAGAAGAGGCTTGGCAAACACACCGTAGAGACAGACCCTTCTACGTCATGTGCTTAGTCCACCATTTTTAAAATGAAAAGTAATAATGCACCTGGTTAAACAATGTAAGTACCAAAAGTGAATCTACAGCATCTCTCCTTTATACCAGAACCAGGAACCTCCTCAGTGGCAACTTCACTCTTACAGACTTAAAATGTATCTATGAGTATAACACCCTGATATGAAAGAGACTGACCGGTGGAACAACCGAAAAACCGGTTGCTATGACGTGTGCTCACCAACAGGGGGTGTGCAGAACATGGCAACCTTCGGCAGCAAACAGCAGCGTGCTGAACATGGCAGACATGGGCCGCGGTGGGATGGTGGAACAGGTGAGTGGGGGCGCCAGACCAAGCAGGGTGCTGGTTGCTGTCATTGGGGCGAGGCTCTGGTGGTTACAGAAAATTCTTTGCTCCTGCGCACTGTGGTCCTGCTGGTGCTCGCACCTGCTGTCAGTGTTGGCCCCACTTGCACCCACTGCTGGCGCTGGAGCCACCGCTCACACCTGCTGCCAGCGCCCAGTGCCAGCCCTGATCACTCAGCGCCGTCAGCAGGTGCAAGCAGCCGCTGCTGGCCCCAAACCACCTCCCCCTGCTCCTGAGGAGCGATCAGGGCTAGCAGCCGCTGCTCGCATCTGCTCCTGGTGCTGGAGCCACCACTCACACCCACTGCTGGTGCCTGGTGCTGGTCCTGATAGCCCCTGAGGGTTTTTCCACCTCCTCCTGCTCCTGAGGGGCGACTGGGCCAGTGGCTGCTGCTCATATCCACTGATGGCACTGGCCCTGCTTTCACCCACTGCTGGCATTGGCCCAAATAGCTCTGCCCCATCAGCAGACGCAAGTGGGACTGGCATGTCAGCACGTGGGAGTGGCGGTGGCAGAGCGAGGCTGCCAGCAGACAGGGGATGGGGGGGAGGGATGGCTGTGGCAGGAGGGGCTGGGTGGCCGCTTGGAGGATAGGCTGAGACCCACCTGTGCCCACCGAGCCTCACGGTTCACAGTTCCTTTCAGGATGCACAAATTCGTGCACTGAACCCCTAATCTATAATAATAAAAGCGTAATATGCTAGTTACACTGGGCAGCCGAACGTCCTTCCGGACGTCCTCCTGGACGAAGCTGGGGCTGCGAGGGCCGAGGCCTCTGGCATGAGTTTCATGCACTGGGCCTCTAGTGTTTCTATCCTGTTCTACACATAACCTTCATGTTTCTGGAAGAAAACCTAAACATTGCAATTGGAATCTTGTATACACAATGTGCCACACTTTGTTTTTTAGTGGATTCCTTTATAAACTCTGATAAAAAGCAGAGCAAATAAAAAAGCAAAAAATATAAAAATGTTGGACTTTCCTGCAACATAAATTTTAAAAATAGGGCAATTTAAGAATAAGTATGTAATTTAAAACTTTAATATATAGAAAGTAATGGTCTATAAAGCAAATATCTATGTGGACAAGTGGTAAATTCCAGCCAGAAAGCATTCTAAATGGTTTAAATGTATGAAATCATTTAATCCAACTCAACAGAGTAGGTATTCCTGTAATGCTCATTATATAAATAAGAAAATGAAGGCAAAACAAGCCCAAAGCACTACCTATGTTATACTTCTTTGCAAAATAAAAGAAAAATGAAGAGCCGGCGCTAATGATGCATTAAACATTGTTCATTGCATAGTAAAAATTGGTTCACTTTTTCAGAAAGTAATTTAGCTATATATAACAAAAATCTTAAAAACCAATTATAATCTTGCCCAGCACAGGTGGCTCAGTGGTTGAGTGTTGACCTATGAACCAGAAAATCACAGTTCAATTCCTGGTCAGGGCACATGCCCAGGTTTCAGGCTCCACCCCAGTGATGGACATGCAGGGGGCAGTCGATCAATGATTCTCTCTCATCATTGATATTTCTATCTCCCTCTCCTCTTCCTCTCTGAAATCAATAAAAATAAATTTTAAAAAGACCAATTATAATCTAAAAAAAAGAACCCAATATAATTTAAAAAGATGTTATTAAAGTAGCAATTTGAGAACCAGCAAGTGAGAGAAGGAATGAGAAAATGAAATAAACTAGAAACATGCTAAGTAATTATGGATAGCAACTAAAATCAATTTTACAGGCACACTTCTGAGATATCTAGACCACCATAAGAAAGAGAGTATCACAATAAAGTAAGTCTTAAATATTTGTTGGTGGAGGGTCCTACTTTCAATTCTATATAATAAAAGCCTAATATGCTAAGTGTCCAGTCGACCAATTAAAGCATGATATGCTAATGATATGCTAAGGCTGCTCACCTGCTTACTATGATGTGCACTGACCACAAGAGGGCAGACAGTTGACCAGTAGTTAGCTTGCTGCTGTGGTCTGGATGATCGGGACGGAGCAAGATGGACTGGACATGCCCTGGAGCCCTCCCACGGTCCCTCCCTAGCTGGCCAACCTTCCGTGTCCCTCCCCAGCCCCAACTGTGCCTCTCACACTGGTGCATGAATTTGTATCCCGGGCCTCTAGTTTATAATAAACACAACATCTGTAAAGTGCAATGAAGTGAGGAAAAATAAAAGGAAGTCCGCCTGTATAGAGTTATAGAAGGACTTCATTGACATATACAAAAGCACATCTACATTAATAAAAGGGAAACATGCAAATTAACCACCACTCTGCTACCCACCAGCCAATCAGAAGGGAATATGCAAATTAGAAGGAGAAAGATGGTGGCCGCCCAGCTGCTCCAGGCACGAAGTGGCCGGGCGGGGCAGGACGCCTGCTATGAGAGGGAGGGTGGGGGGCAAAGGGATCTACAGGAGTGGCACTCTGGCACAGTGAAGATGAAGATGGCAGACTCTGGCCGGAGCGAAGGCCTGGGTCCCAGGTGCCAGAGGAAAACTGGTGCTGGAAGCCAAGGGAAGGAATACCTACTGCATGAATCTTTTCGTGCAAAGGGCCTCTAATAAAATAATAAGTGAAAACATATTTGTACACATGGTGATTAAACTTAATATTAATGTACTGACTCATGGATTCAGAAGTTATACCTAAACTCTATCAGTTGTGTTTAGGTTTGCAGGTAAAAGAATCATGGGTATTGCTTTGGTAAACTCTAAAAATTGGTTCTCCTTACTCTATCTCCAGAAGTGAAGAAATCCCCTGAAGGATCATTAGCACTGGCTTTTCATTTTTCTTTTATTTTGCAAAGAAGTATAACATATCTTTTTAATCCTTTATAATAAAAGGCTAATATGCAAATCGACCAATCAGTGTAATGACTGGTCGTTATGATGCGCCCTAGCCACCAGGGGGCAGATGCTCAACGCAGGAGCTGCCCCCTGGTGGTCAGTGCCCTCCCACAGGGGGAGTGCTGCTCAGCCAGAAGTCGGGCGCATGGCCTAAGCTGGCAGTTGGATATCCCCGAGGACTCCTGGACTGAAAGAGGGCGCAGGTGGGGCTGAGGGACTGCCTTGCCCCCTCCACCGAGTGCACGGATTTTGTGCACTGAGCCTCTAGTTTTAATATAATCCCCACAAAGGATACTGATTGAGATTCCTAGTGATCAAATCAATCCGTTCCACTGCAGGAACAGTGTGAGCATGACGTGTGGATAAGAATAAAGAACTCAGTAGGTTTCATAGACTAAGTGACGGAAGCATTTGCAGGACTAGACCATAGCAGTGGAGAAACCGGAAGCCGTCTGCTGCTCTCTCGGCTTACCTGCTTCAAGGATGCGATGAAGCGGGTTATGTACTCCACAGTGACTGGGTCCTCAACAGTCAGCTTATGGCTCTGGCACTCCACGCGGGCTCTGGTTATTACCACTCGAGCATCAGCCGTCAGTCCTGTAAAAGCAGTTGAACCATCACAACAAAGAAGGGCTTTTTCAATGTCAAAAGGATTTTAGCTACCACAAAGTTTTTCTTATAATGTCCTTTGTTTTCCTCAATACATGTCCATTACAAAGACTGTAAAATTCTTTGTGAATCCCTTATTGGACATCCTGATTTATTTCCTGCAGGGCTTAACCTGATGCATTCTTACTTTTTAAAGAAAATGACTTTAAAGAATAACGGTTAAACATTAAGGTTAAGTAAACTATTAAAATTGTTTCATTCATAGTAGATGGGCTGGTTGTTAGGGTTTATTAATAACAACTTTTAAAAATCCCTGTAGTCACATTTTTTAAAACCTTTTCAGGGGGAGATATCAATGGCAGACTGTTCAAAGGCTGCTGGTCTATCCTGATTCTGAAACCAATATACTATCACCCAAACCATGAAGTAAGCTGGATTTCTTCTCCTGAAAACAATGAACATTACATTTCATTATCAAACCATATCCCCGGAGTTCAAACTTCACTCAGTATTACTGGGAAATATTTCTCAGCATTGTGTCTAAGATTAAGGATTGGAAAATAAAAATGTTAAACCAGAAAAAGAAACATGCCTTGCTTTTATCCCCACACATCATGTGATTAATTGCTAACACTTCTCTAAGGAAATACAGTAACTGCCCCAGAAGAGGCATGCATGGAAACCTTCCTGTTACAGTAAGACTTCTTTGGGCCAAAACTGGTGTGGCTCAATGGATAGAGCATTGGCCTGAGGACTGAAGGGTCCCAGGTTCGATTTTGGCCAGGGGCACATGCCTGGGAGTGGGGGGTGTGCAAGAGGCAGCCTATCAATGATTCTCATCACTGATGTTTCTCTCTCTCTCTCTTCCTCTTTGAAATCAATAAAAGTATATTTTAAAAATATAGTATTGAAATATCACTTTGTTTATAAATAAGCTATTAGAGAATAAATGAATCCTCAGTCCAGTGCTTTTAAATTTATGCCACAAAGTTACATCGAAACTACTATCACATTATAAAATCTCTATTACTCAATGACATTCCACATGATACCTGAAGTCATTTTTTCAAATTCTTTGATTTTCTTTCCCTGAGGCCTGTTTTTCAAGCATTAAAAATATAATAACATCAACAAAAGAATGTGATTTTTTTTCAAAATGGAACTGTATTTCTTTCTGATATGTGCTCTGATACCACTTACTCCCCATCAGAGGGAATGAGAGGTACCATGTAATTCTATATTTCAGAAACAGAACTGTATCATACATATTCTTTTGTAACTTACTATTTTTAATATGTACTTTCTCATGTCAATACATACAGATTCTACCACCTCCTTTTTTAACTACCACTATACTATCACTACTACTACTAATGTTGTAATTGATGCTGAATGAAAAAAGCCTGTATTAAAAGGTTTTATGCCATATGATCCTATTCATTCAGCATTCTCAACAAGTCAACATTATAGAGACGGAGAAGAGAATAGCTTCCTGATTGTCAGAGGTGATAGGAGGAGGGAGAGCCTGGGTAGTCTGTGGCAATGTAAGAGTTGTGCATCTTGATTATGGCGAGGGCTACATAACTATACATGTGATAAGCCTAATAAACTACACACACATGCAAATGAGTGCATGTAAAATTAGAGACATCTGGAAAAGATCTGTGGCTTGTAACAATGTCCATTTACTGGTTTGAAGTGTAAACTGGGTAAAGGAGACTACTTTGTTTTTCTGTTTTAAATAATTTCCTGATCAAAAGTTATTTCAAAATAAAAAAATTAAAAATAAAACAGCTACCTAAAATTACACTCTTTCAGTATACCTTCTGACAGTTATGTTTTATCAAAACTGATGATCAGAAATCCTGGTCTGCAGAGCTGTGACTTTTCCAGCAAAGACAGGCAGACCGTTTGTGTTTAATAAGAAGCGGAGCGGGCTCCCGATGCTGCATAAACACAGCAGCACAACAGCTGGGGGGGGGCACCTGTGCGACCCGCTGCACAAGGCGCTCTGCACCGCCCCGGTGGGACCCTCAGTACCTGCAAAGGCCATGCAGACGTGGTCGTCCAGGGCGCAGATTTTCCTCACGGTCCGTTCGTCTTGAAGCTTGGCGACCGATTTTTTTTCCACCCCAAGTACAACTATATTGGTACCACGAATCCCAACCTGTCAGATCAGCAGAACATATAGTCAGCGGTCAGGTTTAACATTAAGTCAAGTTGTTCTAACGCATGCCTTACAGAGAAACGCTCGTCCTTAAACGCTCAGGGAAACGGAGAAAGCGGCTTCTAAGAAGACAGCTGCGTGGATGCTGGCCTGCCGCGACCGCGTCCGCTACTCAGACTCAAGGCAGAGGAGAGAGATGCACAGCGGGAAGCTGGGAGACACCCGCAAAGGCCGGAACTAGGAGCAGAGTTGCTGCCTAAACACAGACGAGAGCGTGCGGGGTTCTGGCAGAGGGCGGGCAGCGCCGGCATGTACGGAAGGCTAAGCAGACACAGCTGCGTGTGCCACCCTCTGGGGGCACGGGGCTGGGAGGCACCAGCAGCCGAGAGAGAGCAAATGCCCGCCCCTGGATCACTGAGAAACAGCCTCAAACAGGATACAAGAATGGCGCTGCTCCTCCCTCCACCCCTGCCCGGGGAAGGAAAGGGGAGGTCTCACCAATAGCGGGTAAGGGTGCCGTTCTTCTGGGGAAGCGGCCCTAGTCTTAGGAAGAACCCGTGAGGATTTTAATTGTGTATTACAGTTATCTACAGTCGTCTATTCCGCTACTGGTGTTTATGATTGCCCGTGGCCACGGCGATCAGATCGTCCTGTTTTATACCACGCACCTAGCAAAAAGGTGTATTCTGAAATTCACACTTTTAAAAAAGCTTTTCATTGATTTTAGACACACACACACACACACACACACACACACACACACACACGCCGACTTGTTCTGTCCACTCCTGTATTTATTGGTCGACTCCTGTACGTGCCTGACCTGGGGGTTGAACCTGCCACCTTGGTGCATCAGGACGACATTCCAACCGACCTAGCGACGCAGCCAGGGCGGGACTCAGCATTCTTGAAGTAAAAATACACAACAGGGTACATGCAGACCCAGACCTCCCATGACATCTTTTAACTGAATAAAACACTCTTTCCATGAAACAGGTAACGTATGCAAGCTTTTGTTCTAACTGCTCCCGCACTCCAAGCCATTCTCCAAAATGGTCTTCACAGACGGTTTCCATTGCTGGAAAAGGAGCTAACGGGAAGGAAACAGGCCGGTCTCACTGGGGCTGTGACGATCACCGAGAGAGGAGGAGGTCAAACCACGGCTGGCCACGGAGGCCCACGTGCTGGCTGTCCGACTAAATAACGGCACAGTCACATTCTGGTCACAACTGGTCACGCTGGCTTACTTCTACTCATCACAGCAAATGTCATTTATAGACAGATCGCTTTGGGACACGTTTTAATACACAAGTGTCCGTGTAAGCTTGACCCCAGGTAAAAGGTCACGGCACGCTCAAGAAAACACCGTAACTCCATACAAAGATGCCCATTATAATTTCAGCATCCGGAACAAAACCGCCTCACCCTTCCAGGCATCTTTAGAAACGCCCACTCCGGGTGTTTTTACGTCCTTACCCTCTTACCGCTCCTTACGAGGAGCCATCCATCAGTTCTACGGCGTTCCACAGCCTTCTGACCGAGCCCGCTTCCTATCACACCCCGGCTCCCATCGCCCCTTCACCGCGGCTGTAAAGCCGGGGCGTTATTTCCAACCATCTGCTTCATGCCCCGCTGGGGACTGGAGAACTTGCGGTTTCTATCAAGATGGTACCCTTTGGGTGGAAGCTGCATCCGGCTTTTCTTAAATTTACAATTCTAAACAGATCACTTACCGAAAAGGAGCAACACTAGCGGGCCCCATTAAATAGAAAAATACCTTGAAAGACGCTAAGCTTCTTCCCAGTGTTTTTTTTCTTTGCCACTTCACCTTTGCTAGATTTATAATAAAACGGAGTGATTTCCTCCCCTCACTCAGCTGGAATGGAAAGCGAGATAAAGCGCAGACACTGCTGCCGGTAGGAGTGAACCGTGCATGCTCAGAGCTGGTGTCTCCAGTTCCACAGAGCACAGCCCACGGCCTCGGGACACGTGAGGGATTAAACACCCCGATCCTTCCGCATTGAAGGCTGGGGCTTGGAGGATTTGGGATAACCCACCTGCGGTCACCAGAGCGTTTTTGTCATTTTAGTTCTTAAAGTTACTGCTGAAACCGGTGTGGCTCAGTGAATAGAGCATCGGCCTGTGGACTGAAAGGTCCTGGGTTCGATGCCGGTCAAGGGCATGTACTTGGGTTGCGGGCACATCCCCAGTGGGGGGTGTGCAGGAGGCGGCTGATCGATGTCTCTCTCTCATCGATGTTTCTAACTCTCTATCCCTCTCCCTTCCTCTCTGTAAAAAATCAATAAAAAATATTAAAAAAAATAATAAAACATGAAGTTACTGAACATAAACTAAAACTTGGCGGGAGTATCACAGCCACCGAGTATGTAACCGTTTTCAGAAATGTGGGCAGGTGGATTGAAAGGAGGGCCTCATCTCGCAAAGACTTCCACAATTATTTAAAAATCACACACACACACACACACACACACACGGGCAAGAGCAGGCGAGGGCGGGGCTGAGCGCCAGATACTGGGGTGCACACGTTAGGACAATGCTTTTGAACCAGCCAGAGTCTGACGCGTGGTCGGTTCCAATCCTCGCCCCAGGGTTTGCTCTCCCGGGGACCGCGTCTGCGTTCCAGGCGGCGATGGAGCGGCTTAGATCGTCATCATCATCACCGCGAAGGCCGCGGGGAGGAGCCTGCTTTCCGGCGGTCAGTGACCCCAGGAGGGGCCTGCGCACCCCAGGTGGAGCCTGCACCCCAGAAGGGGCCTGGTCACCCCAGGAAGGGCCTGCGTACCCCAGGAGGGGCCCTGCACCCCAGGTGGAGCCTGTACCCCAGAAGGGGCCTGGTCACCCCAGGAAGGGCCTGCGTACCCCAGGAGGGGCCCTGCACCCCAGGAGGGCCTGCACCCCCAGGAAGGATCTGTACCCCAGGGAGGATCTGTACCCCCAGAAGGGGCCTGCACACCCCAGGAAGGACCTGCGCCCCCAGGAAGGGCCTGCACCTCCAGGAAGGGCCTGCACCCTACAGAAAGGGCCTGCACCCCCAGGAAG
>JAAGEH010000480.1:64036645-64049912 GCA_011751065.1 Lasiurus cinereus
AGAGGTTGGTTTTAAATAGGAGACGGATATTCCAGCAGTTGGTTAGGGTGAGGGATCTGCTGAGAAGATACGCTGTGAAATTGTTGGGTTGGCTAATGCGTTTTAAGGATATGTTTTTTGGCATCCAGTGGTTCTATTTAAGAAATAACTGCTCTTTTTAGAGAGGAATCACACACATATATATATACACACACACACACACACACACACAGACACATTTTTTCCAGCAAGTGCAGATTGTGACGCCCATTCAGAAAGAACGGTCACAGGTAACGTTAAGCGGACCTTCGCTTTTTCACGAGAAGGGGCACTAACAATCACGGCCTTTCTACGGGGAGCTTTCCAGGAAGGGCGGGGCAGGCACCGGAGAATCAGTCGCTCCCGCCTCTCCGCCTTACAGTGAAGCGGAAGCCCTGACCGTCCAGTGGTTTGCACAGGACCGACGACGAGGCTTGCCCTGGGTGGGGACACATAGCAGGGTCCGCAGGATGAAGGACAGAACCGTGGCCTCTCGCTGCCTCCGACCCTGTCCTCAGGGCAGTTTGCCGGGCGAATTATTTAGCCCTAAAGCCAGGGTTGCCGTGAGTTGTTGTAGGGTGATAGGATGATAGAAATCCACGTGCTTTTGTTCTTAAACTTGGGGGACAACTTCATAGAAAGGTGAGCTCGTAAAGTCAGCAGCGCGTGTTGCACAGACACAGACACAGACACAGACACAGACACAGACGTTGCATTAACTCCATATTTGGAGAATCACAGAGCCGTGATGTGTGAAGCTGAGAAGCCAGCAGCTCCTCCGGCCTCCGCGGCTGCAGCGTTCCTGTACTTGCTTCCTTCTGGAGGAGGGGAATTTTTTTACTAAAAAGCCTTTGAATGATACAGCGCCAGCTTGGACTCCATTTGTAGTGTAGCCAGGCTAAAGCTTCCATGACATTTAGCAGAGGTGGCTAAGTACTCCCTTCTCCGCTGCAGGTCACAACTCGGAGGGAGAATAATTGGAATGGAGTTACCGAAAATTGTTGGTGAAACATGACATTAGGCCCGAGGTCTGAAATAAGGTTTGAAAGACCTGAGTGGATTCAGCTCCTGTGTAGATAAACATTTCTAGCATTCTGAAGGATTTAAAAATTTTTTACTTGGTACACGAGATTTACAATAAACGTTTTCTAATTTTCTTTCAGATGTTGGATGAAAACAACCATCTCATTCAGTGTATTATGGACTATCAGAATAAAGGAAAGACCTCCGAGTGTTCTCAGTAAGATTGATTTGAAATTTAAAACAAATTAATATTTTTCTGCATTGGTTTACTTTTCTTTTTCATAACAGCTTTATTGAGATCTAATTCACATGCCATACAATTCACCCATTTTAAAGTGTATAATTGAAGGTTTTTAAAAGACGCAGAGAGTTGTACTACCATCACTTTAACCAATTTCAGAACGTTTTCATTGTCCCCAAAGAACCCTTATACCCATTAGCAGTCACCCCTGGTTTGCAGCTCCCAGTTTCTCACCCCCTGACCGCCACTAACCTTTCTGTCTGTGTAGATCTTCCTGGTGTGGCCGTGTCATTTAAATGGATTCCTAATATGGGGTATTTTTTGACTGACGTCTTTCATGTAGCATGTTTTCCACATTCATTCATGTTGAAGCATGAATCAGTACTTTATTTTCATGGTGGACACTCTCTCGTTGTCAGGAGCTATGCCACATCCATCCATCTGGGATAGCCATTTGGTTTTTTTCTTGGCTATTACAAGTAATGCTACCGTGAACATCAGTGTACCCAGTTTTGTGCGACTCTCCTTGATTTTTCCGTAAGGAAATTTGTTCTCGGGAGTGGAGTGGGCATTAATTTTTCTTATGCTTCTTATCCTGCATCATAACACAAGGATTTTGCGTGTGTGTGGTCTGATTTGTGGAAAGTTAGGCCTTCACATACAGAGGACCTTTAGTTCTATCCATAGATGAGATGGAGGAAGCAAAGGTCAGGTCTCATACATGGAGAATTGTCATCATAAGAATCCAGTTTGACGTGTTATGTCGGGAGTAAACTATCCCGTAAGAGACTGCTGGAGTAGAACAAGTTGAATATTGTATCAAACGTCTAGAACAGCGGTTCTCAACTGGTGGGTCGCGACCCCGGCGGGGCTCGAACGACCAAAACACAGGGGTCGCCTAAAGCCATCGGAAAATACAGATACTTACATTACGATTCATAACTAGCAAAATTACAGTTATGAAGTAGCAATGAAAATAATTTTATGGTTGGGGGTCACCACCGCATGAGGAACTGTATTCAAGGGTTGAGGCATTAGACAGGTTGAGAACCACTGGTCTAGAACAACACTGTCTGATAGAAATGCATTGGGAGCCACATGTGTACTTTTACCTTTGCTAGGAGACATGTCAAACAAGAAGAAACAGGAGAAATTAACTTAAATAATGTATTTTATTTAACTCCTTATTTTAAAAATGTCACTTCAATATATAATCACTATAAAAATATTAATGAGATAGTTTACATTGTTTTTTTTTTTAATATTTTTATTTCAGAGAGAGGGAGAGAGATAGAAACATCAATGATGAGAGAGAACCAATGATTGGCGGCCTCTTGCATGCCCCCTTCTGGGGATTGAACCCACAACCTGGGCATGTGCCCTTGACCAGAATCAAACCTGTGACCATTCAGTCTGTAGGCTGATGCTCCATTTACTGAGCCAAACTGGCTAGGGCTAGTTTACATTCTTTTGCTTCATATTAAGTCTTTGAAATCCATTGTGCATTTATTCTAATGATTAGAGGCCCGGTGCATGAAATTTGTGCACTGGGGCGGGGGGAGGGGCGTGTCCCTCAGTCCAGCCTGCACCCTCTCCAATCTGCGACCCCTTGGGGCATGTCTGACTGTTGGACATCCCTCTCATGATCCAGGACTGCTGGCTCCCAGCCGCTCGCCTGCCTGCCTGGTTGCCCCTAAACACTTCTGCCTGCAGGACCAATCACCCCCTAACCACTCCCCTGCCAGCCTGATCAATGCCTAACTGCTCCCCTGCCAGCCCGATTGCCTCCAGCTGCCCTCCCCTGCTGGCCCAGTTGCCCCCCAACTGCCCTCCCCTGCTGGCTTGGTTCCTCCAAACTGCCCTCCCCTGCTGGCCTGGTCACTCCCAACTGCTCTTCCCTGCTGGCCATCTTATGGTGGCCATCTTTGACCACAGGGGGTGGCCATCTGTGTGAGGGTCAGTTTGCATGATACCTCTTTGTTATACAGGATACAGTATTGTGGACTGGTCACATTTCAGCGAGCACCCTATCCGTGGAGAGGTGGCAGTAGCCGCAGCTGGCGAATCCTGCCATCCCTGCTGCCGAGGGAGCGGGGAGAGTGGGTCCCTCCTCGCTGCACGTTAGAGAGCCTGTTGGCTGCGTGTGGGGTCTCGGTTTTGACACATGAAATGGCCGAGGGCGGGGATGAGCACGCGGTGCAGCGACCTCTCAGGGAAGCGGGTGCACTGCCAGGGGGTGGTACGTACCGGCTGCTTCATCGACTGGCTGTGCAGGCCCCTCCCTGCTTGGTCCCCTGTAACGTGGCGAAGAGAAGAACTTGTGCTTGTGCTGTTGGCTGGAGGACTAAGTGAGAGCTGGAAGCACATACAACGATCTGGAGCGGAACCTCGGCATGTCGCGTCCTCTTTAAAGGTGTCGGTGGGATACTGTGCAGAGGAACCGGGAAACACGGCAGTGCTGCTGACGTTCAGGCAGGCAGTCTCCCGCCAGCCGTGAGGATGACTGGGAGCTGTTTGTATGTAAGCCGGGGGGAGGATTACTTTCTGCTGACGCCTGTTTCACTTCCACAGGTACCAGCAGATGCTGCACACCAACCTGGTGTACCTGGCCACCATCGCGGACTCCAACCAGAATATGCAGTCTCTGCTGCCCGCCGTGAGTACTGCAGACGGACAGGGCTCTCTCTGGACAGGCCCAGGGGCCGCCACAGTTTGTTTAGTGACTTCCGAGGTTTGTTTAGACCGGCCCCGCCCCCCAGAACGTGATACTGTTTCCCTCCATCAGTGGTCGGCAAACTGCGGCTCTCGAGCCACATGTGGTCTGCCGCTCTGTGGACTAATGAGTTTGCCGACCACTGACCTAGACTCTCGATTCCAGTAATGACAGGCTGTTGTTCCTGGTGATGAAGCCCCTCTCCCAGTGGTCGGCCAACTCATCAGTCAGCAGAGCGGTAAACTGTGGCTCTTGAGCCGCTGTTTGCCGACCACTGACGTAGATGATCTAAAAGGTTGAATGTTTTGCCTTCGTGTTTGATTTAATTCACCTGGAATTGCTCCCTCCGTGAGGGAGCATCTACCCAGTCACCCATACACCTGTCCACCTACCTTTATCGTTATTTATTTAATATGTAATTGCACAGCTGATTTATGAATAAATTGTAGTATTTCAGAGCAAATCCCAGATGTCTTATAAGTATACCTGTAGATACTTCTGTGTGCCTCTTATCAGATAAGGCTATTATCCCACCCGACAAAAGTAACCAACATCTCTTACTGTCTGGTAAGACCTAGACTGTCTGCGGTTTTCCCCAGTTAATTAAAAAATCCACTGATGTCTTCAGAATGGTTGGCCACAGAGACCAAACCACGTCCACACGCGGCCTCCATTGCCGTGTCGTCTGCCTCGTCGGTCAGGTGTCTTTCTCCTGCATGTGTTTGTGGAACAAACGGGGCCGTGGTTTTGTAGGATTGCTCCCATTCTGGACGCGCTGATCCTGCCTTCCTGGCCCTGTAACATGTCGTGTCCGCCGCATCTCTTCTTTCCCGGGAGCTAGTCATCAGAGTTCGTGGCAGGCAGGCTTGGTTGTGGTTCGCTGGTGGCGCTGGGATCGCCTGCCTCAGCAGGAACGGCCTGGCTGTTCCGTGTTCGGGAACGGGAAGTCTCCACGCGCAGTTCTGTGTTTGGGATGTGTTCACGCCCATGGCAGGCCTTCTCTGGCCCCAGGGATGGCGTCTGCGGTGGGAGCGCCTTCAGTGGCTCCTGTGTCCTGCGGTGGCTGCAGTGTCTTGTGGCCACTCTGCGCTTTGAGGAGTTGAGGGAGAGAGCGGATGGAGTATGTTTGTCCCAGAATGTCCTGCCCACGGGTTATCCGAGCTCCGTTTTCAGTGGGGTTGGTATTTAGAGGCCACGATTTGTGTGCATTCATCAGTACTGCGTTCTCATTGGACAGAACTAGGAAACACATTTTTTTAGGAAAAAATAAAATAGTGGGTTAATGATATTTCCGTTTCAGGGAAGGTTTTTTACTTAGTGTCTCTTCTGTCTTACTCTAAAAACCCCTGTGCCTGTGACATTATGGTAGTTTATTTGCTATCTACCACTGTCAGTAAAACGTTTTAATACAACTCTACCAAGTTTACACTGGCAGTCAGAGGCTTCTCCTTAAGATGTATCCGACTGAGGATATACTTAGTGAATTTTGTTTTGAGTCTGAAATAATTCTTTGGGTGATGACTGACATGAACTCGGTTTCCGGCTGAGCGGAATTATTTTTGTTAATAATTGGGTGAGGAATGGGTTCCATTTGGTTTGTTTCCACAGGGATAGTTCTCTGTCCCAACAGTCTCCGCGGGGCACACCGAGTACCGTGCCTATGCTCGCCACGCCGTCCCGATCACGGCCAGCAGGCGTCCGCCTCCGTCTGTCTGATCTCCCCTGTCTCCTGGGCTGTTCTGTTCTGGGAACTCCAGTCTTGCCGCACTCGGCACAGGCTAGGAAGTCTGAACGGGTTGGGAAGTTCTTACTCATCATGCCTTACTTCATTCAGAATAACTTGGCCATTCGTGCTTTCTGCTTCCGTGTTCACTTAAATTTCAGCATGTCCGCCGAGACCGGTGTGGCTCAGTGGATAGAGCGTCGGCCTGCGGACTGAAGAGTCCCAGGTTCGATTCCGGTCGGGGGCATGGACCTTGGTGGCGGGCACCTCCCCAGTGGGGGGCGTGCAGGAGGCAGCTGATCGATCTTTCTCTCTCATCGATGTTTCTGACTATCCCTCTCCCTTCCTCTCTGTAAAAAATCAATAAAAAATATTAAAAAAAATTTTTTTAGCATGTCCAGCATCACCCTGGACATGACCTTGACATTCCCTTGCCTGTCCATCAGGTGGGGGAGAATTGATATTTTTACAATAGTGAGTCTTTCCCATCCTGATCATTGTCTATATTTTCACTTATTTCGTCCTTTGATATCTACGGGTGAAGTTTTATGGTTTTCCTGCAGAGGATTTGCACGTCTCTCTTAGGTACCTCATGTTTTTTTGAGGCAATTAGAGTCTTTGCGTTTAAAGTTTTATTTCCTCTGATGCTATTTGCATGGAAATGCAGTTGATGTTGAATTTCACAGTCTTGTTCAATCCTTCTTTCTAATAATTGTTCTGTAGATACTTTCAGTTTTCTGTATTCACGCCCCTATTATTTATGAATAATTGGTTTTGCTTCTTCTGCTCCTTACATCTTTTCTCTTCCTCCCTCCCCCCGCTCCGCTCCCCCCTGCCCTCTCTCTCCCTCTCTCGCCTTGCTTCTCTGGCTCGGCCCTCCGCCATTCCGGTAGCCATGGTGAGAGAGGACATGCTTGCCTGTGCTGAGCACACAGGGTTCCCTGTGTACCAGGCAGTGCGGTGCTTGCTGGAGTTTTCCTAGATACTGCGTCAGCGGGTTAAGAAGTTCCTTTCTGTTTCCGCTGTGTTCAGAGTTAATGTCTTGAATGCATGTTACATTTTGTTTAAATACTTTCTATTGCATCTAAGGAGATGACCATAAGTTTTTCTTTAATCTGTTACCGTGGTGAACTACATTAATCTACTTTTTAATGGTCAATCCATCTTGATGTCTGGTAATACACTTTTTCTCTGGTCTTAAAAATGGCAGGATGCAGTTAGTTAACATTTTGATCACGATTGGGTTGACCTTTAATTTTTTTCTTCAAAAGCCTCTGTCCGGTCTGTATTGTGAGGCTCATACACTGAGTGGAGAATTCCTTCGTGTTCTCGATCCGGAGTCGTTTGCAGCGTGGACGGCGGGCTCGCCCTGGCCCGGCAGTTCTCCGGAGGAGCCCGGTGGCCTGGCTTTTCTGGGTGACAAGGCTCGGCTTCCTCCCGTCATCGTCGTGGGATGATCGGTGTGCTCCTGCATTTGATGACCAGAGCATCATTTATAAATTGTGCTTTTGAACATGTTATCTAACTTTTCAAGTTTGTTGGCACAAAGTTTATGAAATAATGCTATTATTTAATATCCTCAGGATCTGTAGCGATATTTTCTTTTTTGTTTTAACAGTTTATTTGTACCTTCTCTTTTAAAATGTATTTTTTTATCCTTGCCTGGTGTTTATCACATTTTTTTCACGTCTTTTTTTCTTGGTTTTGATATTTCTCTGTTGCAGCATTTCTCAGAACTTTTTGTTTCCAGAACCCCTTTACATTTAAAAATTATTGAGGACAACAGCATTATGTAGACTAGATATATTGAGATTTGTTGAAAAGGTGTTCACTTAAAATGAACAATAAACTTACTGCATGTTAAAAAAATTCTTTAAAGGAAAAATTATATCTTGGGAACAAACTGAGTGAAATAGGAATGACATTATTTATAGTAAGCTTGCAAATTTCCTTTAAATGTTTTGCTTAATAGAAAACAGCTGTACTGTCCTGCCTACTTCTGGGTTTAATCTAGGTCAGTGGTCGGCAAACTCATTAGTCAACAGAGTCAAACATCAATAGCACAACGATTGAAATTTCTTTGGAGAGCCACATTTTTTAAACTTAAACTTCTTTTAATGCCACTTCTTCAAAATAGACTTGCTCAGGCAGTGGTATTTTGTGGAAGAGCCACACTCAGGGGCCAAAGAGCCGCGGTTTGCCGACCACTGATCTAGGTTGATATGTTTCAGTTGCAGTAGAGTAAGATCAGGTCTGACACAGATGGAGGGAGGAAAGGGAAGAATGTTTTAATAGCCTTTTCAGATCGTTGTGAATAATCTGATAGGATAGCAGATCCCAACAGCTGTGTTTTTTAAGGTTCATGGAAGTATGAAATCTGAAGTCATATTCTTACTGACACTTTAAAGTTCATTGTCTGTATGGCACTCTTACCAGGCGTGATTTTGTAACATCATGCTGTGGTCGTTAAGAAAATATAAATTCACTGAGTAAGCACTTCTAAACATGGCCCTATTTCAGTATATGATCCCCAAAACCACATTTGGTAAATCACCAGGTTACTACTGTCTCATCAGAAAAGCCTCTAGTGGCCGAGACAGGCTTGGCTCAGTGGGTAGAGCATCGGCTTGCGGACCGAAAGGTCCCAGGTTCGATTCCGGTTGGGGGCATGCACCTTGCTTGCGGGCACATCTCCACTATGGGGCGTGCAAGAGGCGGCTGATCGATGTCTCTCTCTCATCGATGTTTCTGACTTTCTATCTCTCTCCCTCTCTGTAAAAAATCAGTAAAATATATTTAAAAAAATAGAAAGAAAAGCCTCTAGTGTTAGGAGACTTGGAACTCAAGACAGCAACTAATAAGTTTGCCAAATTCCCAGTTCATGCTTGAAAAGTCCGACGTGAGCATTGGCTGCAGATGCTGTAAAGGCGCTGACCGGTGAACTCCACCCAGGTCAGCAGGCAGCGGCTCAGAGTGCTCTTACCCCTCTGGTCACACAGAGCGTTTAGCTGACGTGAACACTGAGTGAATGAGTCATTTTACTGCTTCCTCAGGTACCGTGCGTTCTTAAGGGGAAATGACCTTTTCTTTCCTAACGGCCGTCTGTGGCGTCAGTGATACCGTGATTTCCAACGCTGAATCCGTGCGCGTGGAGGATCCGTTTCGAAACTTGACTCATGTGATGCCGTTCGCGGAGACTGAGTGAATAAACATGTCTCTTGATGGTGAAGCAGGCTCAGAGCTGATGGGAACGGCTTATCTGGCTCTCGCCTAATTCATTACGAGAATAAGTTTTTAAAAATCCCTAATTTAACCAGATACACGTGCTTATAACATTTAAATTTATTTAAGATAGTGGTGTTCAGTAGATGTTCTGTACAACAAGTTAGAGCCTGTGCTGTTAGTAAACGTTGGTTTACAGGAAGCTTTTCATGTTATATGTTCTTACTCTCCGAATTGCATTTTTTGCGATGCTGCCTACACTTGACGAGCTTTCTTTCTCTGTTTTTAAATTTTACTTTATTTAGAGTAATATACAGAGTAGTACCTATATCTCCCCCCCCCATTCCCCTTCCCCCAGCCTCCCAGCCCCTGTCGCCCGCCCTCATCCCACCCCCAGGGTCTGTGTCCATTGCGTGCATTGCATACAGGTCCTGGGTGGATGTCACTGGCGTTCTGTGGGCAGCACCTGTGCTGCTTGTGGCGTGGGCTCAGCGGAAACGGCCCTGCCCAGCCTTCGGCCAGGGACCGAGCCGTGCAGGGGCAGGTGCGCCTGTGGCTGAGGTTTGGTGCGTGGAGCTCGCTGCCCACAGGGTGATCCGGTGCGGGAGGGGACGGGAGTTCGGTGGCACGCCCTGAAGATGAGCAGGGTGCACCGCATCCGTCGTTTCTTTTCATTTATAAATTTTAACTTATCCTTTAGCATCCGTGATATTTTGACTCGGTCGGAACTTCACAAGCTGCGAAAAGGTCTTACAGCACCCTCCTGTCATCTCGCTACCTGCTTTTAGGCAGACAAAGGCCAGTGTAGACACGGCAGTGGGCAAAGCGGGTGTGCAGCTGTGACTGCATGAAACGGCGCGTTCTCATATCGTTGCTCATTCGTTACTGAGTCATTTACCATAGACACTTCAAGCCTACTTCTGCCCCGCCTGCAGCACGAATTGCCACACAGGCGTCTTGCGGCAGGGACGGCTTCGTGGAGAAAAAGGAGAACACGAAAGAAGATGCTGATGCTCAGAGAGAGAGGAGGGGGAGCGTGTGAGACGACAGACAGACATGGTGTGAGAGAGAAACCTGGGTCCGTCGCCTCCCACATGCTCCCGCACAGGGGTCAGAGCTGCCGTCTAGCGACCCGCCTGCCCGGAGTCGCACCTGCCACCTTCATCGGTTTGCGGACGATGCTCCAGCACCGGAGCCACCAGCCAGGGCCGGGGCGGAGGTAGTTCAGTGTCCACTGGTTACTGGGGGAGCGTTTGCCGTTCCATAAAAGAAAGAGCGGGTTTAGTAGGGAACCTGGGGACGCATTGGCCGGAGGGGGATCATTTTGGACATTAATTTCTGAGGAAACGGGGGAGATGTGCTGGGAAAACAGGCGGGACTCATTATTATTAGGGAAGCTCAGCCTGCCAGGTGTCCCCGCTGTGGGGGGGAGGGCGAACAGCAGCCAGCTGAGGACATGCTGGCCCTGAGGAGCGAGGTGGCGAGAGGTGGCGAGGCGGAAGCCTGAATACATGCAGGGAGGCCATGGTGCGCCCTGACGTTGCTGGGGGCGGGGGGGATCCCGGAGATCCTCCCGAATGTTTCCCCCGGGCACGGAGCTCATTTCTGGGGCAGGGACCGGCGAGGAAGGCAGATGCTCGTCATCCTGATCGGTGTTCCCAGTGCTCCTGGCTGGCTGGTCCGGGCCTGTTGGATGCTCTCTCAGTCTCTTATCTGGGTGTCGTTTTGGTGCCTCCTTGTGGGGAACTCTATTAATGACAGCTGTATTCACGATAGTTCTACAGATACGGTTGTTGAGCTCAAAGTTGGATTGTCAGTGTGATACTTTATATCTTAAAGAAACCTTTACAGTCATTTCATTGTGAAGGGTTTTTAGTTTTGCGGTAAGTCATTTACATCGGGAGTTTTTCATTTATTTCCTGGACACGGAGCATCCCCTGGGTGGCAGGCCGCAGTCGCTCGGGAGGCGCCTTTTGAAGCATCGGTGAACCAGCCAGGCGATACTCCTGCCCCTGGGTGTGTGCCCAGGAAGCCGGGCAGCGAGGCGGTAGCTGGCCGCACACCGTGTCAGGCGCAAGAGCTGCGGAGAAGGGAGAGCGAGTAGGGAGGGGGCTGCAGGCGGGGAAGGCGAGCAGCGGGGAGGAGGGGGCATCGGGCAGAGACCGGCCTGCGGCCCGGGAGCCAGGAGCTTCCTGTGGCCGAGCAGGTGCGGTGAGGACTTTATTTTTTAAATATATTTTTATTGATTTTTTACAGAGAGGAAGGGAGAGGGATAGAGAGTTAGAAACATCGATGAGAGAGAGACATTGATCAGCTGCCTCCTGCACGCCCCCCACTGGGTCTGTGTCCGCCACCGAGGTACCTGCCCTTGACCGGCATCGAACCTGGGACCTTTCAGTCCGCAGGCCGACGCTCTATCCACTGAGCCAAACCGGTTTCGGTGGTAAGGACGTTTTAGTCCTCACCGAGGGTGTGTTTTCTCCTGGTTTTAGGGAGAGGGGCGGAGGGAGGAAATGGCTGAGAGAAACATCACGTGGCTGCCTCCTGCATGTGCCCGACCAGGAACCCACCCCGACCCTGACCCGTGGTGCCTGGGACGGTGCTCCAACCCGCGAACCCCGGGCCGGGCGGCAGGTCTCTGCTGTCCGCCTGTCCCTCCGTCCGTGCGGACGCCGGCTTTTTCTCTGACCTTGAAGCTCTGGCAGGATTCTGAGCGGAGAGCGAATGGTCGGTTGTAGCACGCTGACCCTCACGGCCGCGGGGAGCGTGTCCTGGCGGAGCGGGGAGGGACGGTCCAGCTGGGAGGCGCTCCTCGCAGGGGTCCGCCGGCAGCCGTGCTGGCGGTGGCTGTGCCACGTGGTGGCCGGGTGGTGGCCGGCGTGGGGAATTTAACGCCTTGAAATATAGAACGCTTTAGCAGTTTGACTCGTTTATCCTGCTTTTTGATGGTTGGTTTTACTGTTGTCACCTCCGATCCTGGGTTCTGTTTTCCCCGCTGGTTTTAAGGTTTTCTCATTGGTTGTGTTTTGGGGCTTTGACTGATGCTTCTAGGTCCATCGTTTTTATCTCATGCCGCAGCTCGTAGCGCTTCCTGTGTTTGCTAGGGACTCATGTCTTATCAGCTTTGGAAAATTCGTGACCATTATTCTTCAGACATGATGGCTGCTTCATTTTCTCTGCTTCTGTACCTCAGTTAGATGTACTGGTATCTTATATTAGATCCCTTTACCATCTCTTACACTTTTTTCTATTTTCTCTACTTTCTCTGGACATGTCATGTGCTTCTATATGTATGTTTTCAGCTCTCCAATCCTTACTTTTGCTCAAAATCACTGCATTTAAAAAATATATATATTTTATTGATTTTTTTACAGAAAGGAAGGGAGAGGGATAGAGAGAGAGAAACATCGATCAGCTGCCTCCTACACATTCCCCGCTGGGGACGTGCCCTTGTCCGGAATCAAACCTGGGTCCTTTCAGTCTGCAGGCCGATGCTCCATCCACTGAGCCAAACCAGTTTTAGCAAAACTACTGTATTTAAAAAATATATATATGTATTTTATTTTATTTTATTTTTTTTTTTTTACAGAGAGAAAGGGAGAGGGACAGAGTTAGAAACATCGATGAGAGAGAAACATAGATCAGCTGCCTCCCGCACGCCCCCTCCTGAGGATGTGCCCGCAACCAAGGTACATGCCTTGGACCGGAATCGAACTCGGGACCCTTGAGTCCACAGGCTGACGCTCTATCCAATGAGCCACACCGGTTAGGGCTAAAGTACTGTGTTCTTTTTTTTAAACATATTTTATTGATTTTTTACAGAGAGGAAGGGAGAGGGATAGATAAATCGATCAGCCGCCCCCTGCACACTCCCTACTGGGGTTGTGCCCACAACCAAGGTACATGCCCTTGACCAGAATCGAACCTGAGACCCTTTAGTCTGCAAGTTGACGCTCTATCCACTGAGCCAAACCGGTCAGGGCCTAAATGGGCAGTCAGGCATTCCTCTCACAATCCAGCACTGCTGGCTTCCAACTGCTCCCTGCCTGCCTTCCTGATTGCCCCTAAACACTTCTGCCTGCCAGCCTGATCACCCCCTAACCACTCCCCTGCCAGCCTGATTGATGCCTAACTGCTCTCCTGCCAGCTTGATTGCCCCTAATTGCCCTCTCCTGCAGGCCTGGTCACTCCTAACTGCCCTCCCCTGCAGGCCTGGTCCCACCCAACTGCCCTCCCCTGCTGGCCATCTTGTGGTGGCCATCTTGTGTCCACATGGGGGCAGTCATCTTTGACCACAGGGGGGCAGTCATCTTGTTGGTTGAAGTGA
>JAAGEH010000480.1:64058495-64080173 GCA_011751065.1 Lasiurus cinereus
CCACTCCCCATGCGTGAATTTCGTGCATTGGGCCTGTAGACCTATATAGTAAAAGCCTAATATGCTAAATGTCCAACTCTTCGTTCCACTGTTCGACCAGTCGCTATGGCACACACTGGCCACCAGGGGGCAGACGCTCTGACCGGTAGGTTAGCTTGCCTCTGGGGTCAGGCCAGTCAGGACTGGGTGAGACGGGCTGGACATGCCCTGGAGCCAACCTCCCGTGGTCCCTCCCCGGCCTCTAAAATATTTCTTCTCATTAACTTCCTTTCAGCGTGCAGAACCCATGCCTGGGCTATGGTCTGATGATAAATAAAAGGTGTTTGTGTTTCTCCGAAGATGCTAGGATTCTGTGTAAACAAGACCCTGTGCGTGTTCTGTGTTTGCAGGTCCCATGATGCACCAGCAGCCTCCTTCCCAGCAGTACAACATGCCCCAGGGCGGCGGGCAGCACTACCAGGGCCAGCAGCCGCCCATGGGCATGATGGGCCAGGTCAGCCAAGGCAACCACATGATGGGCCAGCGGCAGATCCCGCCCTACCGACCGCCCCAGCAGGGTAAGGGCCCGCGGACGCGTCCTGCTTCAGAGGAGGGCACGGGCCGGGGGCTTTCCGTTTGACCGAGCGTCATGCAGGCAAGGGTAGGGCTTTTTTCCAGACCAGAGGCCCGGTGCATGCGTGTGTGCACGGGTGGGGCTCCTTGGCCTGGCGGCGGCCAACGCAGTGGGGGTGGAGGGGTGCCGCCCACTCCCACTCGGGCCAGAGCAGGACCAGCAGGCCTGGGGGAGGGACCTGGGCTGTTGGCTGTGGGAGCGCATGACCACCAGGGGCGGCTCCTGCATTGAGTGTCTGCCCTGGTAGTCAGTGCACTTTATAGCGACTGGTTGTCTGGTCGTTCGGTCGACCAGTCATAATGGCCACTTAGGCGTATGTGTGTGTGTGTGTGTGTGTGTGTGTGTGTGTGTGTGTGTGTGTTTTAAACACCCCATATATATTTTTCATGAGAGGTGGTGGATATAGTGGTATTTAGTATTTTTTCTGGGAAAAGATTACATCATAAAATTTTATATCAAAAGCTCATTTGCAGCAGAAAATAGCATTTATTTTTGGGAATGTACTAAATATATGGTCAGAAACAAACCCTCACTTATTTTAAACTGCTCTAATACCAAAAGGAAAAGAAAATTAATTTTCTGGTAGTCTGACACTCTTTTTTAGAAGCTAGGTTTGTGTTTTAGGTTGGTATTGCTCGATGTTGCATGTGTGGTCTTAGCGGTAGTTACCGTGAGACGTGTGTGGTGTGGGCTGTGTGTCTGTAGCGTGTGCGGAGAACAGGGAGGCGTGTACGAATGCACAGCACTGCCCCCCGGGACGTGGGTCGGGAAGAGCTTCGGGGCCGGGCCGGCTGACGGTGTCCGCTTTGGTTGGCAGGCCCGCCCCAGCAGTACTCGGGCCAGGAGGACTACTACGGGGACCAGTACAGCCACGGCGGCCAGGGCCCTCCGGAGGGCATGAACCAGCAGTACTACCCCGACGGTAATCTCCCCGCTCCTGCCACGCCGGCCCCCTCTGTCCTAGGCGCCCGCCCCTCGCGGGCTGAGACCTAACGGTCCACCTAACGGTCCGCTGCGTCTCCCGTGCGCACGGCCACGCGGCTCCTGTGCGAGTCCATCCGTGCAGACGTCCCGCAGCGGCCGCGGACCGCGCTCTCACTGCCGTCCTCCCGCACGTGAAAGGGCGCTTTCAGATTCCAGTTGTCCCTTTGAACCCAAACTGATGTCACCGACCTCTTTTTAAATGACAGCTCTGCTGAGATAGCTCGATGCCAGAGAGAGTGTCCGTGGTGTGAATGCAGAGGCTTGCTCAGGTTTTTGTTTCATTGAGTTGCTGTTGCAGCCTCTGAAAGCACTGGGACTTGTTTGCAGTGGCAGCCGCATTTGAGGAAAACTCTGGAACACAGTTGTGTGGAGCTGCGGGGGGAAGGTAGTTAGAAGGCAGATTCCGTCCAGGTGCCCGTTGAGTGGTGGATTTTACCAGGCAGCACTGAGGGCGGCCAGTGGAAACGGCCTGACCCGGTGGCCAGCCGGCATCGGGCTGTCGCTGTCCACGCAGTCGCCTGCTTCCCAGTGTCTGCCAGCGCACAGCAGTGAGAGAGGAAGGACTCACAGACACGGCGGCCCCCAGAGGGGTCCCGCGAAGGATTGTCCCCTTACGCGAGGATTTGCCGCGTCTCCACTTAGGTAGCCAGCTCCGGGGGGCGTTGGAGGTAACCACGTCCCAAGGGAAACGGGAAGCTCAGAATTCACAGCTCGGTGGTGGCCATTGACCGGAGCCATGCGAACGAGCAGAAGACCTGACTGGGTGTTTACGAGGCATTTTCCCTAAAGGCTCGTCATGGCAGGACCCGGTCCCCGGAGGCTTTGCCAGGCGGGCCCAGCAGCACCGCCTGCGGAGCGGCCCTCGCACCTGTTAGTGGGAATGGGGGGGGGGGGTTTCTGGTTAGAAAATGATTTTATTTTATTTTTTAACCTCAGGGTTTCTTGCCCCGAATTATTCAGTGTTGTTTTTAGTTTTACACATAGACACTGTATCAAATAATTTCTTAGACCAGTGGTCGGCAAACCACGGCTCGCCAGCCACATGCGGCTCTTTGGCCCCTTGAATGTGGCTCTTGTACAAAATCCCACGGCCTGAGCGAGTCTATGTTGAAGAAGTGGCGTTAGAAGAAGGTTAAGTTTAAAAAATGTGGCTCTCCAAAGAAATTTCCATCGATGTCCTGTTGACATTGGACTCTGTGGACTAAGGAGTTTGCCGACCACTGTCTTAGACTATAGATATTTTAAAAAGATATAATCTGGGTTCTTAAATCTTATTTGAAAGTTTGCTGAATATAAATGATTGGTTTGTTTAACTTTTAAAGTATATTTTAAGTAAGTGAGTTGAATTTGGGACTGTTATAGTTTGGTTGATCCTGAGTATGTCCTGAAATATGAAATCTGTATTGTTATAAATAGGACCTTTCTATACAAAATAGATGTTATTTTTGTAAATATCAGAACTTTAAAGTTCTATTAATAATACATCCTATTTCATTGGGATTTAAAATGTTATCTGTACCATTTTGCATAAGTGTGTGTTAATATGTTTGTCTGACATTTACGTAGATTCTTTGTTCCATTTACAGTGACTAATTCTCTTAGACATCATTGGATATTTTCTTACTCTGTTTATTTTTATTTTTTAAAAATATTTTTATTGATTTCAGAGAGGAAGGGAGAAGGAGAGATAGGAACATCAATGATGAGAGAAAATCATTGATTGGCTGCCTCCGGCACGCCCCCTACTGGGGATCAAGCCTGCACCCCAGGCAGGTGCCCTGACCAGGAATTGAACGGTGACCTCCTGGTTCATAGGCTGATGCTCGTCCACCGAGCCTCCACAGCGGCTCTTGCTCTGTTCAGATGTTTACGCAGTAAACGCGGAGATGGGGAGCTGGCAGACGTTTTCTGGAAAGAGCCGGAGAGAAAACCTTTTCGTCTCTGTGTGCCTCGGGCTATTGATCCCAACCAGTGGACTCATGTCGCAGCATGAAAACAGCTGTAACTATAGGCAGGCAGGCGGGTTAGACCGCTGGCCGGTTCGCCGACCCTCCGTCCAGCTATTGATGAGATGGTGCGGGAACACGGGATACGAGAGCCCTGAGCATAACAGCACTGCCTCATCGTGCTCCTCCTCCCTCAGCCAGGGAGCCCGCTGATTGTAGCTCAGACCTCGCCAGCGGGAAGGCTGGTCCCTGCATTTCTCTGTGCAGTTTAATCCGAAGGACTAGCCCAGCGGTTCTCCACCTTCCTGACGCCGCGGCCCTTTAACACAGCTCCTCCTGTGGTGGTGGCCCCCACCATAACATTATGTCGGTGCTACTTCATCGCTGTAATTTTGCTTCTGTTAATGAACCGTCATGTAAATATCTGTTTTCCGATGGTTTTAGGCTCAACAGCAGTGATTCTCAACCTTTCTAATGTCCTGACCCACAGGTTGAGAATCGTGGCTGTAGAGCCTAAGACCAATGGAAAACACAGATATTTACATGACGGTTCATTAACAGAAGCGAAATTACAGTTATGAAGTAGCAACTGCATAATGTTATGGTTGGGGGTCACCACCGCATGAGGAACTGTATTAAAGGGCCGAGGCATTAAAAAGGTTGAGAACCACTGGACTAGAGGATCGATTTCCACTAAACTCCAGTCATCTTGCAGGCAAAATTTATGGTGTCTTAAAAGTAAAGGTGTACTCTACTTGATACAATATTAACTCCATGAAGTTGGATGTTTCTATTACCCTGGGCTTCTAAGAATGGCAGCATTAAGCGTTATATTTTTGCGTCTAGAAATATTTTGAGATACTATATTTTACTCACGTAAATAGAATGTGAAAAATTAGTTTCAGCTTTTTTCAGGGGAAAATGTTTATGGAGCTCTTTTGTGTTCACAGTATTGAGCATTCGCTGTGGCATTGACACCCAGAACTGGTGTTTGACAAAATATGATAATTGTTTCCTTTGTTTATTGGAATTTAATTCAAGTTATTTACCAAAAAAATGGGAGATGGAGTTTTTTCTCTCCTCAATGAGGATTATCAGAGCTAAGACTAAGGGTAATGTTTTTAAAAGGACTGTTTCTTGCTTTTAAGAACATTTGCAAGTTATCTTGATACGCAAGCAATCACATTGGTAAATGTTTGGCTGATGCAGTTGACATGATTTTTATGAATTTCCATTTCTCTCTGTCATTTCAGCGTTATCTGAAAGTTTAAGTATGCGTAGGGGTCTCACTCAGTGGCCATTAACGTCTCTCCTGTCTCTTGTCGAATTGATGTAGGTCATAATGGTCACGGTTATCAGCAACCGTCGTATCCTGAGCAAGGCTACGATAGGCCTTACGAGGACCCCTCACAGCATTACTGCGAAGGAGGTATCGCTGTGCCTTCCCGCCCTCCGGAGCCCAGCCTGGCCAGGCCGCCCGTGCCCCGCTCTCTGGAGCGCATTGCCGGCTGTCTTACGCGACAGCGAGCCCCCACCCCGTCCCTCCGTTGCAGACGCCCGCAGCGTGTGGCCATGACCGCCCTCTAACCACAGGGAGAAAGCTAAACCGTTCCCAGCTAATCCCCGGGAACCCAGACCCAGCTCTCCCGTGTCCTGTGTGCCCCACCTGCTGGTCGCCCCAGTGTAGCGCCTTAGGCGGCAGCTTGCTGACCCCGTGTAGCTAGCGTGTGCTCTCGTAGTGTCTTTAATGCTGTCTTTTTATTTCGTTTAGCGTAGTCATGACCTCTGACTGCTGTTGAGTCAGGGTCACGCTCGTATGGCAGAGGCGCCGGAAAGGCTGCAGTTGAACCTGGCACATGGGCTTTAACTGCAGTGTGTTTGGCCGAAACCCTTCTGTTTGGTTTGAGTTTTTCTCTGTTTTGTTCATTTAAGCATCAGTGCGGCATTTTATTTCGTTCTCGTGTTGTTGGCTCTGCACCTTAGAGGCCGGCGCTCCTGCGGCGCAGGCTCAGGGTCCTCTCCTCCCCGCAGGGAGCTCGCAGTACGGCCAGCAGCAGGACGCCTACCAGGGCCCGCCCCCCCCGCAGGGCTACGCGCCCCAGCAGCAGCAGTACCCGGGCCAGCAGGGCTACGCCGGCCAGCAGCAGGCCTACGGTGAGTGCCACCCCAGTCTCGTCCACTTCCGAACGCCACCGTTCTGCCTCGTCCACAGGATCTGGCTCAGCGGTTCTCCACCTTCCTCAGGCCGCGACCCTGGCATCCAGTTCCTCATGGGGTGGTGACCCCCACCATGAAATTCTGCTACTGTGATGCCTTGTGATGCAAATATCTGCATTTTCCGAGGGTCTTAGGCGACCCCTGTGAAAGGGTCGTTCGACTCCCAAAGGGGTCGCGACCCACAGGTTGAGAACCGCTGGTCTAAAGGTTCTTAGACAAACTACCGATCTGTGTAGAGAGAAGGGGAAACCAGGGAGGCTCAGCTGGCACAGGGATGCCCGGGAGTCGCGCACAGGGCCCGTTGGAGGGACCGGGCCAGCCCTGCCTGTGCCGGCCCGAGGGAGCGGTCGTTCATGGTCAGTGTCTACGCACTCAGTGAGCAGATAGGTTTCTACCACTGGTGGCATCTGAACCGTCCTTAATTTAAAAAATATATATATATTTTATTGATTTTTTACAGAGAGGAAGGGAAAGGGATAGAGAGCTAGAAACATTGATGAGAGAGACATTGATCAGCTGCCTCCTGTACACCTACTGGGGATGTGCCCACAACCAAGGTACATGCCCTTGACCGGAATCGAACCTGGGACCCTTCAGTCCGCAGGCTGATGGTCTATCCACTGAGCCACACCGGTTCCAGCGGTAATACTGATTTTTAAAGCACCGATGTGTCCGCTCAGAATGCACACAGAAAGTGCCCTCTCCTTCGCTACCGAGCGGCACCCTCATCGCAGGCTGCAGGGACTGCGGCTGTGTGTCTGCAGGGGCAGCTGTCCGTCTGCCCTCAGTGACCGGTAGATGTGATGGCAGGGACGGGGAGCTCCACGCCGCCCTCCTCTCAGCCACGGAACAGGAAATGGGGACGCAGCTTCGGGGGAGCAGGGGCTGGTTCTTAGCGTGGCCGCGCCTGCAGCTCACGAGTCTCGTTCCCGCATCAGTGATGTCTGCTCGTCTGTTCACTGAGGGAGCACTCACTGCTGTCCCTGTCGCCCGCTCCCCGGGGACAGCCAGCCCAGGAGCCAGGGCTGCCGGCCGCCCTCTGCCTGCCTCCGGTGGCACTGCCATCAGCCGGTGTCGGGAGTCAGGTGTCGCCCCAACGTGTCAAGTTCTGGTCTCTCCGTTTCACACGTGACTTGAGACTGTCCCGTGGATTTCCGGGTTTTACAAAGGAACTTTCTGACCCTTCTCAGATGGAAACATGGAGTGGCCATTGAGTATTGGTACTTTGAACAAATAGTATCCTGGTTTTATTATATTTGCATGAAACAAATATGTGGCTGCATCGGGTAAACATACTGACTGCAGAGCAATATTTGTTTTCACCGGGAAGAGGGTGAAGCAAGTTAAATGTGTCTGGTTTGAGTAGCTAACCAGGGTTTTGCTCCATGTCAGGAACCCTGAAGTTCCCATTTCACTTACCCAGAGACTTTAGTTACCCAACTTGCTTCTGGTAGGAAATGTAGCGTTTTCATACGTGAATGTGTGGCTAAATGACACGCAGAGGGCATTTAAGCCGGCAAAGTGACTGCTCTCTCGGGCACTTCGCTCTCCGTCCACGTTCTCATGGCGGGTCTGAAAGGCGGTCAGGAACCAGGCGTGAGCACCGAGCTCCAGCTTCCGCCTGCACAGGCAGGGGCAGTGTGTGAAGGGACCTGTTTGTTTGGTTAGCCTAATCAGCCCCTTGTCACCGGTGACATTTGAAATGGCTCATTCTTGTGAGTCAGGTGTTAGAGGTGATGGGCACGGAGTATTTATTTACCGTCTTGGAATCGAGCTCCCACCTGCAGCTCGAGGCTTTCCCGGGAACACAGTGGCCGCGGGCCGGGCAGAGCAGGGTACTTGGTGACGGCAAACACGCACCCAGACGTCACACGCCAGGCCGTTCTTTGCCTCCACGGGTCATGGCCAGCACGTCAGAGCTCCTCAGCTGCAGACCTCACTGATGCGCTTGAGAGATGGTTCCAGAATTTCAGTGTGAGCCTGCTTCTCGCCTTTTCTCTGCCTTTGCTCACCCTGGTTACGTCCTCATAAACAGGTGCTTTTCTGAGCCCGTTGACCGCATCCGGGTGAATGTTCTTGACCCGGAACGGGCCTGCCTCCACCTCCGGGGTCCCTGACTCACCTGGCGCGCATGTTTGCCATGGCCGATGCAGAGCACAGTGAATCAAAGCGCCGGGGTGCAGTGGCATCCTCCAATAGCTACCCCTCCTGTTAGGACCTTTGGGATTTACTTCAGAAAGCATTTGAGAAAAATCAAGATTCCAAACTATCTGTTTTAGCTTACATATAAAATACAATACCTCGTGTGAAGCTCTCGTGGAGAGAGGTTTACCTGGGCTCTTGTTGATGCCGATTACCTTGCAGGTCCTTCCCAGGGCGGGCCCGGCCCGCAGTATCCGAACTACCCCCAGGGCCAAGGGCAGCAGTACGGCGGGTACAGACCGACACAGCCCGGACCACCGCAGCCCCCCCAGCAGAGGCCTTACGGATACGACCAGGTGGGTTCCTGGCCCGCCGTGTGGCCGCGTGGCTGCGCCTCCGTGATGCGGTTAAAGCTCGGTTTGCCCTCTGCCCACAGCACACGAGTTGACCAGCAAAACCCACTTCCTTTTAACGCGTCTCATGGACTGTAGACGGGGGTGGGACACCGCGCACACGGAGAGTCTTCCCTAGACGCTGCACTCGCTCACATCCTCAGTCCCCTCCCGTCCTCATCACGGTCTCCCCTCCACGCGTCCCTGACACCCCTGGTCTCCCCTCTCACGCTCCTGCGTGTGGCCCGCCTCTGCCCCCGCCCTGTGCATGGCCATGGCCTCCAGGCGCGGTGACCTTTCCTCCCCGGTGCTTTCCTTCTTCGTCAAGTTGGGGGGCGTGGTCTCCCCCCAGCAGCGGCCCTCCTGCACCAGGGCCTGTGCGGGGTCCCTCCTCCCAGCAGTGAGCTGCTCGGCGCCCTCCGTGCCGCCTCCCGTGGTGAACCCCCTCACACAGACGGAGTGACGGCAGCGAGGATCCCTCTTCTGGGGCCGTTCCGGTTGGCTCAGGACTCGGGGAGCATCAGCTGGCCTGTTCAGCCGGAAGCCCCCAGAGCAGGTTCTGCTTCCATCAGCCGGTCGCACGGCCCGCTGCGGGCCTGAAGAACCGCTCTCTGTGCGCTCAGGCCTCCGGCCCGGGGCCGACCCTGGCCCTGAGAGAGAGCGAACGGGCCCACGAGGCCGGCCGGCGAGGACAGAGCTGACAGGAGGAGAGGACGCGGGGTTCCCTCTCCCCCCCCCCCAGCTGGCACCCTGAGCGTTGGCTAGCGGTGGGAGCCCCCTGTAGAGTGCAGCAGTGACTTTCAGCGCTTGCATTCTGTTCAGCGCCATAACCGTTAGCTGTCTCCTGGCACTGAGCAGCTTTCCCTAAACCCGCTTCTGTGGGGCGTAAATGTGAGATGCGGGGGCCTGGAGGGAGGCATTTCAGCTCCAGACACGTCGCTGATTTCCGTGTCGCTGGGACTTGGAGGGGTTGAAGCAGGGACGCCAGCAGCGACTGTGTGCTTCTCGGGGAGTTTCTGTTTTTGGAAAGCAGGTGCTTTAATGAGCACTTTAAACCCATCTTGAGAAGTTTGGGCTGAAATACTGGTACCTGCTTCTTAGGATGTCTCTCTTTGCTTTTACTTCTTCCTTCTCTTCCACTTGCTCTGAAAAACCGCGACTTAGACTTAGCAGCTGCATCCCGGCCTCACCTGCCTGCTCGGTGGGGGTTGGCTGCCCCACCTCCCGCTGAGAGTCTGGCCTCTCTCACCTGCCTGCCAGCTGCTTCCGGTCCCCGTGGCTAAACGCCACAGAGCCAGTGGCACTTCCCGGGTTTATGTGCCAGCTGCCTCGGAGGCAGGCCCGCATCTTCCGAAGGCTCTTCCTTTCCCTCCAGCCCTCTCTGTGTCCGCGCACTTACCCCGAAAGTCCCCCGTGTTAACGCAGAGCAGTAATGGTGACGAGCTGTAAATGTCACAGTCCTTCCACCGGCATCACAGTTACACACTCACGTCTGTCACACCGGGATTTAGAGCCAGGACTTACCCTCGTCCAAATGGGTCCAACAGAATTCACCAAACGTTGCCACTTCCCTCGCGTGATAGGTCTGTTCTGTGCCCCCAGGTTCTGAGATTCATTGCAAGTGGGTGTGACCTCAGGAGAAACGCAGAGGCACCGCGTACCCACACACGGGCCGTGTTTGTTCGAGGCAATGGCCTTTCTGGTGCGGCAGTGCCAAGACTGGCTTGTGATCGTCTTGCCGAACTGTTGCCTGATTGTGTTTTGAAATCTGCCTTGTAGGGACAGTACGGGAATTACCAGCAGTGAAACTGTCTCACATTCCAGCGGCCCCGAGGACCCTCGTTCCACCCGGTTCTGGAGAAGCCGCGGCGCGGGCTGCCTCCTCGGCCACGGCCTGGGCTCGGTGTGCGAGAGGCTTCATAGCTCGGCCCTTCGCCTTCATTTCCCGTTCCTACTCTAGATGGCAACCTTGGACCGAAAGTAGGCCGCGGCGGCCGCTTCCGGAGGGTGCGGGACTGCCTCACGGACTGTTACAGGCGGGGAGGGCGGGCGGCTTTGTATGTTTGCAGGTTGAGGGGTTTCTACTTTTCCACACACGCTTTTGTAAGGGGAGAGGGAAATGTAACTTTTTACAGTTAGCGCTATTTTGTATACTGCGTTTATTTCCTGCGGGAGCGTGCGGACGGTACGCTGCGTGCGGTGGGCCGAGCGGCGCAGCTCCGGGTCCGGGGCGGGGAGGCGGCTGCCCCCCCTGCGCTCTGGGTCCCGCACTGCGAGCTGATCGAGGGCTCTGGCTGCCGCTGTGAGTAACAAGACCTTTTTAAAGCTTTCCAGTTTCAGTGGATGAAAACTCCTTTATAAAGATCACGTATCACACAGTTTTAAAGTGCGAGGCAATAAGAATTACATCATGTTGGCTCTGAAGAACCTTGGGAATAGTTTCTAGTAAATGAAACTGTCATCTTCTCCTAAAATGCCAGGGAGTGGACATGGAAGTGCTCATTGACCTCGTCAATCAGGGGCGTTAGGAATAGCAGAGCCTTTCATAAACGCCACAAAGAAGGGTCCACGCTGATTCGGTCATTTTAACAGCGGTTAGTTGGTTTCTATGCTAGAATAGACCAAGAGACTCACAAAGCTGTATTCACCGTGCTTAACTGGAAACAATACATTTATAACGGGACCCGTGCGTGTCCCCTCCTTACGCTGGGGTGGAACACAAAGACGGTAGGGAGATGCTTGCTGACGAGCTAGTCAGGACCTGCGTTGGAAGGACGGAGGGGCGTCTGGTCCCTTCGCTCACTGGCAGGCGCAGTTCCACCCCAGATGCCCGTGCCTGGTTCTCGGCTCAGGGCAGGGACCTTGCCCCCGGCAGGCGTGTGCACAGGGAGGGTTGTAAGCACAGCCCCTTCCGGTCTGAAGGCAGCTAGCCCCAAGGTAAGTGTGTGCCCATCGTGGCTGCCCAGACCAGGGCACAGGATGCGTGCTGATCCCCGAGCTGGTTTTCCCCGCTTCCCACGGGAAGCGAAGGCGAGGGAGGGCCATTCGTGTGAGTGAAGCAGAGCCGCTGCCGGGATACAGGCGCCAGAGGAGGGCCTTCACTGTCGCCGCGTACGCGCGAGGGCGTGGGCTGCGGGTCAGAGAGGCCTCGTTCTCGGCGCGGTCAGGAGCAGTGGACATCGAGCCTGGGCGACACGACACGGCGCGGCCGGCCTGCCCGGGCTGGGATGCCCGCCATTCTTTGCCCGTCTCCACCACTGTGTACTTTGTTGCTATTTAAAACTGTACCAGCTCTAACGGAGGAATAAATTATTTGTGATTTTAATTTTCTCATTTGTTTCTTTAAATTAGATCTCTCTGACTGTTCTTTTGTCTGGAGACTCTGCTGTGGGTATTGTATAGACGTGCGTCCAGTCTGGCAGACTGGATTTGTATTCCAGGACTGGATCAAAATTCTCTTGCCATGCCCGAGTTAATTAGAATTAACTGCTCAGTAATCAGCGTGTTGTGTGGGCTGTTTGTTACCGAGTCTTCCTCGGAAAATGAAGTCCAGGAGGCTATCATCAGGATGACTGAATGAGATAAATGAGCGAGGAGGCAAAATTGTCCTAACCCAACCCGGTGCAGATCCGTTATCTCATTTGAAGGAGCTCAGCTGACATTAAGAAATAATTTGTCTTGCCAGCCCATCTTCTGTTCTCTTATTCTCCTTTTAATGGAAACTAAAATTGCAATTTTAATAAGCAGAATTTCCTCGAGGACTTTCTTCCTGGAGACTGGTGCATTTGCAAGCTTTAATTGTTTTATAACAGTCTTATTTCGTAGAAGTTTTTAATTGGCGGTGACAAGAATTACCTTCCTCCTTGGGTACCTGTGAGGGGAAGCGCTGTACCAGTAGCTCTACCACTTGACATTCCCGAACAGACAACACCTCCTGAAACTGAAACTGGTATTTTATCCAGATGTGCGTTATTATAACGAGGAGATGATTAGAACAGCCCGTAAGATTCCGGGAGCAAAATGTCACTAAGAAAGGCAGGGTCATTCTGGATCAATCTTTAAAAATACTTCACTGTGTTAGTGTAGTTGTCCGAGAACCCGTTCGTATTTGTGGAGTTGTGGTGACACATTTGGTTTGGTTTTTAATTTTTTAATGGATTTCAAAGAAGCCCAGGGGAGGGGAATGCTATAAGGAGCCCATGTACCAGGAACCCGGCTCAGCCATCAGCCACTCCTGCCAGGCTGGTGTTGCCTCCACACCGACCCACCGATTGAGAATACACCTGCCCTTAGTTCCATGAGCATCTTTAAGAAACAAGGACTCTTAAAAAGCATCTTGGTGTTTTCATTGTTGTCATGGAATTAGAAACCACCTCAGAAATGGTATGAGTCACTGTCTTTCAATCTAAAGCCCTTCATGTTAAATAGGACGTGAGCAAACTAGATGATACTGAAAGTGAACATTCTCCCATCATTTCGTATCTCAAAGGTAACAATTATTAAAGGCTTGACATATTCCTTCCAACTTCATTTTACATATAGAAGCCAACACATACTGTCTTTTAAAATAAAAATGGAATTATACTATCTATATTACTTTGCAACTGTTTTTAAAGTTGGAAATATCTTGAATGTTCTTTATTCTTATATTATTGTTCCTAATTTTTTTACTGCTGCAAAAAAGGCTTTCCTCTGCTACCTGGCTAGGGTTTATTTTTATTTATTTACTTACTTATTTTGATATGCTTGTTGCAGTATTTCTATACGATACGTTTCTGTGATGTTAGGAGTAGCGCTATGTACATTTTTTAAGTGTCCCTCTAAAAAAATACCTCCTTGCCAACACCATGTTATTAGTCCTGTTACTTTTTCAATCCTTGTAGGCTTTAAAAAACGCTACTTCGGGATTTCATTTGAATTCCATTTGGTTTATTTGTAAATTTGAGCATCTTTTCAAATGCTTAACGACACTCCATTATTTTTTGTCCTGAAATACATCCTGTTTTTCTGTTGGAATGTTTATTGTCTAAGAGAGGGAGACAGTATAAGCACACATACACATATGGCTGTAATGTGGTTTTTCTCTACATCCACATCCATTATCTCTTCTGGGTATTGCACGTGTCTTCAGACTGTTCATTATTTTTAACTTCGGCTGAGCTGTTTATCACCGTGTTAAAGTTTTAAGATTTTATGTAGTCAATTTCTTGTTGCAGCGTCCCTAGTTCCAAATGTACAAAAATATTTTCATATTTGTTTACATTTAAAAAAAAAATTCATCGTCTATGGTGTGGTTTTAAGCACTAACTTTTCTCCTAAATGGATAGAGTTGTTTCACGGCAGTTATTGAATAAACCAATGATTAGGGATGCCACGTTATTTATTTAAAACACCAACTACGGTTAAGGCGTGTCTGATGTATGCCGTTTTATTTTTTTTAAATATATCTTATTGATTTGTTTACAGAGAAGAAGGAAGAGGGATAGAGAGTTAGAAACATCGATGAGAGAGAAACATCGATCAGCTGCCTCCTGCACGCACCCCACTGGGGATGTGCCCACAACCAAGGTACATGCCCTTGACCAGAATCGAACCTGGGATCCCTCAGTCCGCAGGACGAAGCTCTACCCACTGAGCCACACCGGTTTCGGCTGATGCATGCTGTTTTATAGAGACTAGCTGGATTCAGTTACGCATGACTTCATTTAATTGGCACAAAGGTGTGAGTCTCTTCCCATCCCCCCCGCAAGGTGTTTTTTATTAGATAAGAGCTAATTGCAAAAAGTTGAAACAATGACCCGCTTCTTAATAGAGAAGGATTGAAATGTAATTTTACGTAGAATGCCCAGAACCGTGGTCGGCAAACGGTGGTTCGTGAGCCACATGCGGCTCTTTGACCCCTTGAGTGTGGCTCTTCCACAAAACACCACGGCCCAGGCAAGTCTGTTTTGAAGAAGTGGCGTTAGAAGACGTTTTTTAAATAATGTGGCTCTGGAGGATTTGCTGCGAAGGGAAAGTATGGGATCGAAGAACTGAGGGAAAACGCGTCACTGCGAGCCTCACGCCAGCGGAAAGAAAGCCTTTTCGGAGCTGCTCCCCCACAGACGTGAGTCAGAAAACAAACGCCCCGGAGGAGTGCAGGTGCATCAAAGGGTAGAGATTGCAGCCCAGCCGGCTGGCTCTGCTTGAGCATCGATGTAGGAACCAGGAGGTCAGGGTTCGGTTCCCGGTCAGGGCCCAGGCCCAGGTTGCAGGCTCCATCCCCAGGGTGGGGCGAGCAGGAGGCAGGCGATCATCGATGCTCATCGTTGATGTTTCTGTCTCTCCCTCTCCCTTCCTCTCTGAAATGGATAAAAACATAGAAAAGAATACATAAGATCCCATCTAATAAAAGCCTAACATGCTAAGTGTCAGGTCTTCCAGTCACCCGTTCAGCCAGTCAAAGCGTAATACGCCTGTGACATGCTAAGGCCGCTCCACTGCTCGCTATGACGTGCACTGACCACCAGGGGGCAGACACTCTGACCGGTAGGCTAGCTTGCTGCTGGGGTCCGGCAGATCGGGACTGAGCGAGACGGGCCAGACACGCCCCGGAGCCCTCCGGCCGTCCCTCCCCAGCTGGTCAACCTGCGGTCCCTCCCCGGCCCAATCCTGCACTAGTGGGGTCTCTTGGCCTGGCCTGTGCCCTCTCTCAATCCGGGACCCCTCGGGGGCCGCGGAGAGCCGGTTTCTGATCCCACACGCCAGGCCGAGGGCCCCCCTCCCCCCTCCCCAACACGATTCCTGCTCTGGGCCTCTCGTCAGCCCACAGCATTCACAGGAGCGTCCTCGATGCATCCAAAGCTCGGGTCGACGTGATGGCTGCTGCATTCAGGCCCTCACGTCACCCCTCTGCGTTCGGGCCGTTTGCCAGGCGAGTCTGCAGCTGCTCTCACCCAAGAGGCAGTTAACTTCCCTGCCCTTGAGCCTGACCTTGGCTGCCATTCGCGTTGGCCCGCGGCACGCAGCTGATGGGACTCAGACGAAACCTGTAAGAGGCAGGTGCCGTTCTGTCTCCACTCAGCCTCCGCCTCCACCTCCGCCTCTGCCCCTGCCCCTGCCCCTGCCTCTGACTCTGACTCTGCCCTCTGTGGGATGAGGGGGGCACCGGCCCCAGCAGTGACCCAGGTGCGGAAGGGGCCTGGCCAGGTGAGCCGTTCTCTGAAGCGGAATCGGTTCATCGTGGGCCACGGGCGTGGAGTCCTCGCCCTGCAGCGCGAGGCGGGGGCCGCGCAATAACCGGACGCGGCGAGGAGGCCGGGGCTGGTGAAGTGCGTGGTCAGGAGACGGGGAGACCGGACACGGTAGACGTCTTTGGAAACTTTTAGCTCAAGCTTGATGTGAAAACGTTAGTATCACCGCGGACAGTGAGGCCAGCGGTCGGCAAACCCATTAGTCCACAGAGCCAAATACCAACAGGACAACTCGCGAGCGGCGGTTTGCCGGCCGCCGGTTTAAAGCACGGAGAGAATCTCACAAGCAGCAAGAGAAAGGCTGTTAGTTACCACAAGGGAGCACCCACACGACTGGCAGCTGATTTCTCAACAGAAACGATGCAGGCCGGACGGGAGTGGCCAGAAATACTCAACGTGATGAATAGCAAGAACCTACAACCCAGATTACTCTACCCAGCAAAGCTATCATCAGAATGGAAGGTCAGGTAAAGAGCTTCAAGATAAGAAAGAGCTGAAGGAGTTCATCAAATCCAAACCAGTATTCTATGAAATGCTGAAGGGTATTCTTCAGGAAGAGGAGGAGGAGAAGGGGGAGGAGGAGGAGGCTGGAGGAAGGAGGAGGAAGAAGAAAAAGATAAAAAATGTGAACCATAAAATACCAACAAATGCATATCTATTAACAATTGAATCTAAAAATCAAAATAAACCAGTAAGGAATCTAGTGAACAACACAAACTGGTGAGTAAAATAGAACCAGAGGCATGGAGGCAGGAAGCAGACTGTGGATCTCAGAGGGACGGGGAGGGCGGCGGGCGGAGATTAACGGAAGATCTTACTGTGGACACAGACGTCTCACGGGGCGGGAGGCCTGGGGTGGAGGGGGCAAGGGGGAGGAGAAGGGGGACTCTGTAATACTCTCAGCAATAAACAACAAAGATTTAAAAAAGAAAACACATGCATCCTATTAATATCAAAGTAGAATTCAAAGCAAAAGTGGTCATAGGAATACAGAAAAATCCTCAATAATAAATGAAAAGACCATTTAAGATATAACAACTTTGGAACACAGGAACAAAAATTGAACATTTAACAAGCAAAAATGTTAAACTCCAAGACCATAGTTCTCAAGCTACCGCCAGCAGAACTCGGCTCAGACAACAGAATGTAGAACTGTTCTGATAGAAACACGCCAGCCGATCTGTGATTCGGAATGTGTTAGTGGGCACATTAAAAACAGAAAGGGAATGATTTTAATAATATATTTTACTTCACCCGCGTGCAATGCTAATTCGATGTTTAGAAAATTCACGAGACAGTTTACACTTTTCTTGCAGTAAGTCTTAGAAATCTAGTTATCGCTTCACACTGTGGGTCCCTGGTCACCTTTCAGTGCCCAGCGGCCCCGTCTGGTCAGTGGCCACACAGCGGAGAGCGTCGTGGTGCAACACACCGAAGAGAGAAGAAGAATGGAGTTCCTGTGCCTGTCAGGGCTTTTTCTTCTTTCTTTTCTTAGTGCTTCCATGATGTTTCCACTCTTGGGGTTTTAAATTTGCATAATCACCTCTAATAGGTTTTGTATTGGATGGTTATGTCTTTATTTTTAAAAAAATACATTTTAATAATTTTTTTACAGAGAGAAAGGGAGAGGGATAGTTAGAAACCTCAGTGATGAGAGAGAAACATCAGCCGCCTCCTGCACACCCCCCACTGGGGAGGTGCCTGCCACCAAGGTCCATGCCCTTGACCGGAATCGAACCTGGGACCCTTGAGTCCGCAGGCCGACGCTCTAGCCGCTGAGCCACACCGGTCAGGGCTAGGTCCTTATTTAAAAAAAATATATATATTTTATTGATTTTTCACAGAGAGGAAGGGAGAGGGACAGAGAGCTAGAAACATCGATGAGAGACATCGATCAGCTGCCTCCTGCACGCCCCCCACTGGGGATGTGCCCGCCACCGAGGTCCATGCCCTTGACCGGAATTGAACCTGGGACCTTCCAGTTCCCAGGCCGACGCTCTATCCACTCAGCAACACCGGTACGGAGTTTTCTTAGTCAAATCCCCGTCCAAGAGAAAATGCACCCACCGTGGTTTCCCAGGGCACCGGTGAGAATGACCGCAGCTCGGTGGTCCTCCCTCACACCTCCCTCAGCTGGACGTAAGCCGGTCCCCCCCGTCGCACCCTCGGGGGGGGGGGGGGGGGGCAGGAGGCAGGACGACCACAGTTCCGCAAAATGCCGCTCTTTTGCATTCCCTTCCCCAAATCCTCCTCCAGTCACGCAGGGCCGGGAGGCTGGAAGTAATTAAAAACCCTCCTCCCCCCGCCCCAAAGCCCCGCGAAAATCAATGGCGCTCTCCCTCCAGGTGGCCCGCCGCCCCCGGTCCAGTCTCGGGCCTGATTCTGCATGAGTGTGATTTGCCATCCTCCATTGTCGCACTTTATTAACTGATAAAATCTGCTGACTCCTCGCGGAGAACGCCCCCTCTGTATTTCACTTTCTTCTCGAAGAATTTCTGAGCGGGCATTTACATGAGAATGGGCCCTTTGTTTCCCGAAAGTTCATCTGGGCCCGCTGCCTGCCCTCTGCTCCCCAAGTCACAGCTCGAAGTCACAGCCCCATGGTGGAGCTGCGTCTTCGTGCCTTTCATATTGAAAGCCCCCCATGACCCCCGAGTGATGAGCCTTCGCCTCGGGCCTGGGAGTTATCTGGGCGAGCTGAGAGAACCCCGTTCTTTCTGGCCGGGCAGCCCCCAGAGACCTGGCCGGCGGCCCGCTGAGCATGTCTGCGTTCGGGGGGCCAGCCCTGGCACCCTCTGTCCAGGGCAAGCACCGGTCCTTGGTCCCTGGCTGGTTACTCTGCCGGGGAGGGTCACGTGCAGGACATGGGGCCTGTGTCTGCTCAGTGGCATGTCGGAAGAAGAGAGACAAGAGATGAGCGTTGGGAGGTGCAACTTCGCAAGTAAGTTCTCGCTCCCCGAGTTTCTCAGCAGGGTGGTCGAGGGACCCTCTGTTGGTAGAGCCGGGGCAGGGGCCACAGGGACCAGGACATTCTCGGGGGCGGAGGAGCAAGTTCTCACCGGTGTGGCTCAGTGGATAGAGCATCGGCCTGCGGACTGAAGGGTCCCAGTTCGATTCCGGTCAAGGGCAGGGACCTTGGTTGTGGGCACATCCCCAGTGGGGGGCGTGCAGGAGGCAGCTGATCGGTGTGTCTCTCTCATCGATGTTTCTAGCTCTCTGTCCTTCTCCCTTCCTCTCTGTGAAAAATCAATAAAATATATTAAAAAAAAAAAAAAGAAAGGTCAGGCTTGCCCAAACCAGTGTGGCTCAGTGGATAGAGCGTCGGCCTGTGGACTGAAAGGTCCCAGGTTCGATTCCGGTCAAGGGCAGGTACCTTGGTTGTGGGCGCATCCCCAGTGGGAGGCGTGCAGGAGGCGGCCGATCGATGCTTCTCTCACCCGCAGCGCATTTCCGAGCCACACGCTGGGGGCAGGTGGCAGAGAACAGCGAGTCACACGCAGGAGGTCCTGGACATTCTCATTTAGCCACTCCCCCCGCTGGACTTAGGTTCCAGCCCGGGTGACCAGAGACACTGCTTACTGATCAGTGATGGACAGCTGTGGTGGTTCAAACACAAACTGTAAACAGCTGTGGGCTGTCGTACTGCTCCACTGGTGGCTCAGGAAAGGCGTAGGCCCGCCGCTTCTCCAGGTCAGAGGTCAGGACTGTGGCTGGGGCCAGAGGGCCTGTGCTCCCTGCCCTCTGGACGCCTTCATCCTCGTCCTCCTCCCTCTATGGACACGGTCCTGCTAAAATCCTCCAAGAACCTTCTGGAATGCAGCCACCTCCGCCCCTCCACCCATCCTTCCCTCTGCAATCCCCGTTCTGTGTGGTTGGGAGCTCTCGCACCCCAGTTCTCAGCGGGACTTGGAGCATTTTGTCAGATGTCTCTTGGCCTTCTGTATGTCCCCTTTGGAGAAGTGTCTGTCTACACAGGTCCTCGGCCCATTTTTTGATTGGGTTGTTTGCCTTCCTTTTGTTAAGGGGTATGAATTTCTTATCTAGTTTGGTTATTAAGCCTTTATCAGATGTATCATTGCCAAATGTGTTCTCCCTATAATGGGCTCCCTTTCCGTGTTGTGGATGGCTTCCTTTGGTGGGCAGACGCTTTTTATCTGGATGCAGTGCCACTTGTTTATTTTTCTCCTTAGTTTCCTTTGCCCTGGGAGATGTGTCTGCAAACACATCGCTACGAGAGCTGTCTGCGATTTCGCTGTCTATGGTTTCTTCTATGGTTTCATGACTTACATTTAAGTCTTTCACCCATTTTGAGTTAGTTTTTGTGGACGGTGTGAGTTGGTGGTCTCGTTTCATTTTCTTTTGCAAGTATCTGTCCAGTTTTCCCAGCACCATTTAGTGAAGAGACGGTGTTGACTCCATTGGTCCCGCCTCCTTTGTCAAACATGAACTGAGCGCAATGGCTTGGGTCAGTGCTGGGGTCTCTGTTCCGTCCCAGTGGTCTCTATGTCTGGTCTTGTGCCAGTGCCGGGCAGTTTGGATGACAGTGGCTTTGCAGTAGAACTCGGTACCAGGCATTGTGGTTTCTCCAACTTTGTTCTTCTTTCTCAAAATTGCTGCCGCCATTCGGAGTCTTTTTGGTTCCATATAAGTTTTTGGAGTATTTGCTGTAGATCTGTGAGATACGCCCTTGGTATTTTCATAGGGATTGCATCGAATCTCTAGATCGCCTTGGGTAGTATGGACATTTTAAAGATGCTGATTCTGCCCTAACCGGTTTGGCTCAGTGGATAGAGCATCGGCCTAGGGACTCAAGGGTCCCGGATTCGATTCCGGTCAAGGGCATGTACCTTGGTTGCGGGCACATCCCCAGTGGGGAGTGTGCAGGAGGCGGCTGATTGATGTCTCTCTCTCATCGATGTTTCTAACTCTCTATTCCTCTCCCTCCCTCTCTGTAAAAAAAACAATAAAATATATTAAAAAAAATAAGATGCTGATTCTACTGACCCATGAACGTGGTTCTTCCACTTGTTTACGTCTTCAATGTCCCGTAGTGTTCCGAGCCCAGGCCTTTTGCCTCCTTGGTTAAGTTTATTCCTAAGCACCTTCAAATTTTTTTTTTTTTTTTACTGCAATGGTAAGTGGGATTGTTTATTTAATTTCTCGTTCTGAGAACCCATTATTGGAGTATATAAAAGCCATCCACTTTTGGTTGTTTTTTTTTGCATCCTGCCGCATTACGGAGTTCGTTCATTAGATTCATCGTGTTGCATAGGAAGCCGGGAAGGTCCTTGGAGAAGGTGGCGGCTGAGTGACCGGAAGAGGGGAGCCACCTCAACTTTAAGGACAAAGGAAACGTATCTACATGAGTGCTCCTATAGATAATCTCCCGTCAGCTGGGAGAGCCACTTCCTGTCCCCTGAGCCTCTGCAGACCCAGCATGGGGTGCTGAGTCGGAGCCTCTGGGACAGTGGTTCTCCACCTTTCTAATGCTGCGACCATTTAATACAGCTCCTCGTGTGGTGGTGAATCGTCATGTAAATGTCTGTGTTTTCTGATGGTCTTAGGCGACCCTGCTAGTGGTTCTCAACCTGTGGGTCACTGCTGTGGAGCCTGAGACCCTCAGAAAACAGGTCGCGACCCACAGGTGGAGAACCGCAGCTCTGGGAGAAAGAGTTCTATTGGGAGACACTTGTCACAGGGGCTCCTTAGTCATGGCAGCCTCTGTCCCAGCCCTGGCCCTGGCCCTGGTCCCCCGGGGGTTCTGGCCACGACTGACCACAGAGAGAGGCCTCGGCACCTGGGAAGGTTAGGGGAGGAACGGGGGAGGGAGAAGGGGGAGACGGGCGAGAGTTAAAATATCAACGACCCGTCAACGTTTGTGTGTAAACTTACCATGATGCTCCGGGACGTTTAAATGCGTTCGTGGCGCCTCTGCACCGAGCCGCGTTAGGTGGGAACCGTTACAAACCGTCCCTTCGTGTCGGCTACATCCGGACCTCGTTCCATCCCCCAGAAGCCGTGTTTGCAGACACCGGGCCCGTGGAAATGAGCAAATAATGGGAAACGGAATGCAGCAAAGCCCCAAAGTCCAGAGAATTAGAACTCTGTCCGGATTGTTTGCGAAATGCGCGCCAGGATCCACGAGTGTGTGC
>JAAGEH010000480.1:64087184-64099236 GCA_011751065.1 Lasiurus cinereus
CCACCAGCTCCCTCTCCACCAGCTCCCTCTCCACCAGCTCCCTCTCCACCAGCTTCCTCTGCGTTCAGCGTTGCAGGGAGTGGGGAGATAGCTTGCTCTTTTCAAAGGTGCTGATATTTGGGGTGGGTAATTCTTTCCTTTGATAATTTCTTCCCCTACCCCCCAATTTTCTGAAATAAGTAAGTAATCCTCGGCTTTTATAACAACTTATTGCTAGCCCAGCGGAAACCTGTCCATATTCTAGAATCCCTCCCCAGACATCACGCTGTGAATGTAATGATCCCGGCTTTTCTACAACTCCTCGTGGTCGGATATCTCCTTCTTGAAAAGGAGCGCCCCCTCATCCATATTTTTAGAGTAAAACACCCGAGTGAGGCCTTGACCCTCTGCCGTGTTCCTCTAATTAAATAACGCCAAGGGCCATGCAGGCATGTGTGTAATAAAAGTTTAATTTTTATATCCTTTTACCTAGAAATAATCTTATTTTTTTTCTTTATTTTGACATAGTTTCAGTAGTGTCAGATTGGTGGAGGCCTTGCCAGCAGAGTACAAAGAATTCCCGTACGCCCTTCTGTTGTATTCTCCAGGTTTTTACATGATACCGTGTTTGCTTTATACTTTCCCCCCTTTCTGTGTGTATGTGTGCATGATGCATACAGGCATCGTGTTAGTTTACCTAAACTGCATTTTGAAGAGGAAGCCTCAGACATGATGCCCCTATAACTCTTACATACTTCCATGGATGCTTCCTGAAGGCACTCTTTTACATAACCCCAATGCGGTGGTTCTCCACCTTTCTAAGGCCAGGACCCTATAATACTGTTCCTCATGTGGTGGTGACCCCCAACCATGAAATTATTTTCGTTGCTACTTCATCACTGTAATTTTGCTACTGTTGTGAATGGTAATGTAAATATCTGTGTTTTCCAGTGGTGTTAGGCAACCCTCCTAGCGGTTCTCAACCTGTGAGTCGCCCCAAGTTTAGAACCGCTGCTGTAGAGCCTAAGATCATCAGAAAACACGGATATTTATATTACAATTCATTAACAGTGACAACATTACAGTGATGAAGTAGCAACGAAAATAATCTTATGGTTGGGGGTCACCACCACATGAGGAGCTATGTTAGAGGGTCATGGCATTAGAAAGGTTGAGAACCACTGCCCTAATGCAATCACCAAACTCAGGAAATTAACCTTGATAGAATAGTATTATCTACATCATTTAAATGGCTGATTTTACCCATAATTTGTTTTTATGGTACAAGATGACGCCTTGCGTTCAACTGTCAAGTCTCCTTCAATCTGGGACGATCTGCAGTCCGTCTTTGTCACCACCTTGATATTTTGGAAGAGTATAAGCCAGTTGTTTTGTGGCATATCTCTCAATTTGGGTTTGTTTCTATATCTTTAAAAATATAAACTATTCATTCTGGAGGAGCTGGAAAATTCCTGTTGCTCTAGAAACCTGTAGCTTCAAGACTTGTTGACGTAGGTGAGCTTTAAATATGGAAAACACTGAAGAGATTGAACCTATGAATGTAAATATGTGGTTTCTGAGCCACTCGCACATACATGCACATGGTTCAGATACTATACACGGAGTGGCCAGATGATGAGGATCTCTGAACACATAATAATCTGGCCACTCAGTGTGTGTGTGTGTGTGTGTGTGTGTGTGTATATATATCTATATATCTATGTCTATGTCTATGTCTATGTCTATGTCTATGTGACAAAATTACAGTTATGAAGTAGCAACGAAAATAATCTTATGGTTGGGGGTCACCACAACATGAGGAGCTGTATTAGAGCTATGTCTATGTCTATGTCTATGTCTATATCTATATATATTAGAGGGTGGTGCATGAATTCGTGCATGGGTGGGGTCCGGCCAGCCTGGCCAGGGGGAAGGGACATGGGTGGTTGTCTGGCCTGCCTGCTGGTCGAATTCCTGATTAAGGGGACAATTTGCATATTAGCCTTTTATTACATAGGACATACACTGAGTGGCCAGATTCTTATGCGTTCAGAGATCATCATCATCTGGCCACTCAGTGTACACTTTGTCCTTAAATAAAAGTAGGAAGTGACCAGAGTCACGAGGTGGAGATGGGAAGCTCATTTTTATGAGACAAGTTCTAAGCCCGTGGAGTCAGTGAGTGCTCCTGCAGATTGCTTTTCTTCTGTTGGGCTATTTGTCTCACTTTGTCTTAAGTAACAGATAGGAGTGAAGAACTGCCCGGAGAGGTTCAGGCAAGGTTAGTAAATAATTGAACCGTTTACCGAAAAGGTCCAGCAGATGTGCCGTCAACGGGAAGGAAGCCTTGTTGAGGGACGGCTGGCCCATGGCTGTCCGGGATGCTTCGTCTCTTCATTCCAAGACTTCTCTCCTCCAGGGCATCTATTGTTTTGGGGAGTCCATACATTCCGCTCTGTCAGATACCCTGACCACACACCAGAAGTGTAGGATTTGAAACATCATCCCCAAATTTTTGGAATCTTCCCCCTGGCTCTTTTGTTTTATTAAGTTTAGTGGGGCGACATCCTATATAATAAAAGCCTAATATGCTAAGTGTCCAGTCAACTGGTCGACCGTTCAACCAATCAAAGTGTAATATGCTAAGGCCTCTCAACCCCTTGCTATGACATGCCACCAGGGGGCAGACAATTGACCGGTCGACCAGTCACTATTATGTGCACTGACCACCAGAGGGCAGACAGTAGACCAGTTGACCAATTGCTATGATGCGTACTGACCACCAGGGGCAGATGCTCCGACCAGTAGGTGAGCTTGCTACTGGGGTCAGGCCAATTGGGCCTGAGGAAGACGGGCCTGCCCTGCCCTGGAGCCCTCCTACAATCCCTCCCTGGCTGTGCAACCTCCCACATCCCTCCCCGGCCAGCTGGCCCTGATCCACCCTGACTAGGACTGGGCGAGATGGGGCTGGATATGCCCTAGAGCCCTCCGTGGTCCCTCCCTGGTCCTCATCAGGCACCAGTGGGATCCCTCGGCTTGGCGGTGCCTTCTCACAATCTGGGACCCCTCGGAGGATTCAGAGAGCCGGGTTTGGCCAGACCTTGCAGGGCAGGCTGAGGGACCACACTGGTGCACAAATTCATGCACTGGGCCTCTAGTTGGTTAATAAAATTATACCGGTTTCAAGTGTACGTTTCTATGGTACATCATCTGTGTGCCCAGACAAGTCGTCTTGGCCCCATTTATCTGATCCCCTTCACGCTCTTCTATGAACCTTCCCCTTCCATCCCCCCACAGAAGCTCAGCGAGGTCTTGGGAATCAACTTTCTTTCTTCTCTATGGCAGCAAAAACAGAAGCAGAACTGTCGTTTCAGGAATCATGTCTCTTCTTGAACAACGGGTGTTATTGTAGAGCTAAGGAGGGAGCCGCTTGGACAATGCAAATGCTGGAGTTATTAGACTGGAGGCCCGAGGCCTGAAATTCAAGCAAGGGGCTCGGCCCTCGCAGCCGCAGCGTCGTCCAGAAGAGTGTTCGGCTGTCCGGTCTCATTAGCATATTACCCTTTATTAGTACAGTGGTACCTCGAGATACGAGTTTAATTCCTTCCGTAACCTTGAGGCGTGGGAAACTATGAGATGCTCGAGTCGCGGTAAACGGGTGGGTCGTGTGCAGCCGGCCGATCCGCGCGATGACTCCTCTCTCAACTGTTGCTCGTATTTCAAAGCAAAAATCGCTCGCTCGACGGCTCGTATCTCAAAAACCTCGTATGTTAGGGCACTCGTATCTCGAGGTACCACTGTACAGATTGTTAGGGTAACAAATCACACACAGCCATTTCCGACTGAGATTGGAATTTACTTCCCACGATACCATGTTTCTTATTTTTTTTTAAGGAAATGATAAATAAATTTATTTAATTTATCAGGGGTGAGAGGGTGGGAACAGAGGTGAGAGGATGGGGACTGGGCATTCAAAATAGCCAGTGGCATTCAAGCCCCTATTGACTTTGGAGATCTGTCACCTGGACAGAAGGAGCTTGTGCGGGAGGGACTGCGGGTCGGGCGTCTCTGCAGCCGCTGGTCCCCTCCCTCCCACCAGGCCCCTCGGCGGCAGAAGCAGCGTCACAGGTGATTCCACGTCTGGCCCTGCCCTGGGCTTTCCTGGCCACTGGCCTGCGGGTGATGGGGTCCCTGCATGGAAAGAGTCGACCCGTGGCCGGGGCCATCGTGGGTGCAAGCTGAGGAAGAGGGTGGTAGCAAGAGGAGGGTCACGCTGTCCTGAGAACACCACGGCAGCCCTCGGTTATAAAAAGCGACCGGCCCGTCCAGGACCAGATTCTGGTTAGAGCCACCGACCTGCGGCCCAGCCTTTCCTCGGGATGTCGCCTTCCTCGCCAGCGCAGCGATGGGTAACAGAATCCTCTCCACGGAGCTCAAACATCGCAGCTCCTCTTCCCGAAACATCGGCGCGAAGCCCCTTCTGTCCTCCTGCTAATTGCTGCCCCCTGCCTTCCCGGGCCCGGAGTAAGTGCTATCTTCGTGGTCTTACTGGTCCCCGGGTTCTGAGCCGCAGCAGGCCAGCGTCCCGCCCTCCCCGCACCCCCCTGCACCCCTCCCTGCACCCGGAATCTCCCCAGCCAGCTTCCTGCCAGTCCCCTCCCCGTGGCAGGCCGGGGACCAGCTCTGTGGCACCGCGCGCACCGCAAAGGCGGCTCGGAGTTCACACCTCGGAATTAAAACACACGCTTCTTCTCGCCCGGGACGAAGTGGTGGCGGCGCACAGACACGGACGTGCCTCCCGGCGCCTCCGACAGGCGTCCCCGCCCGGCCCGCATCCGTCCGTCCGTCCTGGTGCCGGGCTGCTTCTTTGTTCTGCGCCGAGATTCCTCGTCCCCGTGACCCCCGTTCACGCCCAGGCCCGCGTGAGAAAACGCGAATTTCAGGGCGGGGTTGGCTTCCAGGGCGTGGTGGGAGTGAGCCTCAGCACGTGGGGTAGCGGCTGGGAGCTGGGTGCCAGGATCGGGGGGCTCCCTGCCATCGGAAAAGCAGGGGCCCAGGCACTGCCCGCAGCCAGGCCCAGCGCCTTCTCCCAGCCCCCACTGACCGGAGCTCTGCACCCCGCATGCCCCGATCGCCCGGCCTGGAGCTGGGAGGCCCCACCGCTCAGAGCGGGCACACGGTACCTGTGGGAGGGGTGCTGTCCCAGCTGCGGGGGCTGCTGGCAGGTGACTCCACGTCTGGCCCTGCCCCGGGCTTTCCCGGCTGCCGGCCTGTGGGTGATGGGACCCCCTCCACGGAAGGAGCCGACCCGTGGCCGGGCCATCGTGGGTGCAGGCGAGGAAGGAGGAGGCACAACTCTGGTGCCTGTGAGGGTCCCTCCACCCAGAGAATGCCGGCGATCTGATCGCTGGGTGCTATTGGGGGTCCTTGGATATAGGGCACAGGGGTGAGAGGGTGGGCGCAGGGGTGAGAGGACAGGCTTGGGGCTCCTGGCTCTGCGGTTTTCTTTTCAAACACCCCGATGTGATGGGTCCCCCTTCTCCCACTGGAAGCCGAGGACATACCTTACGTTGTGAGGAGAGAACCTCCTCTGTAAACGGCAGCTGAGTCTCTGCTTCCGGTTGGTCGGTTGATCGGTCAGTGGTTCCTCCTCCTCCCCGTGGCGAAAGGCCTGAGGCTGCACTGGTTCCAGCGAGTTCTGGGGCATCCAGAACGAGAGCTTCTGCTGGTGCTGTGGACAGAGAACTGCAGAGGAAAGGCATTGCTACCTAAGTCACAGCAGACGTGTGTGTGCGTGTGTGTGTGTGTGTGTGTGAGTGTGAGTGTGAGTGTGTGAGTGTGTGATGCCTGATATGTTCATCTTTTAAAGGAGCTGGGCATTAGCACCAGCCAGATCCTGCAAAGAATGTAAACACTGATCTTTTGTATACTTTTTAAAAAAATATATGTTTTGTTGATTTTTCACAGAGAGGAAGGTTGAGGGATAGAGAGTTAGAAACATCGATGAGAGAGAGAGACATCCATCAGCCGCCTCCTGCACGCCCCCGACTGGGGATGTGCCCACCACCAAGGTCCATGCCCTGGACTGGAATCGAACCTGGGACCTTTCAGTCCGCAGGCCGACGCTCCATCCACGGAGCCATACTGGTTTCAGCTAAACATTCATCTTTTGAGCGGTCAGTTTTTCATTGGCAGACACATGGCCAGCTGTCCTTCTGGCCCCATTAACGATAAAACCGGGACGGAGGACGCCCGGAAGACAGGGCCGATGCTCGCGGCCAGCCATGGACGGCACCTCGGAGAGCGCCCGCAGCCTGAGCAGCGGGATTTCTAACCGAGGGGCGTGGGGTGCTCAGTGGGCGGAAAGGGCCGAGGTGGGTGGGGGTGGGACGTCTGGCTGAACGGACCTGGCCGGATCCTCGCTGAAGACCGGGGGACAGGGCCATCAGACATCCCCTGGGGGTGGGTGGGGGGCAGAGGCTGAGGCACCCAGTCCGGTGATGTGGAGTGGGGTCAAGCATGGGAAATACAGTGGTACCTCGAGATACGAGCTTAATTCGTTCCGTCACCTTGAGGCGTGGGAAACGATGAGACGCTCGCGTCGCGGTAAACGGGTGGGTCGTGTGCAGCCGGCCGATCCGCGCGATGACTCCTATCTCAAATGCTGCTTGTATTTCAAAGCAGAAATCGCTCGCTCGACGGTTCGTATCTCAGAAATCTCGTATGTTAGGGCACTTGTATCTCGAGGTGCCACTGTAAACGCACGGAATCACCACGTCCACACAGAGTAAACGCACGGGCCGGAGGAGGGCGGGATTTATTCCCGGGAGAGGACGTGGCGAGGGGAGTGTTTCCGGGAGAGATCCTCCGGCCTGGGCTTTGAAGGATGCGTGGGTCTGACAGGTGCACAGGAGAGGCCCATCCAGCTAAGAAACACCCCGCCCCCCAGCCTCCCCTCTGCCCGCGCCCGCCGGCTGCAGGTGGGGTGTCCCAGGACCCCCGTGATTCAGGGGAAGAAGTGCAGAGACTGCAGGCTCTCTGCATCTGCCTCGCGGGTCCAGGCGAGGGTGGCGATTTCAGGGTCAGAGGTGGGGGGGGGCCTGTGGCCTCCGGAGACTCGTGTAGCCAGTCTGCAGAGCAGCGTTGGACCCTGTCTCCTGCAGAAGGTCCCCTGTGGGCATGGAGTCCCCATTGGTGGACAGCACCGGGGGCTGAGCGTCTAGGCGCCCTGGGCCGAGCTCTGCCCCGGGAAGTGAGCCCTCCCCGCCCTTGAACTTCCGGGGGAGGGAGGAGCATCCCGGCCCAGGCTGGTCCCTGGCCTGTGGGTTCGGGCTGGCCGCCCCCCAGAAGGTGCCCAGCGCGGCCAGCGGCTGGCGGCGGAGCTCAGGAGGAGCCCACTGGGCAGGGAGATGCTTCCTGTGAAGACCTCTCATCGGGGGGGTGGGGGGGTCCCGTGTGCCAGGACTCACACAGCCCCCCCGCCTCTCCTGCGGGGGGAGGGGCTCCAGTCAAGGCTGCCTCACACCCTCTCCCCACCTTCTCCTTCTCCCCTCGGCGGCCTCCGGGGTCCTTGACATCCAGGCGGGAAACAGGGGGGCGCCCGCCAGCCTCCGAGGGGCGCAGGGAGGTGAGTCCGTGGGTGGGCGGTCGGCTCTCGGGCGCCGGCGGCTCCCAACAATGGGCTCTTTCTTCCAAGGAGCTGCCTGGCCTCCGCGGGGCGACCCCCGGCCGCCAGGGACTCCCCACACCTGCGTTTCTCCTGCAAAGAAGGGGGGACTGGCTTCCAGCTGGCCGCCGGCCAGCGGTGCGTTCCCAGGAACACGGCCGCCTCCTGCGCCCCTCTGCCGAGGGAGGCCCGGCCCCCGCCTGGCCGGCCCCCTTGCACAGGCCCCAAGAAGGAAGACATGAGACCGGCCGGTTCTTCCCAGCGGCCCACCCCCCTGGCCCCTGGAAATCGCTCCGATCCTTTGGCTTCCGGAAACTTCGGCGGCACAGACACCCCCACACTGCTAGCTAGCTCGCCTCCTGTTCCTCCATCGGAGCCCAGGGCCTGCCTCTCTCTCCTTCCCATTTCTCATGGGGGGGCCAGACGTCAGGGTCACGGGAGCCTGGTCCCCTCAGCTGCAGGGGTGTTCTTTTTTTTAAAATACATTTTATTGATTTTTTTTACAGAGAGGAAGAAAGAAAGAAAGTCAGAAACATCAATGAGAGAGACATTGATCAGCCGCCTCCTGCACGCCCCACACTGGAGATGTGCCCGCAAGCAAGGTCCATGCCCCCGACCGGAATCGAACCTGGGACCTTTCAGTCCTCAGGCCGACGCTCTATCCACTGAGCCACGCCGGTCTTGGCTGGTCACTCTTCTTGTGTCGGAGCAGGGCGAGCTGGGCCGGAGCTCTGGCTGGGTCCTGGTTTGTGCGTCTTGGTGCCCGTTAAAGCGGCTAACGTGGCATCCCGTTACTCCGGCTTCTGACTGTTATCGTTGTGGCAGTCACTGCCCATTTAAAAACGATTCCACGGGCCGAAACCGGTGTGGCTCAGTGGATAGAGCGTCGGCCTGCGGACTGAGAGGTCCCGGGTTCGATTCCGGTGAAGGGGATGTACCTTGGTGGCGGGCACATCCCCAGTAAGGAGTGTGCGGGAGGCAGCTGATCCATGTCTCTCTCTCATCGATGTTTCTAGCTCTCTATCCCTCTCCCTTCCTCTCTGTGAAAAATCAATAAAATGTATTTAAAAGATAAAATACAATAAAAACGATTCCACCGGCTTCCACAGCAGGAAGGTTATAATTTATCGGCATTTCCTACCGATAGTCACGGAGGCCCTTTCCGATTTCTCTTTGTGGAAACACAGTGCACGGAGATGTGTCCGGGATGTCTACCTGCCTGCCCATTTGGAGTTTCTGGGGAGCGGGTTCGGGGGAGTAGGTGCTATGTCCGCGGCAGAGGACGCACACAGTGTAAAACCGCGCTGCTGCTCAATTTTCACGTCCGCACCGCGCTTCCGCGCCTCCCGGGAACAGCGATGTTTGCATTTGACGCGGGTGGTGGGGGACGTCTGTTTCCTCACTCACTGTTTCAACCCACAGTGTCCTGATGAACAAGGAGCCGTCGTCTTTACATGCTTTGTTGGCCGTTAGAATATCTTCTTCCGTGATGTGCTTTTTTAATCCTATCGGCTAATTTGTCCTTTTCCTCAGAGGTGTCCCGATGCTTTTAATGTGTGGTGGCTATTAATCCGGCCCCATGGTTTTCACAGTGCCATTGAGAGAGTCCCATGTTTCTGAGGAACTGTGCGAAGTGCGTGCGCATGTGTGTATATGTGTGTGCACATGATTGTGTGTATGTGCACGGTGTGTATATGTATATGCACGCACATGTGCACGTGTGTATGTGCATATGCGTGCATGTGCACGCACACGCGCGTACGTGTGCATATGTGTGTATGTGCATGTTTTGTGCATGTGTGTATGTGTTTGGTGTGTATGTGTGCATGCACGTGTGCACTTGCGTATGTGCATGTATATGATGTGCGTACGTGTGTATATGTATGTGCATACCGTGCATGTATGTGCATATGTCTATGCATGTGTCTGTATGTGTCTGTATGCATGTCTGTGTATGTGTGTGTGTGTGTGTGTGTGTGTGTGCACACTGCCTTGTGAACAGAGCAGACAGACCTGGCTGGGACCCGTCCTCCGGTGCGTTAGCCGGAGCAGCCTCCGCGCCACGCTCAGAGGAGCGCCTCCATCGGAGCGGGTGCGGAGCGCGGGCTGGAAGAACGTTGCTGAAGGGAGGCGTTTGAGCCAGGGCAGCTGTGGGGGTCGCTCTCGCTCTGAAAGGCTGTGCCTCGGCCTTTCCGGCGCTGCGGAAAGTGGCCGTATACCAGGAGGCGGTGGCAGGAACAGGACCGCCAGCTGGGCGTTCTCAGGGCTGGAGGTGCGTGTTCACGCACAAAGCAGCACCCAGTGCCTCTTGGCGCCAGCGAGTCCACGCCAGGCTGGCACGTGTACACAGGCGGCCGTGGCTGCTGAGGCGCTGACTCACAGCCCCCGGGGGGGAGGGCGAGGCAGAGAGTAAACAAATGACTGGGGGTTACACGTCAGTTACGGCAGGTGGTCCCCAGCCCAGGGGGGGTGGCGGTGGGAGTCTGTACCCCCAAAGTGGCTGAGCCAGGAGGCGGAGAGGAAGGCCTGCAGTTTGGTGTGGAGGGGCAGGACGCAGGCAGTGAGCGGTGCAGATGCGTTTTAGTTTTCTTGGATGACTGTCCTGTTCGATGGCGCGTCTTCAGAGGTACAGATGTACAGAGACCTTTACTTTAGGAATATACACACAATTTCCGGAGAACAGATTCGGAGAAGTAAGTCATATTTCTGCGTCAAATGCCATTTAAGACCGGAGTTGCTGCTCAATTTTCACTCCCAGCCCAGAGCTCTCTCTCACCTCCTGGAAAACATCGATATTTGCATTTTGCGCGTGTGATGGGTGAAGTCCTTTTTCCTGCTGTTTCAGCCAACCGTGTCCTGATCAGCAGAGAAGCTCACCATCTTTCCGTACCTTTCTTGGCCATTGAAGATACTATAGAACATCTTCTTCGGTTAATTTCCTTGGGCTGGGAATACAGGGACGGAGCACGAACTGGGGGAGGGGACAGAGAGCAAGGAGGAAGGTGGAAGGGGAGATCTAAGAGTGAGCTGCCATTCCTCTCTGTTTTCTTCCGACGTCCTCTTCCAGGTCCCGCTCTCCGCCTCGTTAAGGTGGAAGTAAGCCTTGACTTGGGGAGCTTACGAATGAAAATTGTATTTCTACTGTGGAGCACACCTATTAGACCAGTGGTTCTCAACCTGTGGGTCGCGACCCCTTTGGGGGTCGAACGACACTTTCACAGGGGTCGCCTAAGACCCTCGGAAAACACAGGTATTTACATGATAATTCATAACAATAGCAACATTACAGTGATGAAGTATGGTTGGGGGTCACCACCACATGAAGAGCTGTCTTAAAGGGTCGCGGCCTTAGAAAGGTTGAGAACCGCTGTATTAGACAGACTTTTAACGAATGCCAGTACCTGCTGTCAACTGAACAGTCCCTGATGGAGGGGGTGAGGATAAAGAAAAGACAGACCAGGACAAATGGGGTTGGGAGGACTGAGACTTGGGTCTGCAGCCCCGAGTTTATGTCCAGCACAGGATTTAAGCACCAACAGAGGAGGGAGGGACACAAATCAGGTATTTGCAGACACAGTCACTGACCTTCTGAGGAATCAAGACCTTGCAAGATCTTGCACGTAGGCATCAACATTTTTCCAGCCAAGCTGTTTATTATGTCTAGAGTCTGCATTCAGATCTCTGTTTATTAAACTGAAGGGTGAGAGAGCAGAGAGCTATGTCTAGGGTCTGCATTCAGATCTCTGTTTATTAAACTAAAGGGTGAAAGAGCAGAGAGCTATGTCTGGAGTCTGCATTCAGATCTCTGTTTATTAAACTGAAGGGTGAGAGAGCAGAGAGCTATGTCTATAGAGTCTGCATTCAGATCTCTGTTTATTAAACTAAAGGGAGAGAGAGCAGAGAGCTATGTCTATAGAGTCTGCATTCAGATCTCTGTTTATTAAACTAAAGGGTGAAAGAGCAGAGAGCTATGTCTAGAGTCTGCATTCAGATCTCTGTTTATTAAACTGAAGGTGAGAAAGAAGAGAGCTATGTCTAGAGTCTGCATTCAGATCTCTGTTTATTAAACTGAAGGTGAGAGAGCAGAGAGCCATGTCTAGAGTCTGCATTCAGATCTCTGTTTATTAAGCTAAAGGGAGAGAGAGCAGAGAGCTATGTCTAGAGTCTGCATTCAGATCTCTGTTTATTAAACTGAAGGTGAGAAAGCAGAGAGCTATGTCTAGAGTCTGCATTCAGATCTCTGTTTATTAAACTAAAGGGTGAGAGAGCAGAGAGCTATGTCTAGAGTCTGCATTCAGATCTCTGTTTATTAAACTAAAGGGTGAGAGAGCAGAGAGCTATGTCTAGAGTCTGCATTCAGATCTCTGTTTATTAAACTAAAGGGTGAGAGAGCAGAGAGCTATGTCT
>JAAGEH010000480.1:64106302-64124903 GCA_011751065.1 Lasiurus cinereus
TCTATATCTATATCTATATCTATATCTATATCTATATCTATATCTATCCATATCCATATCCATATCCATATCCATATCCATATCTATATCTATATCTATTATCTATATCTATATCTACATCTACATCTACATCTATCCATATCTATATCCATATCCATATCCATATCCATATCCATATCTATATCTATATCTATATCTATATCTATATCTATATCTATATCTATATCTATTATCTATATCTATATCAACATTTACATCTACATCTATATCTATCCACATCTATATCTATATCTATATCTACATCTACATCTATCCATATCCATATCCATATCCATATCCATATCCATATCCATATCCATCTCCATCTCCATCTCTATCTCTATCTCTATCTCTATCTCTATCTCTATCTCTATCTATATATCTATATCCATATCCATATCCATATCTATATCTATATCTATATCTATATCTATATCTATATCTATATCATCTATATCTATATCTTTATCTATCTCTATCTATCTATCTATATCTATAATGGTATTGATTTCAGAGAGCAAGGGAGAGGGAGAGAGATGGAAACATCAATGCCGAGAGGGAATCATTGATCGGCTGCCTCCTGCATGTCCTCCCTGGAGGCCGAGCCCGCATCCCAGGCCTGTGCCCTTGACCAGGACCCTTCAGTCCACAGGCCCATACCCTCTCCACTGAGCCACACCGGCCGGGGCCCTCCACTCGCTCCCGCTCCCCTTCCCCGGTGTTCGGGCCTCAGAAGGCCGTTCGGGAATCTGAGCTGTTTCCTCTTGAATCTTCCTGTTTGGGTCACCATCACTGCCCAGAGCTCGCCCTCAATCAAGTTTCACAGCTCAGAACGCCCGGCTTCGTAGAACCGTATTGCAGTCTCCATCCCTGACGGTTCAAAATGGCCGTTGTTTTTACTTGAGACATTCAGGTATCTGCTCAGAAACATTCTGTGCGGATGGGAAGGAGCAGATCAGCCACAGGAGCGAGGACCGGGAGACTCGTGAGCGCAGGGTTCGGCGATCAGACTGAACTGCGGCCGGCCGGTGTTTCTGAAAGCCTCTCATCAGGCTCACTCGCTGGTCTAAGGACGCTGGCCAGAGCAAGGTCACCCAAAAGCAGGAGGTCACAGCGAGGGGAATGCGCTTCCATAGTGTCGGGATGTAAATTGGAATCATCTTTCTGAAAAGCAATTTTACAATATATGGAAAGCCTTAATAATGGCCTAATCCCAGTGACTCAGCAACTCAATTTACAAGATTTCACCCTAAGGAAATAATTCTGGATCCAAGCGAGGATAAAAGGATGTTCAACACAATCTGGCTAATGATAACAAAATATCAGCAACCACCCAAACACCCAACAAGAGGAGGCGGTTGACTGATGTGCATGGTGTACATAATCTGTATCTTTTTAAAGTTAGGCCGGCAGGAATATGGAATGATCTAGAAAATGTGTACTACAGTGGTACCTCGAGATACGAGTGCCCTGACATATGAGACTTTTGAGATACGAGCCGTCGAGCGAGCGATTTTTGCTTTGAAAGATGAGCCACAGTTGAGAGAGGAGTCATCGCGCGGATCGGCCGGCTGCGCACGACCCACCCGTTTACCGCGACTCGAGCGTCTCATAGTTTCCCACGCCTCCAGGTGACGGAACGAATTAAACTCGTATCTCGAGGTACCACTGTCATGTCAACAGAGTAAAAGCCAGGGGGTTCAATATCACCTTGTTGAGTTAATTCACGTTCATTTCCATATAGCCAATGAGCAGCGCGTAAAGTCTCCTTATAATAAGCACATAAGCAGAGTTATTCGCCTCAAGGTCACGAAGTGAAATACCGTTTCTAAGCCGGAACCTCAGAGGAGGGCTTCTGGAAAACGGCCGACCGACCCGGGGTTCAAGCTTGCCACGACGAGACCGTGGCTTCCGCACAGAGACGGTAAGCAAGACCCTCCCCTTCCCCGCGGGTGACATTCATGCTCTTAGCCTGGGGAGGGCGCCCGAGGGTTAACTCTCCTGCCGTTTCCCCCATCTCCGTCAGGAACTGGGGGACGAGGGGGGCGGTGGCGGTGGGTGGCAGGCTGGCACGGGGAGCCGTGTTCTCCGTCTTGTCCCGCCCGCTGCTGCCGGAAGCTGCGGTCCCTGCTTTAACGCGAGTGTGACCGAGAGACGCTGCTCAGGGCGTGGGCTTCTCCTGCCCGAGACCCTTCATGACCCGAAGGCCCATGTCACCTGCAGCTCCGCCCCTTCTCAAAGCGGGTTCCCTCGCCCAGGCCCCTGGGGCGGCTCTGCAAAGAAACGGAGGTTCCCTGGGCCAAGGAGTTTGGGAAACGACCTGTGCATAGGGACTAGCTATTGGCAGTGCGAGGCCACTTGGCAAAGTCCCGCCATGAAGGCGGACCCAGCCCTGCTCGACCTTTTCCCAGACTCATCTGACCGGGGGAAGTACAGTGGTACCTCGAGATACGAGTGCCCTAACATACGAGATTTTTGAGATACGAGCCGTCGAGCGAGCGATTTTTGCTTTGAAATACGAGCAACAGTTGAGATAGGAGTCATCGCGCGGATCAGCCGGCTGCACACGACCCACCCGTTTACTGCGACTCGAGCTTCTCATAGTTTCCCACGCCTCAAGGTGACGGAACGAATTAAACTCGTATTTCGAGGTACCACTGTATTTCCCCCTTTGACAGCATTTGATCAGGGGACTCACAGGACACCACTGGGCAGGGCTGAGCTATACCACAGAGGCCCAGGGACCGGCTGGGGCTAGTGGTGTGAGGTTGCAGAGCCCTGGACACCCCCAGAACCTGGCTTTGGGGAAACAGTGTCAGTGCTGTCACTGAGTGAGGTGGAGAGCAGACGCAGGGGGTCGTTCGGGACCCACTGTGTTTCGGTGCCCAGGGAGGGTGTGGGGGGGAGATGGTCAGTTACGGGGGCCTGGGGGGTAGGTACACCGGCCGGGGCCCAGGCAGAAGGTCAGCCCCGAGGAACGGTGACTCCACGCGTGCTCTGGATTGCCGCGTGTTGTCTCAAAGGCCCATGGAAAAGCCACGCCTGCGGCCTCGGAAGGGTAAGCCGTCCATCGCTCACACTCATCGTGCAGCCTTAGGGGCTTGCTTCCTGGTCAAGCCCAGCGCAGACCCTGAGGGACGGGAAGGAGGACGGGGGTTTGAGTGGAAGGTCAGCCAGGCTGAGGTGGTGATTTCCGGCCTTTAGAGTCTGGGCCTCTTTGGTGTTTAATCCTCCCCCGAGGAAATGTTCCCACTGATTTTAGAGAGAGTACGAGAGAGAGGACAGGGCAGAGAGCAGAACGGATGGGAGAGAGACACATCGAGGGGGTGCCTCCTGCAGGTGCCCGGACCAGGGCCCCGGCCGGGGAGGACCCTTGACCGGAATCGAACCCGGGACCCTTCCGTCCACAGGCCTACTGCTCTCTATCCACCGAGCCACACCAGCCAGGGCTGGGCCTCTCTTTAAGGCTACGTTTTTCCAAACCTTTGCACTGTCCACTCCGAGGAAGAGAGGCCCATCGCAGCGGGCTTCAGCCGGCTCCTTCTTCTTCCACTGAGAAACTGGGTCTCCCCCCGCACCCCCTCCCCCCCAGCTGGAGTCAATGACCTCGGAGAGGAATGCGGGCCCCTGAGGGAGGAGTGTGTTTGCTCAGCTGCCTCAGACCTCACCGGGACTCTGAGCCCCGGCCCCCTGCTCCCCGGGCCCCCCTGGCCTGGAGGCCTCGCTGCAGGATGGAGCAGACACTGCCCTCCCTCTGCCGGCTCCTGACATATCTAAACCAGGGAGGAGGGGGGCCGGGCCATTCCTGGGCCCAGCGTCTGTCCTCCTCCCAGCCCGGGACCACGGTGACCAACACCGAGCTCTCCGCTGGCCCCGTCACTGACCAGGCGACCTCCGAGAAAGCCCGGCCTCCTTGGCCTTGACCATCCAAATGGGGGAGAGGGGGCAGTGATACTCTGCTCGCCCCTCAGGCCTGGGGCAGGTCAGGAGGAGGAGGGAGGGCTGGGGACGCAGAGGGGAGGCGGAAAGTGCTCTCAGAGGGATGTTCGGGCTGCATGTTAATGTGGCTCTCCGCTGGGTCCCCCGAAGGCGGCCGTCCCCCGGGAAGGGGGCAATCATCGGCGCCACCGGCGGGCCCCATTTAACCCGTGCTCTCGGCTGATTAGCGCATTGTGTGGAGGTGGCAGGAACCTCAGGCCCGCTCCCTCACCCCCCGTTTTGATACCATTTTAATGAGATTTCCCCCCTTCCTTCCACTGCGTGGCGGGCGGGCGGCCGCGAGGATAAATAGGAAGACGTTTTAAAAATGCAGGAAGCGGGAGGGCCAGGGAGATGGGGGAAGGCAGGGGGTCCGGTGGGGGCCGTTCTCAGAGCCGCGCGGGTCTCCTGACGGCTCTCAGCAATTCCTGGGGGCGCGTCCTCGTGTGCCAGGCGCTCAGCAAGATAAGAGAGGATGCTGCCCAGCGGGGCGGCCGCGGGAAACGTCTCTTTAAAGAGTTTGGAAAGTGCCAGGCTGCTCTGCAGCAGAGGCTGCCTCTCCCGGCCTCCGCTGGCCTGGCCCCGCATCCGGGCATCCTCTCTGCCTGGTGCCCTGGCAAGCACGTCCTCTCCCCGCCCGCATGGGGCCTCCCGTGGGCGCCTCTGGCTGCCTGTGATGTGGTGGGAGGGACACACTTTGCCCGCGACCCCTCAGGCAACACTCACAGCCTTTGTTCCCGAAAGGCAAGGCAGGCCTCATTTTGAACTGAGGGAGTCTCTCTTCTTCTATGGCCAGCAGCTGTCAATCAGTGGCCAGGGCGGGTCCAGTTTCCTTTCCTGGGATGGAGTGTGTGGTGTGTGTGTGTGTGTGTGTGTGTTTGTGTAAGAGAGAGAGAGAGAGAGAGAGGGAGAAAGTGTGTGCACATGCACACATGTGTGTACCGTATTTCCCCGGCGTATAAGACGACTTTCTGACTCAGGACAATCTTCTCAAAAGGTGGGGGTCGTCTGATACGCCGGGGGTCGTCTTATAGGGCGGGTATATCCCAAACTCTGTATTTTAACTGGAAAAGTTGGGGGTCGTCTTATACACTGGAAAATATAGTATGTTAAAGGAGGGGCAGGAAGGGAGTCACTTGTTAAGGTCAGTGGCTTGGTGGGGTGAGGCTAGAATTTGAATCTGAGTCTGATTCTTTTTTTTTTTTTTAATATATTTTATTGATTTTTTCACAGAGAGGAAGGGAGAGGGATAGAAAGTCAGAAACATCGATGAGAGAGAGACATCGATCAGCCGCCTCCTGCACGCCCCGCACTGGGGATGTGCCCGCAAGCAAGGTACGTGCCCCCGACCGGAATCGAACCTGGGACCTTTCAGTCCGCAGGCCGATGCTCTATCTACTGAGCCACACCGGTCTCGGCCCGAGTCTGATTCTTAGTCAATCTCTGGGAGGAGTGTGTTTGCTCAGCTGGCACGGTGCATGCCTTCCCTGGACCAGGAGCCCCCTGCACCAGGCTCGCCCGCTCACGGCCCGGTGGTTCCTTTTGGGCAAATCCTGGGTCTCAGAGAAAAGGCGGAGCAGCCGCAGAGCGTGTGTGAGCAGAGAGAACCCCCTCAGGCCGGACATCCGAGATGAGAAGGAAGGGTCCCCACTGACCTGGAGCAACCCCTCCCTCCAACATCCTGTACATTCTCTCAGCACCCGTGGCTTCGAGATTTGTTCCCGCCCAGGAGGGAGTCTCTTAGAGTCTTAGAACCTTCTGGTAGCTAAGTGGAGTCCCTTTGGTGCAGCCGGCCGGCCTGGCCCTGGGAGGAGGGCCTGCGTTCTCTTGAACTGGGGGTTAATGCTCTGGGGGGACAGCCTCTGGTCCCGCCAGACAGGAACCCCTGGAGTCCAGTGTGGCCACAGGAGCGGGCAGTCTGCCCCTGCCGTCGCTGCCAGGACAACAGGGGACACAGCCCCCTGGCCTGGGTGATTCAGATCATGAAGGACTTGTGGCCAGGGGCGTGGGCACGATGTCTGCTTTTCTTCTTATTTAGGAACGGGAGGCCTGGGGCATGGTGATAATTCATGCCCTGGAGAGGGGGTCCTCAGTCCGGCCTGCACCCTCTGGCAGTCTGGGAGCCCTCGGGGGATGTCCGACTGCCAGCTTAGGCTGGTCCCACCACCACCATTGTGTTTGCGGGCTCTAAGCTTGGCTTCTGGCTGAGCGGCGCTCCCCCTGTGGGAGGCCACTGACCTCCGTGGGCAGCTCCTGCATTGAGCGTCTGCCCCCTGGTGGTCAGTGCACGTCACAGGGACTGGTCGTTCTGCCATTGGTCGATTTTGCATTTTATCCTTTTACTAGAGAGCAGTGGTTCTCAACCTTCCTAAGGCCGCGACCCTTTCATACAGTTCTTTATGTGGTGGTGACCCCCCAACCATAAAATTATTTTTGTGGCTACTTCATAACTGTCATTTGCTACTGTTATGAATCTTAATGTAAATACAGTGGTACCTCGAGATACGAGTTTAATTCGTTCTGTCACCTTGAGGTGTGGGAAACGATGAGACGCTCGAGTCTCAGTAAAAGGGTGTGTCGTGTGCCGCCGGCCGATCCGCGCGATGACTCCTATCTCAACTGTTGCTCGTATTTCAAAGCAAAAATTGCTCGCTCAACGGCTCGTATCTCAAAAATCTCGTGTGTTAGGGCACTCGTATCTCAAGGTACCACTGTAGTAGCCTTTCACTATAGAGCAGTGGTTCTCAACCTTCCTCAGGCCGCAACCCTTTCATACAGTTCTTTATGTGGTGGTGACCCCCAACCATAAAATTATTTTTGTCGCTACTGCATCACTGTCATTTGTTACTGTTATGAACCTTAATGTAAATGTCTGTGTTTTCTGATGGTCTTAGGAGACCCTGCCAGCTGCTCGGCCGAGGTTCCTCCCCGTTCCCTGAGAGCCGCTCCGGGCTGCCAGCACTCAGAGCGCTGGGCACAGAGGCCGGCTCCCCCGGCTCCGGGCTGCAGCCCAGCGGCTCCGTGCTGACTGTTCCCGAGATTCCCCCGGAGGGACTATTAGCAGCGCCGCCGGCCGGGCTCTGCCCGCGGGAGCCGGCTTTAATTGGCCGAGCTGGGACTCGCAGGCCGGAGTTTCCCGCGGCTCCCTCGGCGTCCCCCAGGAGCCGGCCGAGACGGGGGGAGGCTGCTCGGATGGCTGACTTACCCTGCGCACCCGTCAGCTCCCCGGCTCGGGGCTGTGCCAGCACGCGGTGGCGGTGTGTGTGTGGGTCGGAGGGAGCGGCCACCTCGCCTGGCGCAGCTCCGTGGGCACAGGGCTCGGGCAGCCGGGCCCCTCTCACGGCTGGGCGGGCCGGTCCTGGGGCTCCCGGCCTCAGGTCCCCCAGCCTCCCAGTGGGCCCAGCGGCTCCTCGGGGTCTCCCCCGGCCGTGGCCGGGAGAGGCATTTCGGAGAGGCGTCTGCCGTGGAGGCTGGGCCGCCCCACCGATGTCCGCCTGAACCAGGAAGAGGTTTAGACACGGCCGGTCAGCGGGTCCAGACCTGGTCCCCAGGGCACAGCCCACAGGGGGCCCTTTTCCCAGAAAACCTGCCGAGTCTGTCAGGACGGGAGTCGTGGCCTCGGAGCCACAGCCCGTGCGTCCCTTTCCCGCTCAGCTCGGTGACAGCAGCCCTGCTCCAGGCAGGAGGGGCCAAGAGCTCCCCCAGTTCCTACCCAGTGCTCCCCACTTCCCACCCAGGGCTCCCCAGTCCCCACCCAGGGATCCCCCGTTTCTGCCCGGGGCTCCGCCTCTTCTTTGGAGGAGCCAGCCGCCAGCACCTCTCATTCCCAGCCCGGCGACCATCCCTGCCTCTTCCGTGCGCACTGGCCCGAGCGTGTGCACTGAGCCGCTTGTCCGTCCTGCCGGGAGCTGAGCGACCCTCCGGCAGCGCCTCCGCCCTGGGCGCCCGCTGGCTCCCCGCTCTCTCTCTTGCTGCCCCCGCTGGCCGGTGAGCCTCGGACACTTGCTCCCGGAGCCCGGTCACCAGCGGTAAAGCAGCGTGGGGACCGATAGGAGAGGCCCTGGTGGCTGGCAGGCCAGCACCACAGCTGGGATCTGGGGAGCCCGTCCTCCACCCGCCCAGGTGGTCAGTGAGGGTGCCGCTCCTGGGCTGGCCCAGCTGGCGAGTCCCCACAATGGCCGGGCCTTCCTGCTGAGGTGGAGGCCCCGTGGAGCAGGGACCAGAAAGTCCTGCCACGTGCACATTGCGGGGCGGGGGTCTTTGTTTGACCTGGTGCCATAGCTGCTCTGTATATGTCACCCAGCGGCTCCTGTGCGGTGGGACTGTTGTCCACAACCCGGTGGGCCTGGCGGGAGCCTCAGCTCCTTCCCCCGCATCCGCCGTGAGGAGCGCAGGGCCCATGCCCGGGTCACGGAGAGCGTGGGTCTCCACCGAGCCTCCCGGTGGACCGCCCCGTGGTCACACGTCCCCTCGGCCGGCGGGAGCCACAGCACGGGCCCCGGCGCTCTCACGGCGGCCGAGGATCCGAAGGCAGAAAACGTGCTTTTAATTATTTGCCGAGGGCCGCTCTCGGGCTGGAAAGCATTACTCCAGAACCCCAGTCTCCTTTCTGTCCCCCTGCGAGGGGCGTCGCCCACTTCTGCCTGGCTGGCAACCCAAGAAACCCGGGCTGGAGCCGGGCTGCGTGACCCGGACCCGTGCTTCCAGCTGAAAGCCGCGGACGGACGTGTTCTTAACCCACCGGCCTCCGACCGGGCAGCTGTCAGACCCTGCCCAGGGCCAACAGGGACGGTCGCTTCCGAGGTCTCGTAGCTTCCTCAGTGTCCTGCCTTTCGGACAGAGTTTGGCACCATCTTCCCACGTGTAGTATGAGCACCTCCCTGGGCCCAGGAATTCCTGTTTGTAAATCCTCGCCACGAGGAGCGCTCGCATATGTTTGCGAGGCGGTTCAAAGTGTCTATGAGGGTTTGCGATCAGAAGATGGTAGGAGCAACCTTTGAAGCAACAGGCCAGCAAGTCAAGAAGCCATGACTCATCTTCTTTTTTTTGTATCGCCAATTTTTAATGGGTTTCTCCTTTACAAATGCACCAGAGACTCAGGCCCGGCGCCAGCGTGGGGAGCCATCCTGGGCATAAAGCTCCACACTCCCTGGCACCTGGCCCTGTGATGACAGAACCTTTCACTGCCCCTTTATGGTTTACCATGACCCTCGCATGGTCTTCCAAATAGAGAAACACGCCATCGGCCCCGACTGGTGTGGCTCAGTGGATAGAGTGTCGGCCTGAGGACTGAAGGGTCCCACGTTCGTTCGATTCCGGTCAAGGGCAGGTACCTAAGTTGCAGGCACATCCCCAGTGGGGGGCATGCAAGAGGCAGCTGACCGATGTTTCTAACTCTCTGTCCCTCTCCCTTCCTCTCTGTAAAAAAATCAATTAAACAAAAACAAAAACAAAAACACACCATCTTGTCTCCTGGCTGCCGAGTGACGACCACTGGTGTACTTCCTCTCTGAGGTCTGGCCTGCCGTTTGTGACTGTGGCCATCCCACACCGGCCACAGGAAGTCTGTTCTGTCGTCCCTTAATGCCCTTCACAGAGATAACATACAGAGTTTTGGCTCCTATGTTGTTGGCACAGTTGATCATGGCTCCTACCGAAAGGCCCAGGGAAATCCGGAATTTCCCCTAGAGGACCCACCACGTCCTCTCTTCGACATCTTGGACGCCAGAGAGGGATGGCGATGACACATCTTATCGTGCAACTAGAGGCCCGGTGCATAAAATCCATGCACTGGAGGGGGGTGGGTCCCTCAGCCCGGCCTGCCTCCTCTCACCGTCCGGGAGCCCTCAGGGGTGGGAGGCGACCTGATGATCAGGGGAAGGTGATGCCCATCACACCTCTGCTGCTGCCACTGCCGGCAGCGCAAGCCTTGGCCGGCCCTTGTTACCTGAGCCTTGGGCGGCCGTGGATGGTGGGAGCTTGAGGGAACTGGGGGACTCCAGAGGCAGCCATGCACCTGCCACCCTGACGGGGCTGAGGGGACTGGGCACCGCCATTCTTGTGGCTGTGGGTTCTGCCATCTTTGCGATGGTATGAGGGCCAATGAGCATCTTCCCTCTTTATTAGAGAGGATGGCACACAATGCTTAAATCAGGATGAGAGAGGCCTATGGGCAGGCCCCGTGAAGACATGTTGTCTGTACATAATGCTCAGCGAAGGAGTGATGGACAAGGTGGCTCACAGGGGAGGACCCTGGTTTTGTGCAACCCCCTGTGAGGGGAGGCAGGCCGGGCTGAGGGACCCACCCCCCTCCAGTGCATGGATTTTATGCACCGGGCCTCTAGTTGCACGATAAGATGTGTCATCGCGATCCCTCTCTGGCATCCAAGATGTTGAAGAGAGGATGTGATGGGTCCTCCGGGGGAAATTCCAGATTTCCCTGGGTCTCCCGGTAGGAGCTGTGACAACACAGGAGCTAGCACAGCACGGGTGGCAAGCTGGTTTTTGATCTTTGATCACATTCTAGGGACTCAAAATGCTTGTTCTCAATAAAGTGGTTGGGTTTTATCCTTATTTCTGTGGAGGAGATGTCCCACCTCTTTGTGTTTGGGGGGAGTGGGATAGACGAAGAGGCGGAATATCAGAGTGCTCTCAATTGAGGCCTCTCGGTGCCATTTAAAATGTTTATGCGAGTGTATTCATGTATTTCTTACATAATTAAATGCATACCTACAAGTTTGTCATCTGCTGTGCATTTGACTTCTACTTTCTAGGACCAATGTGTTGGGTTCAGAAAAAAATAATTTCTAAACATCTGTAAAGGTCTTGTATATTTTTAAAATATATTTTCATTGATTTCCGAGAGAGGAAAGGAGAGGGAGAAAGAGATAGAAGCATCAATGATAAGAGAAAATCATTGATCAGCAGCCTCTTACACGCCCCCCCCCCCCACTGAGGATCAAGCCCTCAACCCGGGCACGTGCCCTGATGGGACATCGAACCCAGGACCTCCTCCTGGTTCACAGGTCGATGCTCTACCCCTGAGCCACGCCTGCTGGCCAGGCTCTATATAGGTTAAAAGTAAGTTGGGAGAGAGGGATCCCATGTACAAAGGAAATAAGCACACAGTTTGCACTTCCTCTGAGCACCCCTGGGTGTAAGCCTTCACGGTGTGAGCCCCAAGAACTGCTGGGCGGGAGAAGGAAGAGCAATCCGGGTGACGCTCTGTCTGCTGTTTAATTAAACTGTAACACGCAGCAAAACAAATTAACCGCCGGCTCTGCTGCACGTACCTCCGCGTGTGGACGGGGATGCTTTAACGTGATGGCTTCCAAGAACACTTGAAGCGGACGAAGGGGAAATGAACCACCTCGCTGTTCACGTCCTTCCTGGAAAGCACTCCTGTGCCTTACCTGTGGACGCAACGCTGTCGGAAAGACGGAGAGGGTTTCATCCGAGCAGAGCAGCCAGAGGGGGCAGAAGGAAACAAACTAAAGACCCGCTCTCAGCGGGCTGCTGGGCCTTACATGTCAGTCCATTACAGAAGTGTCTGCAATGCATTATATTCATCCTAGAGGCCCAGTGCACGGAATCCATGCACTGCTGGGAGGCGTGGCCTGCAGGGATCGGCCTGCTGTGGGAGGGCCGCTCATCCCGGTCAGCTGAGCGGCTGTGGACCTGCCCTCTGAGCAGCTTAGCACGGTCAGTTGAGTGGCAATCTCCCTGTGGGAGCACAATGACCACCAGGGGCAGCTCCTGCATGGAGCGTCTGCCCCCTGGTGCTCAATATGCATCATAGCAACCGGTCGTTTCACCATTCAGCTGATTTACATGTTAGGCTTTTATTATATGGGATATTTCCAACATTTAAAAAAGAAAATCTATTTTGTTACCTTTCCTGGGTTTCGTGTTTCAGTCAACAAGAACAGGTGACCTTATGAATGAATATCACCGTGGGCACAACACCCCGACTTCCTTTTCTACCCACCTACTGAAAAGGCACCACCGGGCTTGTATCTGCCTTGGTCTGATAGCCAGACACTTGCTCCTGGTACCCACTAGGGGTCATGCTGTTCCCACAGGGAAATGCCCAGTGCTGCTGGGTGGGTGCAGGGAGATTCCTCTGCACTGTGTTCACCCACGTTATTGTCTAGAGTGGTTCCCAACCATTTTCGGCCACTACACCCCCCCTCCCTCCTAACCATCTCTAACATCCTAATGCCCCCACTCCCTCCTGACATAGAATTCTTATTCAAAAAGTGAACCTCTATTCTCAAGGAAGAAGCCTAAAAGGCCATGAACTTGGTCTGCACAAGCTTCCCACGAACACGGCATCCACAAAAGAAAAAAAAATAAAAGAACAAAAGGACAGTGGAAGTGCTGAGGAAGACATCACTAAGAAATGGTTAAAAAATAATAATAATATGAAGTGATAGGAGAAAATAGCAAATGAAGTTTCAAATCACGTACTAGAGAACCGAAAGGCATAAATGTGCCGCAATCTATATTTACGTGCTGTACGTGAGGCCCCTAGAACCATAGGAAATGCGAACAATTCACCGTTAATAACTCATTCTCAAATGCCCCCCCTAAAAACCAAACTGCCCCCCTGGGGTGTGCGCCCACGAGGGAACCTCTGGTGTGGAGGGAGAGGGTAGAGCTGCTGTTCCCAACCAGGCCTCTTAGGAGGCGACGTTGTTTGAGGAACCAGCAGAGAAAATGGAGAAAGAGGCCTTCTCTGCAGGGCGGGAGGGGGCGCGGGCCTGTCTCAGGGGGCATAAGGAGCCCCGAGAAGCGGAGGGGAGGCGGGGCAGGCCCGAGAGTGTGGGCTCCTCTGTGGGACTCTGGGCTTCTGCTCCGACCTCCCGCTGACCCCTCTCTTTCTCCTTGCGTCCTCATCTGTGGGGGCCCCGAGCGCCCCGAGCCCCGGCCGGTGCAGGAGGGAAACACCTGCCCGCTGTCCGGCCCGTCACCCGTCGAAGCTGTCAGGACCCCAAGGCGTTGCTTCCCGTTCCGACCCCCAGAGAGCCACGCTCCCAGAAGAGGTTCCTTCCTGTGTAGTCAGTCTCTCTTCCATTTTGAAGATGAACATCTCAAGAGAGAAACTTGGCTGAGACCGGTTTGGCTCAGTGGATAGAGCGTCGACTTGCGGACAGAAAGGTCCCGGGTTCGATTCTGGCTGGGGGCATGTACCTTGCTTGCGGGCACATCTCCACAGTGGGGCGTGCAGGAGGCGGCTGATCGATGTCTCTCTCTCATTGATGTTTCTGACTTTCTATCTCTCTCCCTTCCTCTCTGTGAAAAATCAATAAAATATATTAAAAAAAAGAGAGAGAGAGAGAGAGAGAGAAACTTGTCTCTATCCTTGTCTCCAGAAAGATGGCGCGTTAATTGGGTGAACATTAGAGCATGGAATCCCTGGCGGGGGGGGGGGGCGGGGGCGGTGGTGAGGGGTGTAGAGGAGCGATCACCACATCCCCCTTCTCTCAGCGCCAGCAGCCCTGGCCGCACCATCTGAAGTGGCCGAGCCAGGAGCGGACCGCCGTGTCTGAGAGCTTGATGCCAGGCCGATGGGTGGCTGTGCCCAAAGGCTGTAAACATGAGGGAGGTGACAGCGAGCTGCTGGCGGTCAGAGGGGAGGTTTCCTTCAGAGAAGCTCCCGAGCAGGGGCCGTGCAGCTGGCGGGAGGGAACGGCACAGCCTCCACGGAAAGCAGAGGGCGGGTCCCAGACACACTTGAGGTGATCCGGGAATGGCACTCTGGGTCTGTGTTCCATGGAACTGAAAACCACTCTCTGGGGAGGGCAGTTAGGGGTGACCAGGCCTGCAGGAGAGGGCAGTTAGGGGCAAACAGGCTGGCAGGGGAGCAGTTAGACATCAATCAGGCTGGCAGGGGAGTGGTTAGGGGGTGATCAGGCTGGCAGGAAGAAGCGTTTAGGGGTCATCAGGAAGGCAGGCAGACAGGCGAGCAGTTGGGAGCCAGCCGTCCTGGATTGTGAGCAGGATGTCCCACTGCCAGTTTAGGCCCGGCAGTCAGACATCCCCTGAGAGGGTCCCAGATTGGAGATGCTGCAGGCAGGGCAGAGGGACACCATCCCAGTGAAGGAATTTTGTGCACCGGCCCTCTAGTTTACGACAATACTGTTCATGGTGATGAAAAAGGAGAAATGGCCGAAACCAGTTTGGCTCAGTGGATAGAGCATCGGCCTGCAGACTGGAAGGTCCCAGGTTCGATTCTGGTCGGGGGACACGTATCTTGGTGGCGGGCACATTCCCCATTGGAGGTTGTGCAGGAGGCGGCTGATCGATGTCTCTCTCTCATCGATGTTTCTGACTCTCTGTCTCTCTCCCTTCCTCTCTGTAAAAAATCACTAAAAAATTATTAAAATAAAAGAAAAATGAGAAATGACCAGAAGCTCCAGAAACGAGCTGAAGTCCAGTCCACGAGGGTAACTTCACGCAGGAGGACCTCCACGGTGCTTCACGATCACGATGTAAATCGGTACTCGCCACCTTCCAGGCGACCCCGCCTTACCGTTCAGGGGAAAGAGCAGGGGACTAAGAGGGAGCAGGATCCCACGCGGGCACAAGGCCAGTGCGGCTGATGCATGGGAGTGGCCAGTCTCCTCCTGCGACCTCTCACCCCCCCCTCCCCCCAGCTGGGCACCGGTGGCCATGAACTCCGAGCAGTGCCGGTCATTTTCTCCAAACTCTCCTTCCTCTTCGTCCGCCGGGTCCTCCTCAGCTGGGAGAATGCGCAGTAATAAGCAGGTCCACAATGAAAGTGAGATGAAGCCACGTCTGGTGGAGGGAGAAAAAGCAATCTTCCTCCATCCTCCATCTCCCGCCCTGAACGGGCGCCGAGCACACGGAGACCAGGGGCGAGAGCAGCTGCCAGGGTCCCCGGCTCGCACCCCTGCCCCACCCGCCCAGGCCTCCCTCAGCCCATCGCTCTGGGCACCGAGCCCCAAACCCACCGCCCCTCTCCGCAGCCTCCTGCCTGCCGTCCCTGGGGGAGGGAGAGAGCGACCGAGGAGACAATGTGTGTGTGTGTGTGGTGTGTGTGTGTGTGTGTGTGTGTGTGGGGGAGACTGCGGCTTCCCTTCTCGCCTGGGCATGTGCTCAGAGCGGCCCAGGTGGTGTGGGGTGTGGGGTGTGAGTGTGGAGCCTGAGACAGACAGAGGGGTGGGGGAGGGGCGAGGGCCTGCCCAGCGAGCGGATGGGAGCGAGAGATAATCGCCGGCCCCGGAGACGTGGCACCTAATGGGACGTCCGGGCCACGGAACTCCCTGGCAGCTGCCACTCATTTTGGGTGATTTTGGCGAATGAGTCCCTGGATGTCTTTTTCTCTTTCTTTCTTTTTTCATATATTTTATTGATTTTTTTTTTAATAGAGAGGAAGGGAGAGGAATAGAGATTAGAAACATGGAGGAGAGAGAGACATCGATCAGCCGCCTCCTGCACGCCCCCCACTGGGGATGTGCCTGCAACCAACGTACAGTGGTACCTCGAGATACAAGTGCCCTAACATACGAGGTTTTTGAGATACGAGCCATGGAGTGAGCGATTTTGCTTTGAAATACGAGCAACATTTGAGATAGGAGTAATCGTGCGGATCGGCCGGCTGCACACGACCCACCCGTTTACCACGACTCGAGCATCTCACAGTTTCCCACGCCTCAAGGTGACGGGACGAATTAAACTCGTATCTCGAGGTGCCACTGTACTCACACACATCATCCTACTCCCGAGGCTATTTCCTCGGAGGGGGCCTTGCTCAGGAGCTCGCCATTGGGACCCTTCTTCTGGGACCTGAGGAGTTTCTACGGCTACCCTGTGTGCCCACCCCTCCGCCCCTGTGCCGAGCCTTAGGTCAGCCAGCCTCTCAGGCATGGTGCCTATTCTTTAAAAAAAAAAATCATCGCTGAGAGCATCACAGATGTCACTGCACTGGCCCCTCCACCCTGTTCCCGCCCTGCCCCAGGCCTCACCACCCAGTTGTCTGAGTCCCAGGCAATGCACGTCTATTTATATAAAAGCCTAAGCGACCAGCTGGCCGGCCGACTGGCTGGTAGCTATGACACACAACGACCACCAGGGGGCAGATGCTTAATGCAGGAGCAGAAACTACAGGCAGGGAAACAGAGAACAGACTGATGAAGCTCAGAGGAAAGGGGGGAGGGGGAGGGCAGGAAGAGAGTAACCCAATAACTTATATGCAGACCAGAGTCGGGTGCCCAGCCCAATCCCCACAGGCCAGGCCGAGGGACCCCACTGGTGCAGGAATCCGTGCACCGGGCCTCTAGTCTGCATATAAGTTCTTTGGTTAATCTCTCCCCCTGCTTTCTCCCTGCTTCCCTCTGAGATCCGCAGTCTGCTCTGTGCCTCCATGCCTCTGGTTCTATTTTATTCACCAGTTTATTTTGTTCATTAGATTCCTTGTTTGCTTATTTTGATTTTTAGATTCAACTGTTGATAGATATGCATTTATTGACATTTTATTGTTTGTATTCCTTCTTCCTCCTCCTCCTCCTCCTCATTCTCCTCCTCCTCTTCTTCCTCCTTCTCTTCTTCCTTCTCTTCCTCCTCCTCCTCTTCTTCCTCCTCCTCCTCCTCCACTTCTTCTTCTTCCTCCTCTTCCTCCTTTCCCTCCTCCTCCTCCTCCACCTCTTACTCCATCTTCTCCCTCTTCCTCTTCTTAAAGAGCCAGGCGTGATTAGTGTTCATCCCACTTTTTCACAATCCGGCTCAGAGCCGGAGCTCCTCAGGGTGCGTCCCCCTCTCACCAGACCAGGAGATTCGCCTTCAGGGCAAGTGCAGACAAAGGCTTTGCTGGGACCCAAAGCGAAGGGCACGCTGGGGCCGTTCTTCCTGCTCTTCCGTTTCCAGCCTGGCGAGGCCGGGTCCCTGGAGCTACAACGAACTGGGTCCCTGGCCGTTTATGAATTTAATGGGCCAAGAGACATTAGGGCGTGAGTAGCTCTTTGGTGGAAATGAAGCAAAGCAAGTGCCTTTTATTTCTTTTTCTTTTTAAAATATACTGTATTGATTTTTTACAGAGGAAGAGAGAGGGATGGAGAGTTAGAAACATCGATGAGAGAGAGACATGGATCAGCTGTTTCCTGCACACCCCCCGCTGGGGATGTGCCCGCAACCAAGATACATGCCCTTGACGGGAATCGAACCCGGGACCTTTCAGTCCGCAGGCCGACGCTCTGTCCACTGAGCCACACTGGTTTCCCAAGTGCCTTTTCTTTATAGCTATCCCGAACCCGTAGTGAGCGATCCCCTTTTTATTCGAGGACACATTCCCTGCAAAGGCCTCCAAGGTCAGGTATGGGACAGTGTAGAACGGGTGACCTTGATGACGGCCGCCATTCCGGTTGTGGAGAGCATCCGGCAGAAACGGGAAAGGCCCCTGGGGACGCTGGGCTGACTTCTGAGTCATTATCAGACTCCCGTGTTCCCAGGAAGCTGGTCCCCGAGCAAGCTGGTGGGTAGAGGGACAGGCGCTGGACATGCCTGGGTCCACTGCCCTCTGCCCTGCATGTGATCTCCCGGGGTCAGGGAGGAAACGGGCCAGCTCACATCAGGCACCGCGGCATCGACGCGCTATCGGAATGTCCCTCGCGTCCTCCCTCGATAACGCGGCTGCTCTTGTATCACGCGTGGCCGAGTGCCTGGTTCTCTCCAATCAACCGCGCAAGGGGGCCCCTGTCAATCAAACAGTGGCCACTGTCAGGGGGATGAGGGGGTCTCTGCTCCCCCTTACCCTCTCCCCCTGGCTGGAGGCAGACTCAGGGCAGAGCGGCAGCCCAGAAGGAAGGGCCGGCTCCCTACCTCTCCTACCTCTCCTCGTGGAGGGGAAGCACCTGCCGTGACCCGGAAACCTCCGGGGCCGTTTGCCGCCACAGCCAGCGTGGCCGGACCCCAGGGGACGGCGTTGGTGTTTGTGTCCGGAGAGAACGGGCCGTCCCTTCGGGAGGAGAGCAGGGATGCTGTTCCCGCCAACAGTCGCCGCGCCCGACGGCGGAGAAGCTGCTGGAGCGCCAGAGACCTGGGGACCCCACTGCCCAGCCACGGGGGTCCTGGCATTCCCAGGCCCTTCGCCGCGCTCCGCATGCTGGCCTCCCCCGGCCCCACGGGGCGCGGCAGCTTGGCCAATGGACACCCCCTTTCCAGTGTGGCTGCTTCTGAGAACGCGGGCGCTCTGCCTTGCTCCGAGGTCTGTGCTGCGGAGGCAGAGGCTGTGGGTGCAGGTGCGGGGAGCCGGGGCATCAGTATTGGGGTCACTCTATAGCCCGGCATCAGTATTGGGCTCACTGTATAGAGCTCAGGGCATCAGTATTGGGGTCAGTCTATAGAGCCCGGCATCAGTATTGGGGCTCATTCTATAGAGCCTGGGCATCAGTATTGAGGCTCACTGTACAGAGCTCAGGGCATCAGTATTGGGGTCACTCTAGAGCCTGGGGCATCAGTGTTGGGCTCACTCTATAGAGCCTGGAGCATTAGTATTGGGGTCACTCTATAGAGCCCAAGGCATCAGTATTGGGGCTCACTCTATAGAGCCCAGGGCATCAGTATT
>JAAGEH010000480.1:64124913-64173527 GCA_011751065.1 Lasiurus cinereus
GGGCATCAGTATTGGGGTCACTCTATAGAACCCAGCATCAGTATTGGGGCTCATTCTATAGAGCCCGGGGCATTAGTATTGGGGCTCATTCTATAGAGCCGGGGGCATCAGTATTGGGGCTCACTGTATAGAGCCTGGGGCATCAGTATTGAGATCACTCTAGAGCCTGAGGCATCAGTATTGGGGTCACTCTAGAGCCCAGGCATCAGTATTGGGGTCACTCTATAGAGCCCAAGGCATCAGTATTGGGGTCACTCTAGAGCCCGGCATCAGTATTGGGGCTCACTGTATAGAGCTCGGGGAATCAGTATTGGGGCTCACTCTAGAGCCTGGGGCATCAGTATTGGGGGTCACTCTAGAGCCTGGGGCATCAGTATTGGGCTCACTCTAGAGCCCGGGCATCAGTGTTGGGGTCACTCTAGGCGTCGAGGCGTTTGCGTTTGTCTCACCAAAGGATCTGCACATCGCCGCTCACTGGGGTCTGCGTGCCCCCTGGATGTAGCCGGAACCCGGGGGAGGACTCACGGGACCGGGTGTTGGGCACTTTGTCTCGGAGCGGAAAATCCCAACCAAGGCAGACGAGCCGATAACAGTCACAGGGACATGAACCGCGTGGCTGGTTAATGGGAGCCCACGCGCGGTGGCCGGCGTGGCCTCGCCGCGGCGCTGGCCTCCAGGAGGCAGCTGTGAAGGCCTTGCTTCTCCAGATGTGCCCGCCCGGCCGCCCCCCCGGAGCCCGGGAGCCGGCATGCTGCCGCCCGGCGGACGGAGGGCGCGTACTTGTCCAGCTCCCGGCCTCGCCGCTGTCCTCCCCGGGGAACGGAAACGGGGCTCTGGCTCGGCGTCTGGCTGCACGCGGGTGACCCGCAGCGTCCGCTCCCTCGGCATGTCCCGCGCCGGTGGGGAGGCCGTGCTGGTCTCGGGGAACCCCCGCGGTTCCCCTCTCCGTGGGGCGATCCTGTTCTGCTCAATGCTCCCCGCAGAGCGGCCACAGACGGGGTGTATCGTGGCTCTTTCCTGTTCGGCATGTGTTAGCGCCGTCGTAAGGGAGCCGCCAATCCATCCAGCAATCCTGAAGGCAGACTGAGCCTTCAGCATGGAGCCATTAGCTGGCACGGGGAAGTTTCCTGAAATCCCCCCTCGTTATGCCTTGTGATCAGCATAAGCTCTACTTTAAAACATGTGTTTTCCTCAGGAAATCATCCCGCCTCTCCTGCAAACTATTTAAAAAAAAATATTTTATTGATTTTTTTTTTTTGACAGAGAGGAAGAGAGAGGGATAGAGAGTTAGAGACATCAATGGGAGACATTGATCAGCTGCCTCTTGCACGCCCCCTACTGGGGATATGCCTGCAACCAAGGCACATGCCCTTGACCGGAATCGAACCTGGGACCTTTCAGTCCGCACACTGACGCTCTATCCACTGAGCCAAACCGGTTTTGGCTCCTGCAAACTATTTTGAGTGCTCTCCTTTTTCAGGCTCGGAGGGGTAATGATTCTGTGACGGAGCCGTCTCTGGCATGATGGGCTCAGATCCCCTCACCAGTACATGAGAGAGAAGGGAGAGGACGTATCCTTCGTCCATTGATTTAATTCAGTGAGTAGATGCTTCCTGGGCATTGTGAGTGCGAGACAGAATGCGTGGAGGCCCTGCGCCTCCAGGAGTAGATAAGACCGACCTGGCACGCGCTACAACAGGAATGAACAGGTTCAGGAACAAATAACTTCAAACGTGATGAGTGCTGCCAGAGGAAAAGTAACAGCATTCCAGAGGCTGGTGGGGTGCCGATTGCTTTACTTAGAGACTAGTGGCCCGGTGCACGAATTCACGCACATCCAAAGGAAATTAATTAGAAGAAGTATTTTAATATTGCTATTCACCCTTTCTCTAGGACAGAAGTGTCAGAGATGACAGAAAATCAGTAAAATGTATATGAAAATAATATATAAATTGATTAGTAAATAAACAACAACAACAACAAAGACATGATATAAAAACAACATTGATAAAAACAATGACTGACACATTGATTAAATTTATTCTAACACTATAGGCCAGTGTCAGACAGGGACAAATCGATTCTTCGAATCAGAACGCCCTCTCTTCCGCAGATCCTGTAATACTTCAGCTTTGATTATGTTAGGTCGCAATCTTTTGATAAAAAATCTAGTGCCATTACAAAGACCCCACTGACTATTAAGACTTCTCAGTGGCATGATGATGGCGCCCACTTTCAATTCTAATTTATGACAGGGCACTCCCAAGGAGTAATACTTTTATAAGAAATTCAATGGGGAAATTTTCTTTTTCGGCATCATCCATTGAACCTAGTATTATTGTTGATTGCACTGTCATCTCAGAGTCTTCATGCACTATCGGTTCCCCAGCCTTTTCCACTGTGTGGGAAAAGAATAGGATCCTCATTGCATCTAATGTGGAAAATGGGACACTGATTTATTTCATTTTAGTGGCATTCGGATGAGTGGGATCCGGTTTACAATGAACGAGCAAGTCCCTTTCAAAAGGTGCTCTATCTTCGTTTCTGAATATGACAGCAGCTTCGGTGACACGGGGATAATTATGTCTACCCGGATCACTATTACGATCATATTTAATCGCCGTTGTTACTTCTGTGTGCCACAGTCGCTTTCTTTTTTTGTTGACATTTCACCGAATGTCAACAAAAACAGCCAAATTCACGATCAACCATGACAGATTGAAGCACACACGTGTGATTTGTGCCAGTGAGAACTTTATATATATTGTACATGTGTGAGTCAACTTAGCCTTTGACAACTATAGAAAGTGGTTAATTAGACCTGCTTTCTAATTTAGCTAAACTTTTTCCAGGTGAGCAAAGCAGCCCAACTTCTCTTTCAGGTAATTGTCAGCCACACAGCAGTAAATGTCAGCGCGAAGCAGATTATTATTGTAGATCACGCAGGGAGAACAAAGGGTGGAATATTTAACTGCAGCCGTGTTTGACTATATTCTGCGCAGTGAGAAAACCTGAAGTCATTTTCAAGGTTCGCCATTTCTTACTTATTTTCAGTCGGGTTACGTTTCTCAGCTTTCTAAATCTCTGTTTTCCAGCTAATGAAAAGAATATAGGATTCCACCAAGTCTCCTATCTACCTACTCCAGGATTTTAGTGAGGATCACATGAGATGAGGCACGGGAAAATGCTTTGCAGACATTTGGTTCAGTGTAAAGTGTTTCCACCTGAGGCTAGTCGTTGCTAGGGAGAGGAAGACAGGTGTTGCTACTTGATGTCATTACCCAGACGATCAGTCACTTAGCATATTGGCCTTTTATATAGGTAGCTATTTCCTTAAGTTGGTGGAACTCAGAGATATCATGAAATTAACACTCCATCAGTAGAGTATTTTTAAGGCATACTGAGTTATAAACCAAATATAATATGCAGACTAAGTTAGCTTTTGGACATGAAAGAATCTCAAATTCGGATAAAGATGGGTTCTCTTTCTGACTTGGTGAACTCTGGCAAAATGGGCAACAAAAATAATGACAATTTTCTATGAGCAAAAGCTTGCCAGGGCTTACTGCATATTACTTGTTACCTTCCCCCCCCCTGCTTTATATATAAGGTAACGAGACTTAGAAATGGACATAGTACTTCTAATTATGCTCCCACCAGCAAAGCAAAAGAAAGAAAACCACGGGAAGGGCCACCTCCTTCCTGTGATCATTTAAAACTGGACAACACAGATGGTGATTATTTGATTGTGAAAATTGGGTTGTAAAAGGAGTATCTTCAAAAATGTCAAGAGTAAATGCCCTTTTGCAGGCAAACAAGGGGCTGAACCAATTCCAGCAGCCTGCCGCCCAAGCTCTTCATTCCAGGTAAAGGGAGCTTACCGGGAAATTTGTCTCCGAGCGGGCGTTGGGTGGTGCCAAGGAGCACTTGACTGAGGAGAGGAGATTAGGGGCTCTTGGATGCTTCATGGTTTACAGTGAAGAGCAAGGCTTGGGTTCTGCGCTTGGAGGTGTAAAGAGTCTGTCTACCTCTGTTGTGGGAAAAGCATGAAACATAGTTAATGGGACCAGGTAGTTCAAGAGCCAAGCTGACCTCATCTGTCTTTACTTTCTGAATGAGGCTGGGAAAGCTAAAAAAGCTGCCAAGAAAAAATGGATTCATCTTTAACAACCCAACTCCCCTCCTTTAAAAACCGGCGTGTAATCTGGTCATGAGATACAGCCTTTAAGAATGCATTTGGGACTGTACACAGCTCCCTTAGGCATGTAGGTGATGCCAATAACGCACCTTCGCCATGAAACACAGCACCAGCCCCACGCCACGCTCTCCTTCCGGTGTGTGCTGGGGAGAGCTCTGGACAGCAGGTGGACGCGGGCACGCACACGATGGGCGAGGACCGTCGAAGGGAAACTTAGGGTTGAAATCTACACGAGGAGAAGTAAGTTTCTTCCTCAGATGGCCTGTTCTCCTTCGGAAGCGGTGGAGAGCGTTCGGATAAATAAGCTCAGTCACACTCTCTTCTTTTTGTTGACCTTCCAGGCCTGGTTCGCTGGAAGCAGACAATTCTGATGGTCCTTAGGGTCACTGAACAGGTTTCTGCCCTTCAATGGTGCAATATTTCCACCTGTGGGCCACGTGGGAGTGGATGAGATGGGGGAGAGGTCAGGGAAATATGCCTGGAAGTGGATGAGATGGGGAAAGTTCAGGGAAATATGCTCCTTTTCCTCCCAGGCAGTGGTTCTCCACCTTTCTAATGCTGCGACCATTTAATACAGTTCCTCATGTGGTGGTGAATCGTCATGCAGATATCTGTGTTTTCTGATGGTCTTAGGCAACCCTGCTAGCGGTTCTCCACCTGTGGGTCCCTGCTGTAGAGCCTAAGACCATCAGAAAGCAGGTCACCACCCACAGGTTGAGAACCACTGTTCCCAGGGAGGGACTGACTGTCCAGGACACCGGAACCCCATGGGAGGGACATGCTCGTGTAGTTGTAGGGTTTCCCTTCAGCCGGACCTCAGGGGGCTTCTGCAGGATGGGGTTCAGCAGCTCAGCTGTCATCCTGATGTGTCTGTGGGAGGACGGAGCACTGCCTTTACCCGCGCTGCCATCTTCCATTGACATTTCAAAGAAAGACTCTCCTTCCAGAGCAAGACGCCCTGACCGGTTCTCTCGGAAGCTCTGGGGGATCTTCCCAGCGAAGAAAGTCCTCCCGCTGAATGTCACGGGCAGAGACCATTGGAAGTGACCACTTCAGGCCCCACCACGTGTAGTCAGAGTGCAAGTTGCTGGGAAATCTGGTACCCCATGTTTGCTGTTGCAGATGCCCTGTGTTTGTTACACGTGAAAATGCTGTATGCAGCTTCGTCATCCATCTGTAGACATTCTAAGAGTCTGTCGTGAAAAAAAAAAATACCTTAAATGCTTCATGTTTCTGAGCAACGTACAGCCTTCCCCGGAATGTCTCAGCCGTCGCTCGGTGCCGGGTTAATGCTTCGCACAGCCCGATGTTGAATAACGGCCCTTGTACTTCTAATAACCAGTTATGCTTTCCTTTGTGCTGGGCCTCGGGAAGGGCTGGGAAAATACTCAGGGTACGAGGGTTGACGCTTAGGCTGCAATGGACGCCGCCGCCGCTGCTTCTGATTTGTCCAGCCCATTAGAGCTTATTTCAGAGAGTTCTGCAGAAAACAAACAACACCCGCACGCCGCTCCCCCCTCCACCTCCACGCCCCCAAAGAAAACAGCAAGCCGAGGAGGCACAGGCTCGGGGAGAGGAAGCCGGCCTCGCTAATGAGTCCCCAACTGATTAAAAATAAACACGCTTCTGCTCCTCCAACGGCGTGAGCACCATTTGTTGCCACAAACAGTTTAACTTCGGCAGAAACAGAGAGTTGCCCTCAGATCTGTGACGGGAGAGCAGCTAATTATTTCCCCGGTGCCTCCGGTCTGAATTCAGAAACGAAACGACCACCGGCGACGCGTGGAGCGGGCCCGTCTCGGGGCCCGGCTGCGGGAGGAGCCGCCGCCGTCACGGCCGCCTTGGAGGGGGCACCGTCTCACCGCCGCGTCCTGGGGCCCAGCACCTGGGCGGCAGAGTCCAGACCCCCTGGGTGTGAATCTCTGTCCTGCCTGGGTGACGTGGGGCGAGCGGCTGGTGTCGGTCGGCTCTGTCTGTGTGATCAGCTCCCCCCCCAGATAGAGCGGCTGAAACAAGGGTGCATCGGCTCACGAGCTGGGGGGCTGGCAATTCACAGGCCTCAGCGGGACGGTTCGTTGGTGTCCCTCAGAGGAACGGGGGCCTTTGGGGGGTAGGTGGGTCCCCCATTCTCCAGATACTCTCTCTTCCTCTAACGAGCTAGCCCGGTTCCTCTGGATCAGTGGTTCTCAACCTTTCCTAAGGCTGCGACCCTTGTGTACGGTTCCTCATGGGGTGGTGACCCCCCCACCATGAAATGTTGCTACTGTGATGCATCGTGATGTCAATATCTGCATTTTCCGAGGGTCTTAGGCGACCCCTGTGAAAGGGTCGTTCGACCTCCAAAGGGGTCACGACCCACAGGTTGGGAACCGCTGCTCTGGATGGTGGCCGGCAGTTCTCCGCGGCAGGAGAGGGTCAGTCCCAAGGAGCCAGCATCCTTTCAGCCTTGACTTGTATTCCATGTGCGATTGTCCCGTTGGCCGCAGCGGGTCGCGTGGCCACGCCCAGATGGAAGGCTAGAGACAGAGACTCCACCTCAAGCGGGTGCGCGTCCAGGGGGTGGTGACCGCGTTTGGGAGCCCAGTAGCCGCCGTCGGCCACCCCACTTCTCTAAGGGTATCATGAGGGTATCACACCCTGTTTCCCCAAAAATAAGACAGTGTCTTCTATTCATGTTTGCTCCCCAAGAGGCGCTAGGTCAGCGGTTCTCAACCTGTGGGTCGCGACCCCTTTGGGGGTCGAACGACCCTTTCACAGGGGTCGCCTAAGACCCTTGGAAAATGCAGATATTGACATCACGATGCATCACAGGAGCAACATTTCATGGTTGGGGGTCACCACCCCATGAGGAGCTGTAGGCAAGGGTCGCGGCCTTAGGAAGGTTGAGAACCACTGTGGTAGGTCTGATGTTTAGGGGATGTCGTATTTTTCCATGAAGAAGAAGACAGTGCACATTTATTGTTGAATAAAAAAAATAAAAAAGGAAATTTATTTTCTATCTACGGTGCGGTAGTCGTTGTCATCACAACCAGCTCACGGATGGGCCGCAGCGCAGCCGGAGCTGTTCGGGCAGGGCGAGGTCTCTTTAAATCAGGAGTCAGACGCCTGATGGTAGCTTCGGGGGCCTTCTGTTCTGGGGAGGCCTGATGATCGGGGAGGTCTTCTTTTTGGGGGGATGCCTTTTATGACAGCGAGAGGCAACACGGGAAGTAGGTCTTATTTTGGGGGGATGTCTGACTTTCGGGGAAACAGGGTAATATCTACTGCCAAGGGTCCTGTGAAGGTTAAGCCGAGCGATTCCTGAAAAGGACTCTCGGAAGCGTGTGTGGATGACTTTGTGTGTGGCTGACTGATGCTTAGCCGGTCTCAGCCACTTGTTAGAACTAACGTTCGGAGGTTCTCAGGAGCGTGCTCACCCCTGAGAAACAGTCACTCCCCGAACTGGCAGGCAGAGGGCCCCTATTTCACACTGGAAGCGTTTTCTCTTTTCGGTCACCGTGACCGGGTTTGATGTTGGGACCCCAGGCAGGTTTCTTTTCTCTGTTTGGTACATTTAAAAAAAAAAAAATATATATATATTTTATTGATTTTTTTTACAGAGAGGAAGGGAGAGAGATAGAGTCCAAAACATCCATGAAAGAGAAACATCGATCAGCCGCCTCCTGCACACCTCCTACTGGGGATGTGCCCGCCACCAAGGTCCACGCCCTTGACCGGCATCGAACCTGGGACCTTTCAGTCCACAGGCCGACGCCCTATTCACGGAGCCACGCCGGTTTCGGCTGTTTGATCCCTTTCCCGTGATGGGGCTAGAGAGCTTTTATAACACAAAGGAAACACGGAGACCACCTCCGTCGGAGGACAAAGTTCTTTTTGAAACAATACCGCTGGGATGCTGAACAATTTTGCGCCTGTTTGTAGAGTTGACAGTCAGTCCTCACCATGTCCTTCGTGACCCGAGGCTTCGCGGTGCCAGCTTCCTCCCTGCTCCCCGGAGATTCCCCTTGTCAGGTGCCAGCCGCCCGCCCGCCTGCTTTCTGGGAGAGATTAGAGCTTCCTCGTTTCAAAGTGCCCGAAGGTGACCGCGGAACCAGTGCTGCGCGTGCGATAGTGCCGTGGAAACTCCGCGTAGCTCTCCGGCCTGCCGGAAGTGGGGTTCGGTGCATGGAAAGCGACCTTGACGAGGGTGGCGTGGGGGTATTGGTATAAATTTAAAGGAGAATGCTAGAAGAGCCACCCCACTTTCTGGGATAAAGGAATTAAACGTCCCTGGAAGTTGAAATTGAGCTCCCATATTGGTTAGCAAGTGTAAAACATTATAGCTGCTATCGGGGCGGTGGGGACTGGACAGATTTGTATTTGGTGAACTTTCTTTTTTTTAAAATTTTTTTAAAGAAAGGAGACTTTTTAAAAAATATATATTTTTATTGATTTTTTACAGAGAGGAAGGGAGAGGGATAGAAAGTCAGAAACATCGACGAGAGAGAAACATCGATCAGCTGCCTCCTGCACGCCCCCCACTGGGGATGTGCCCGCCACCAAGGTACGTGCCCTTGACCGGAATCGAACCGGGGACCTTTCAGTCCGCAGGCCGACGCTCTATCCACTGAGCCACTCCGGCTTCGGCCTGGCACCGAGGCTTCTTGTTCCCGGGAACGAATACCCGGTCACTGAGCCAGGCCTTCGCCGGCTCCGCCTGACACCCCACGCTCAGCTCCGTCCCCGCCTGCGCTCCTGGCTCCTGCACGTCACACTGTCATGGCGGAGGGGGCTCCCCACCCCCCCCCGCCCGCTCCCCAGCACAGGCGGCTGCCCATCAGCAGGGGGTGGGCTTCTGCAGTGCGTTCTCGCCCGAGTCCCCTGGACATAAATGTGTTGGTATTTATTTACTTAGTTCTTCCTTTCCCTGCAGAAAGCCTCTTGGCCAGCGCCCGGAGGGGCTCCGGGGCCTAAGGCGCCGGTGGTTTGGGGGAGAGGCTCGGGCAGCAGCCAGACCAGGGGGGCAGGGCCCAGGGCTCCTGGCGGCTGGAGCGGGCGCCTCAGGAAGAGACTGGGGCGGCCTGCGGAGGGGGCAGGTGTGGCCCCTCTTCTCTGGAGCTTCCCTCCTCACCCGGAAGTGGTTCTGCGGGGTCACGGGGCGGGGGTCTGCGGGCAGCACCGGGGCCAGCAGGTCCCCCTGGGCCGGGGTCAGGTCCTCTCCGGGCCCGGGGCCTCCTCGCCCCTGAGTGTCACCCGCTGCCCTGGGAGCCGGCTCGTCTCGGGGAGAAGGCGCCCGGCTGGGTTGGCGCCTGTGAGACGCTCAGGCCGGGGCTGCTCTCCGTCAACTCGAGGACGAGGGACCCGCGTCCGGGCCACGTCGTCCGTGGAGACAGCGAGACAGCGGGCGCGCAGGTGGGTGCGGGCCGCGGGGCGGGTGGGGGCTCGCAGCCTTTGTTCTGGGAAGCGCTGGGCCGGGTGGGGGCTCCTGGGTGCCGGCGGCGACCGGAGTTCAGGGACCACCCGGTGTCACTGGTCTCAGAGGCGGTTCTGAAGGCGCCGCTGGAGGGGGTCGGGCCAGGGGAGGGGGTCCCGGTCTGTCCGTCCCACATGGGGAGCGGGAGGCGGGCGGGCGGGCGCAGAGGGCACTGCCAAGGTGCTGGAGCCTTTACCTGGTGGAGGTGGCAGAGGCCTGGCACAGACACAGGCTGGCGGGGAGGTTTCCATGCACTGCGCTCTCGAAACGCGCGGGGCCGAGGGCGAGCGTGTCAGAGGGGGACCCCTGCCCACAGCTGGCCGGCGGGCTGGCATTTTTGGTGCTCATGGCGGGGAGCACTGAGACGTGTTTCCCAAAGTCACAGCGACTGCGATTCTAGAGCAGCGGTTCTCAACCTGTGGGTCGCGACCCCGGCGGGGGGGTCGAACGACCAAAACACAGGGGTCGCCTAAAGCCATCGGGAAATTCATCCTGCATGTCAGGTATTTACGTTCCGAATCGTAACTGGAGCAAAATGACAGCTGTGAAGTAGCCACCAACATTTTCTTTTGGTTTGGGGGTCACCGCCACATGAGGAACTGTATTGCGGGGTCGTGGCCTGAGAAAGGTTGAGAACCGCTGTTCTAGAGCCTTCCAGGAAGACGCTGAGTGTCTAAGCCACAGGACAGCGACCCGGAGGCTGTTCTACGTCAGCCAAACACGCGTGACCCGACTCCGTGCTGGATCCTCTGGGGCAGGAGGGTGCCCGGGAGACCAAATGGTTCACTGGAATAAATCCTGAGCGTCCTTGCCTGCCACGTCCCCCCCGCAGGGTGGGGCTTCTGTGGACTGTCACCCACAGACACATCTTTCCCCCGGGCCGGGCTGGGTCCCTGCAGAGAGTCGGTGGTTTGGCTGTTTGCTCCTCACGTGGCCGCAGTCAGAAGCAGCAGCTGCTGCTCTGGGTCCCCAGCCTCTCAGAACCGGGCGCTGCCCAAGGGAAGGCAGTGCCCCCAGCTCCTCCCCCACCTCTGCTCCCCAATACGAGCGGGAGCTGGCACCGCTGACTTCTGCTGAGCTCCGTCTTTGCGGTCAGGATACAGGAGAGGCCTGGCCGGTGTGTTCCAGCAGAGCCCCTGTCCCCGGCTGGAATCTCTGCCCATTCCCACCCCCAATCAGAACACTCACTGCATTCGCGTGAGCCTCTTACCCTGCTTCCCCGAAAGTAAGACATCCCCTGAAAATAAGACCTATTCCCCGTTTTGCCTCTCGCTGTCATATCAGTCATCCCTCCCCCAAAATAAGACCTCCCCGATCATCAGGCCTCCCCGGAATAGAAGGCCCCCGAAGCTACCATCAGGTGTCTGACTCCTGATTTAAAGAGACCTCGCCCGGCCCGAACAGCTCCGGCTGCGCTGCGGCCCCTCCGTGAGCTGATTGGTGATGACAACGACTACCGTCCCGTAGACAAGTCATACATTTCCTTTTTTTTGTTCAACAATAAATGTGCGCCGTCTTCTTCTTCGTGGAGAAATAAGACATCCCCTGAACATAAGACCTGGCACCTCTTTGGGAGCAAACATGAATAGAAGACACTGTCTTACTTTCGGGGAGACAGGGCAGGCGTTTTCAAAGTTAACAGATTTGGCCCAGGAGTCACCCTTACTCAGAGCTCACTGACCATCGGCGGTTTCATCCTTAACCAGTAACCAGACCCACGGTGAGGACTCGTCAGAAAGTCAACTCCCTGCGTCTTTTGTTTCTGTGGGCCGATCTGCCGTTGGGCCATCTTGGTGGACTCGTTCGTTCGTTTGTTCATTAATTCACTCACATGTCAGGAATGCATTGTGTGTTTCTAGGTGCCGGCACAGAGCTGGGAGGCGAGGGCCGCTGACGGGAAAGGCATTCTGTCTGTCCTCTGCGTCGGCGTTAGATTTGCAAAGAAATGACTGTAAAGTGGGTGACCCAGGCCCAGGCGAGATTTGGAGTGAAGGCTGGGAGCACAGGGTAAAGAGTGTCTGGAGGAGCCGAGACCAGTGTGGCTCAGTGGATAGAGCGTCGGCCTGCAGACGGAAAGGCCCAGGTTCGATTCCGGTCGGGGGCATGTACCTTGGTTGCAGGCACATCTCCAGTGTGGGGCGTGTAGGAGGCGGCTGATCGATGCCTCTCTCTCTCATCGATGTTTCTCACTCTCTATCCCTCTCCCTTCCTCTCTGTAAAAATCAATAAAATATATATTCTTAAAAAAAGAGTGTCCAGGGCTAGAATAACGGCCCGCGGGTGTCTGCCAGCAAAGGAAGACGTGGACAGACGATTGAGGCAGAGGCCGCAGCGGGCGTCGAGGAGCCAATCTGTGCTCCCTGCTGGCCGAGGGCTCCTGGTGGCTGTAGATCCCTGCAGGTGGACTGGGCCCAGGCGCCTGACTCTGAGCGAAGGAGACGGCGCGCAGGAAGGACGCACGGCTCGGCCTGCGGGCACCCAGCCCTGGCCCGCCTCGTCCGTTCCTCCGGCTGCCGCGCACCGGGCGGGCATGTACTGAAACGCTGAGTCACATGACGAGGGGACCCGCATCCCCAGAAAGGGCTGGAGGACAGCCTCCTCGGGTCAGACTTCCTGACAGAGGGAAGCTGGTGCGTGTTCAACGGCCGGTTTGGTTGTTGGCGGCCATGGCTCTGATGGGTACGGCGTGGGGGGGAGGCTTGGAGGAGAGAGGAAGCTCGGGCATCTTTGGAGGAGGTCCAGCGTTTCGGTAGAGCTGGGGAAATTCGGAGGGAGGACCTCACCAGGAGGCCGCCAGATAGGGACGGCCACATGATGGGGAGATGGAATTTCATTCTAGAAACAACAGGAGCCATGGGAAGTGGTGGTTTTGGGGGGTGTTTTGTGTGTGTTGATATTCCACAGTTTATTAAATGACGTCCTCATATTTGGCATTTTTTTTATTTTTTGTACACGGGATGTTCTAAGTCGGGTAGTCACATGACTGGGATTGAATGTTGGGGGTCAGCGATGGTGGAATGGGGCTGGGAGTGGAGAGGAGCTAAGGCCGGAAGTCAGAGTCCCGAAGATGGCCTGGGTAAGAGATGGCGCGGGCCCGGGCTGTGGGTATATTCCGGGCATGTTTTGCACCCAGTTCCTGAGGTGGAGAAGGACGTGGCCCTGAGCAGTTAGACTGTGGATCGGCAAACTACCCCCCACCAGCTTTCATAAATGAGGGTCAGTTGGAATGGACCCACACCCATTCGTGTAAGTAACACACATGAACTGAGTAGTTGTGCCAGGGATGGTAAGGCCTGAGAAGCCACCATATTTACTCTCTGGCCCTTTAAGAAAAAGCTCGCTGCCAAAGCCAGTTTGGCTCAGTGGAGAGAGCGTCGGCCTGCGGATCGAAGGGTCCTGGGTTTGATTCCGGTCAAGGGCATGTGCCTTGGTAGCGGGCACATCCCCAGTAGGATGGCGTGCAGGAGGCGGCGGATCGATGTCTCTCTCTCATCCATGTTTCTAACTTTCTATCCCTCTCCCTTCCTCTCTGTGAAAAATCAATAAAATATATTAAAAAAAAAGAAAGAAAAAAAAGAAAAAGTTCACCGACCTCTGGGTTAGCTGCATGGATAGGCATCATGTGATTCAGTGTGCTTGTTTAGAGACACCTGTACCCTGGCTACTGTGTCAGGGACTGGTGTGTACCAACTGAGTTAAACCTGTCGTTGCACACCTGGTTAGCTCCCCGCGTAGCAACAGAGCAGTATCGGGAAGTACTCTCTCCTCTCGGACCCCTCACCGGTGGCTTCTGTGGGAGCAGGAGGTACATATGGATGGCGAGTACTTGAGGGCACTAAATCCATCCTTTCTCCAGTGAAAGGGGTTAATAGCTTACAGGTGGCTACATATCTGTGGCTTCCCTTTTTGGCTCCGTGCTCCGCGGGGTGATTGGAGCGGAACCCTTGAAGCGCTGGCCTCGTCAATGATCTACTCTGCTGTCTCCCCAGGTCCAGGCCTGACAGAATGGGGTGGTCTCTGGTCAGGGATGCAGACACGCACACATAAAGATGACAGACATCCCGCCTACGCCTGCACCCAGCTTTTACAATTTCACGGTACCTGGGAGCCTTTTTTTTTCCCCATGAAATATGGAGCGGCCTCGTTCTTTGTCCTGGTCATGAAAATCGGGTCTTTCATCTGTACTTGACTCTCAGATTGATTCAGAACTCCAAAGGGGGATGGAGCCAATGCTCTCTCCACTGAGCCAAACTGGCTTCGGCAGTGACTTTTTCTTAAAGGGCCAGAGAGGCAAGGGCTTCTCAGGCCTTATACCATCGCTGGCACAACTACTCAGTTCATGTGTGTTACTTACACGAATGGGGGTGGGTCCATTCCAACGGACCCTTTTCAGAACTCAAATGGGAGCTTCCTCGTCCTCCTATTGATGACGTGACGTCTGGGCACCCCAAGCCGGCATGCTGGGCAGGCACTGGGGGGCCTCAGCGCTGCGAGGGGAGGTCCGGGCTGCCGGTGCTGAGGTCTGGAAGAGGGCGGGGGAAGGGATGGGTCTCCCGGCTCTTCCTCACCGGCTGTGACATCTTTATGGCGGGCAGGCACAGGTGCGCGGCTCTTCCTCCAGGCGCAGGCCACGGGAGCGGGCTGCCGCGGCTGACCGTAGCAGGTGCACTGGGTATAAAACATAAGTACCTTCTGACTGCACAGGTTTTTTGGCATGGACAAGTGGCCGCATCTCTGTCCTCTTTACACACTGCTCAGCCGGCCAGGACTCTGTGTGTGTGGCTCCAGCCTGTAAATTATGCAGGGATTGGCGAGTGTTTGATGGCTGGCTGCCTCCAGTCCTGTTTTTTGTTATATTTTTTTTTAACTTGTTTAGAACTCCGGCTAGTGTTAGGGTCAAAGAGGGGACAGTAGCCAGACCACTCTCTTGGTGCGATGTGGCTTGGCCACGGGTTGTTGAAGACACGGCCCTGCCTTGCTCACATGGTCTCTGAGTTACTCTCCCTCGCCCTGGCTGGTGTGGCTCCGTTGGTTGAGCATCGTGCCGTGCACCGAAGGGTGGCTGGTTCGATTCCAGGTCAGGGCCAATACCCGGGTTTGGGGTTCAATCCCCAGTGGGGGCACGTGTGGGAGGCAACTGATCATTATTATTTCTCTCCCTTCCTCGCCCTTCCTCTCTCTCTCAAGTCATATCAAAAATGGACTCTCCCTGGTTGATTATGCAACCTCCTCTCCTGGCAGGTAGGTTTTCAAGGACCCGCCCGGAGTTCAGACGCGGGCAGAATTTTGTTAGCGAACCCACAAAGAGGGACGGGGCCTCACAATCACGGGCATGCCAGCCCCGGTTGGTCGGTGGGAATAAAACACAGCCGCGTTATTGCAATCTCATCTTTTTAATAAAAGGAAATGAAAAAGTCTTAGGCGGGTCTCTGGGAATCGGCGGGCCCCCGCTTCTCCAGGAGGGGGCCGGGGAGGTTTCAAGGCAGAATTTCATCTGGAAGCAGGAACAGGAGCCGTGGGAGATGCAGAGCAAAACAGAGCCATTTTGATTAGACTCGTGGAAGGGGAGACTTTCCTTAAAGATGCAGATCGCGTGGCTTACGCTCGACAGAGGAGAACGGGGAAATGAATCGCAAGGAAGAGGGGGGGTCTCGGAACCAGGGAAGACAGAGGAGGGGAGAGGCTGAGACCCCGGAGGCCAGGCGCTCGAGGAGACGGTCGGTCTAGGTCTCCTCTGCGTGCCTGATGCCCCCTGACCCCAGCACCTGTTTGGTGACCCGGTCAGCCCCTCTCTGTGGAGGAAGGTGGGAGCAGGGCAGTGGGACCATCAGCTGTGGTCCTCACCTGAAGTCCCATCTGATGGCGTGTGCTTTTCCTGGAGGGTAAGCTTGGATCATTACAGAGTGTGGGCAGTATACAGTGGTACCTCGAGATACGAGTTTAATTCGTTCTGTAACCTTGAGGCGTGGGAAACTGGTGGGTTGAATGCAGCCGGCCGATCCGCGCGATGACTCCTATCTCCAATGTTGCTCATATTTCACTCCAATGTTGCTCATATTTCAAAGCAAAAATTGCTCGCTCGATGGCTTGTATCTCAAAAACCTCGTATGTTAGGGCACTCTTATCTCGAGGTACCACTGTATGCGGCTCGCCGAGTATGGGAGCGTTGTGGCAGCTTGATCTTGGAGGTCACATGATCGGGCACATGGATCGTGGCGAGCCCAGGACATTTTATGGAGAGGCCCAGGGCCCGTCTCCCTGCCGCCCCACTTTCCGGCGCCCGTCTGGTTGTTGAGACCCCTCCCTGCCCCCCCTCCCCAAACTCCAGGAGTCAAGCTGGGTGGGTGTCTGGAAGCAGTCACGGCACGGACCAAAGGTGACAGCCACGCGTGGTGCATGAGTGCTGAGGGGTCTGTGTGGAGTGAGGACAAAGGGGTGGTCGCCGATCATGCGTCACCGGTCTCTCCAGGCCGGTCCGTGGCTCGGGCTCGCGGAGGCCGGCATGTGTCTCTCCGTCTCCTGCACTGCGTTCCCGGAGATGTGATCTGGGCCTGATCCAAGCAGTGGGAACACCTGGGGTGGAGGGGTGTGTGTGTGTGTGAGAGAGGGCAGCATGGCCAGGGGCATTGCTTGTTGAGGGGCTAAGAGACCCCAAATCAAAACCGACCCCCACCACCACCCGGTCAGAGCTGTGGCCTCTCCGAAGCCATCAGTGCCCATGAGATGCCGCGAAGCCTGCAGCGGGCTCTGTGCGCCCTGTGGCTGTGCCCAGGGAGGCTGGCACGCACCAGCGAGGGTGTGCGAGCTTCTCGAGAGATGCCAGTCCCCAGGCGAAGGGCCCGGAGCCCTGACGACGCCTCCCTCCCGCGGCCGGGGCCCTGTGTGGTGTTCTGGCAGAGCCAGCGCGGCTGGGTGTCTGGCCACGACGGTAACCAGGTAGCCTCGGGGTACGTATTAGCCATCAGTGTTAGTGCTCCGCTCCTAGCGCTGACACTGACAGAGGCTCCCGTGTCGTGGAGCCCTGGTCAGCACCCACGTCCACACGTCCGTCTGCGCTGGTCCCGGTGACCGTCAGCGCTGCCACCGCCGTTGTGGCCAGAGATGGAGCGTCCGGCCTGGGCCTGACACTTCACAGGCCGCTGCCCAAGAGCAGGTGCCGGGGGCGAACCTGGGCGGAGGTCTGGCATGTCTGGGGAATTCTGGGGCGAGAAGGCAAAGACAAAAACAAGAACACACCAGAGGCAGGGAGAGAGGGAGAGAGAGAGGAAGAGGGAGAGGAAGAGAGAGAGGAAGGGAGAGAGGAAGAGAGAGAGGAAGGGAGAGAAGAAGAGAAAGGAAGAGAGAGAGGAAGGGAGAGAAGAAGAGAAAGGAAGAGAAAGAGGAAGAGAGAGAGAGAGGAAGGGAGAGAACCAGAAGGTAAAACAAAGGATGCACTGAACGGGAATCCCGCAGGGCGGGCTGGAAGCCTGTGCTCCCACAGCGGCAAGAGAGAGGGTTTGGGGGGTCAGGGGGTGACTCCCTCGGGTCCAATAGCAGCTGCAGGGGGTCCAGTAGCCCCAGAAGGACTCTCAGAAAGCCTGGCTTTGTAATTAATGGGGAAATAGAACGTCTGTGGCCAGACGGTAGGCGGAGAGGTCTGGCATCAGCCTGAAAAATCCGTCCTCCTCGCTGGCAGTCTGATGGGACCAAGAACGCGTCTCTTCCTGGGGCCTCACTCGGTGCAACCCTGGTGGGCCACTCCCAGCCGCCCTCCGGAGTGGCCACTCGGGTGCCCGGTCTCCTCTCTCTCTCGCGGGGCTGCCTCCTCGACGGGCCCATGATGTCAGCAAAGGTGGGGGGAGAGCAGGCACGGAGGGGCATGCAGAGGGCTTTGTGTCCAGGCCGGGAGAGGGTGGCCGTCCGTCCTTCCATCATCAGATGGGCTCAGTCCCAACCCCGGGACCTCGCCCCCCCACCCTCTCCCCACCCCATGTCACCGCCAGGGAGGCTGGGAAATGCAGTCTTGCTGGGTGGCCAGGGAGAGAGAAAGGACCTGGGACTCGCTCACCGGCGTGGTCTTGGCCGGAGAGACTCAGGCGGGAGGAAGGGAGAAGGCAGGGAGTTTTATTTTATTTATTTTATTTTTACCAGGCCCTCTTATCCGCTCCCCTCGGGGGGCCGATCATATCAGCTACAAATTGCTTCCCGGCATCGGCTCCAGGTGTAGCGGGAGGACGGAGGGCCGCGGGGACGGCCGTGAGAGGACGCCGAAAACCTAATCTGTTCCAGTCAGCGGGCCCTGATGGCCGGCCCGGTGGGACGCGCGCTGCATTTTCCGCGTTCATCTCCGGGCTATTAGCCCGCGCCCCCCTCCCCAAATCACAGAGGAGCGGGGCGGCCCCAGGACGGCCGCGGGGGGAAAGGAGGTGCCATCTCCGAGCCAGCGCGGGGTGGGCCCCTGGGAATTTCAGACCCGGGAGCTCTCGACATCCATATCTGGGGCGATCTTGGAATCCATCGCCGGAGAATCAATGGCGTTAACACCCGGCCGAGCGCGTGATACTCAGTCGCCATCAGTAAAGCTTTGTAAAGAGCAAACGGCGCCTGAACAATTTAATCTCCCCTCCTCCCTCCCCCTCTTCCTCCCCATGATCGTGCGAGGCTGCAGACAGCAGCAGCAGGGGACCCGAGAGACGAGATCGGGCTGAAATGTAGTGAAGATTCTGACGTTGACACCGGGCGTTGTCATTGATGTGTGAGAGGGGGCTGCCCCTGTCTCTCCTTCTGCAGGGAGTCGCCGCTCAGGGGCCGGTGCCCATGTGTGGGGGGCAGAGAGAGGGCTGGCCCAGGGGTACCGGGGCCAGAATCCACCCTCCCCAGGACCTGGACCGCTGGCCCGGATCAGCGGTTCTCCACCTTCCTAAGGCCGCAACCCTTTCATCCAGTTCTTTATGGGGTGGCGACCCCCAACCATAAAATTATTTTTGTCGCTACCTCATCACCGTCATTTGCTGCTGTGATGAATCTTCACGTAAATCTCTGTGTTTTCTGATGGTCTTAGGAGACCCTGCTAGCTGTTCGCGGCCCCCAGGTTGAGAACCGCTGGCCCGGAGGAAGGAAGAGGCCCAGATTCCTTCCACGTGCAGCTGGCTGGCCCTAAGGTGCGGGGAGGGATGTTATTACCCTGCGGGAGAGAAATGACTTTCAGCGCGGCCTGGGCTGGTTTAGAAAATGGGGCCCATTCCAGCAGGGATAAGTGTAAAGTGGTACGAGTGCCCCCTCCACCTTCCGGTCCCCGGAACAGAGCCTTGGGCACCCTTGGCGCTCAGCAAACAGCTGCAGGACCCCCCTCGCGAGGACCCAAGTGCGATAATGAGGCGGAAGTGCCTGGTCCATCACTCAGCGCCCGGTGAACGGCAGAGGTCTGCCTCGGCGCCAGCGACGTGGTGATGAGAAGCCGGGAGATCTGTCATCGAGAGGAGAGGAGAACGCGGGGCGATTTCACAGGCGGGCAGGTTATCAAGCTCTCTCTTTGTCAAGGCCAAATGGGTTTGACCGGCACAGAACAGATCTTAGGGAGACGCGAGGCAGACGCTCCTTCTGCAGGGTGGGCCCGCTGAAGGGGTGACGGCCTTTTCAGTCCCCAGGGACTCCCTGAGACTAGGGGCTCCGCAGGTCCTGTGCTCCCCTCCTGTCCAGCGCAGGGTGGGACACGTAGATGCACAGTAGATGCTCGTTGACTGAGTGAATGTCAGGGGCCTGCGGTGTTTGCTCAGGACTCGGGGAGTCAGTATTCTGAGTGACCTTAATAAAGGAGATCATTTTATCTCCTTATTCTTAGGAGATAAAATGATCTTTCCCACGTCAATCTCATGATTCTGTTGATGTAAAAAAAAACCATACAAATGTTTATGATCTAGTCCAGTGGTTCTCAACCTTCCTAATGCCGGGACCCTTTAATACAGTTCCTCATGTGGTGGTGACCCCCCAACCATAAAATTATTTTCTTTGCTACTTCCTAACAGTAATTTTGCTGCTGTTGTGCATCGTCATGTAAAATATCTGTGTTTTCTGATGGTCTTAGGTGACCCCTGTGATGCGGTCGATGGACTCCCAAAGGGGTCGGGACCCACAGGTTGAGGACCGCTGATCTAGTCTCACTCCAGTCCTGGCCTTGGCCCCGTCTGGGCAGGCGGATAAGGTGGTGGGCGAGAGGAGAGAGAAACACAACCTTTCTGGGTGCACTCCCGGGCTCCCCTCCTGCGAGTCCCAGAGCCGCAGAAAGAAGAGGAGGGGGTGCCTCTCAGTTTCCCGCTCCCGTCGGGTCTGCTGCATCTCGGCCGTCAGCGGGCGCGCTTGCTTATCTAAAGGCCCTGGCCACGAGCACACGCCCCGTGGCTTGAGGCTGGCACCTCACCCTCCTGACCCTGTCCTTAGGGGAGGGGCCAGTCGGTCCTCAGCCCCGCTGCTCGGGTATGTATTCCTGACAGTCCCACTTGAGATTCTAGACTAATTTTTCCCCACCCACTGACGCCCATTTCCCACCCATATTATTATACAATTAATATAGATCTTGTTCATATGACACGCATGTTTAGTTTCTCAGGAAAGCCATACGGTGTTGGAGAAGGATGCCCAGAGAGTCCTTCTTGGGGCAGTCGGTCTAGATGGCTTCCTTGAGGCATCTGCCATCATCAGCAGTGGCTTGCAGGGGAAAGGGGGGTGTTCATTGCTGTTCTTAGCAGCTGGGTCCGAGGAGGACTGAGCAGGTCTGGAGGCCTGTAATTGAAGGCAGGGTTTGACTCGGGGCCCCGGCACTGGCCTTGGATGGGTCAGAGAAGCCCATGGGTGAAAACACATTTCCCTGCGTGCTAGTCACAGGTGTGCGCTCCTTCCGGAAGTGTCTATCGCTGAAGAAAGACGATCCTAGGGCCTTAGGAGAAAGTCAAGCGCCGGAGTGTTGGAATAGCCCTAGCCGGCTTGGCTCAGTGGATAGAGCGTCAGCCTCTGGACTGAAGGGTCCCAGGTTCGATGCCGGCCAAGGGCACAGGCCTGGGTTACGGGCTCGATCCCCAGTGGGGGGGCCTGCAGGAGGCAGCCAATCCATGATTCTCTCTCTTCATTGATGTTTCTATCTCTCTCTCCTTCTGCATCCTCTCTGAAGTCAATAAAGAAATATATATATATATATATATATATATATATATATATATATATATATATATATTTAAAGAAAAAAGAGTGTTGGAATATTTCCACGGAGAGGGAAGGCATCGCAGAGAAAGGGCATCGGTGCAGTTTGTGTGCTAGGGAGTGACTACCCAAATGGTGGTTCAGCGATGGTGGCCAACTGCCTAGAAAAAAAAAATAGTCAAAACATGCATGCGCGTTCCTGGGATGCTAGCTTTCCTCGTTCCCGATTCCTCCTGGCATTGAGTGTTAGATGCCACCGTCCCCCCCATGTAATCATGTGGAATAGTTTCCAAATACGCCTTCTCCTTCCCCTCCTTTCCCCCGTCTCCTTTCCTCTCCAACGAGAACAATTCCTCTCGGAGTAATACCGCTCTCACATGTTCAGCTTCCCTCTGCAGCGGGGGAGACGGTGATGAGCGCTTGGGCAATGCCCTCGTCGGAGGCACCGTAAGGGGCACATGTTCCCGGGATTTATTTTCGTCCTCAGGTGCCCCGCTTATGTAATATTCAGAGCAATGTCCTCCGAAAAAGCGTCTCTCCTGGAGCCTTCTGCATTTAGCAGGATGCTTCTCTACTTAAAAAAGACTTCACAATCCCCTCTCAACCTGTAAGTATCCCCCGTGAGGTTTCATTCCCATTTAAATAACGGAGGGCTGGACAGTTTAGGGCTGGATCGGCTCGGAGGCCTGGACGCCGGAGGGGAGCTGGGGAAATAGCACGTCAGGGCAGGGGAGGGACAGGGGTGGCACTGCGTGCCCTCGAGGCAGACACGGCGTGCCGTTAGCGGTAAAATGACGCGCAGAGCCACGGTCCCACTCCCGGTTATGCCTCCGTCCTCACCAGAGCCGGTTCTGCGGGGACCTGGTTTTGTCCCAGCTGCCGTTAGTCCCGATTTCTCCCTAACCGCCACGGCACTAACAGCAGAGCCTGAACGTAACCACTGTTCTCTGAGCACAGAAAAGCGAAGTTCTCCCAATTTAAAAAGCTCATTTCCTCAAAGCCCTGAGGAGAGAGAGAGAGAGGGAGAGAGAGAGAGAGAGAGAGGGAGGATCCAATCTTCTCTCTGGACAAGCTGTGCGCTCCTGGCTCCTGTGCAAGGCCCTGCTCTCTCTCTTCTCCTCACCCACCTCATGCTGAGGCCCATCCATTCCCCCCCACCCCTGCCCCCGGTCCCCCAGCACTTTCTCCCAGAGTCCTCCTTGCTTTAGGAGCTGCTATTGGCACAGTAAGCGCCAGCCTGTTCGTCTTCCCGATGGGAAGTATATGCCCACCCCTGGGGGACTGACTGGGCGCCTAATGGGTTAAGACCAAGTCCCTCCTCCTTGGTCCTCTGTCATCAAGGTGGCACACTTCAGCTTTCTTTCTTTTTTTTAAAAATATATTTTATTGATTTTTTTTTACAGAGAGGAAGGGAGAGGGATAGAGAGTTAGAAACATCGATGAGAGAGAGACATCGATCAGCCGCCTCCTACTGGAGTTGTGCCCGCAAGCAAGGTCCATGCCACCGACCAGAATCGAACCTGGGACCTTTCAGTCCGCAGGCCGACGCTCTGTCCACTGAGCCACACCGGTCTCGGCTCACTTCAGCTTTCTGAGGCAGCTTCTGCCCCCCCCCCAACACAGCCTTCCTCTGAACACAGACCACGAACGGTCCCCGTCCGGGCACTTCCAGAGGGGCATCCTGGCCTGGCATTGCAGACCGTCTCTGCGGCCACCATGCTGGCTAGCCTCCTCTCCAGCGCCCTGCCTCGGCAAGTCCAGGAAGGCATGGAGCCTGCCGGGGCCTGTGCCCATCTGCCTGGATTGGGGGTCACCACCACATGAGTAATTGTATTAAAAGGTCACAGCATTAAAAAAGATTGAGAACCACTGGGAGCATCTGCTTTCCTCCTTACCACCGTCTGCCTGCTCTCCACCGCTGGGCTGAAGGCTCAGCTTCTCCCCACCCTTCCCTTCTCCCAGCCCCCACAGCACCCACGTACCAAAGCTGTAGCGGGATTTTACATGATCTTTGGACTGACCACTGAAACGCGGGTCTGAGAGGAAGAGGAGCGTGCATGCACGAAAAGCTCCCTTTGCGGCGTGCTCTCTTCCTCCAGGCGGAAAAGACAGGCGTCGGCGTCAGAGTCACGGCGAAGATTCCCACAATGAGGCTGTTGGTTCGAGTTTTCAGGAGCTGAAGGATAGCTTGGCACAGGTGGGGAAGATGGACTCAGCTGGGCAGACCCAACTGGTAGGTGGTTCTGACATGTTCGACGTCCCCTTCCTGCTCGTCAGTTAGATAAGGAGGTGTACACATAGTAACCCTCTCCACTGCCCGCATCCTGAGAAGAATGGGCCACCTCAGACAGGACCCCGTTCCCGAGCAGCTGGCAGGAACCGGCGGGGAAGGCCAGGCTCTGGCGGCCAGGCTGAGCTGGGCCAGGTTTCAGTGCTGAGCCCTGGCCTCGGGCAGGAGCTGTGGTGGCGGGTTCTCTCCACTCCGGGATTAGCCTTCCCGCCCGGCCACCCCTGGGAAGCAGAGACAAGCACAGGGGCTCTGAGTGTACTCACCAGGGACTCACTAGATAAATTTGTTGCTACAGTCATATCAACAAGTCTTCTCTTCAGTCCGACCTCTACTGCACGATCTTCACTCTTAACGTTATACACCCTTTTTGTGTGGTTAACATGCCAGGGGAAGCACAGTTGCTGTCATTTCTTTCTTTCTTTTTTTTAATATATTTTATTGATTTTTTACAGAGAGGAAGGGAGAGGGATAGAGAGTTAGAAACATGGATGAGAGAGACACATTGATCAGCTGCCTCCTGCACACCTCTTACTGGGGATGTGCCCACAATCAAGGTTCAGGCTCTTGACCGGAATCGATGGTTTTATTCTCACCTGTGGGTTCTTTTTTAAAAACAATATTTTATTGATTTTTTTACAGAGAGGAAGGGAGAGGGAATAGATAGTTAGAAACATTGATAAGAGAGAGAGAGACATCGATCAGTGGCCTCTTGCACGTCCCCTACTGGGGATGTGCCCGCCACCAAGGTCCATGCCCTTGACCAGAATCAAACCTGGGACCCTTCAGTCTGCAGGCTGACGCTCTATCCACTGAGCCAAACCGGTTTCGGCTCACCTGTGGGTTCTTGCTGGGGTCTCATGGGATCGGAGTTAGACACAGAGGCAGGGAGACACTTGAAGACTCGACTGGGCTGGGTACCCTTCAGTCTGCAGGCTGAGGCTCTATCCACGGAGCCACACCGGTTTCGGTATGCTGTCATTTCTTAAGGCAGCGTGGGAACAGGTGCACAGAAAGCCACCCGTGTCCATACTCGAACTAGAAATCCCCGCAGTTAATGAAGACGCACCACGGAGTCCTCCCTGAAACTCTCACAGTGCCACAAGGACTAGAGAAGTCAGAGAGATCCCCAGCTAAATTTCGGCGAGTTAAAAATGCCCTTGAGAAGTTTGGTGAAGGATGATGTAGAAGAGGAACTTTGACCCCGAAAGCATGTTAGGGAGCAACTGGGCTCACGTGGGAGAATTCTGGAAGGCATATCACTTTAAGGAGCAGAGAGGACTGGAATGAAGGCCGGCCATCTCAGAGTGGCTCTGGGTGGGGCTTTGAACCGTGAGCGGACCGAGTACCTGGGAACGAGAAGGTTCCGGAAGTGAGCACCAGGGTTCTTCGCCAGGACACCCGCTGGCTTCAATTCGTGTTCAGAACGGATGGTTGTATTCTGACAACCATCCGTTCTAAACACGTTTTGAAATTCCGAGTGAAAAAAAAATTTTTTTTTTTTTTGAAACGTGTGCCTGGCTGACATTTGTCATTTCTAGCCCATTGATTTTCAGGGTGGATTTGTTCATTACTCATTAATGGATTAATTTGTTAACTCATTAATTCTTTCAATATGTATAAAGCCTGGGCTACACTCCGAGGCTATGAAATATGAATAAGGTCAGGCGTCCCTGAGGAATTTTATTACCCAGAAGAGGAAGATACAGTCTTTTAAAGAGATGCCCTCTCATGTTAGAGAGGCTTATAAAAGCAGGTATGGAATTCCCGGTGTCAATGAGAGAGAAAGAGGGAGCGAGAAGGCCTGGCCCCTGGGATGGGGGAATGGCCAGAAAGAAAATTCACCGAGGAAGGAATGCTTGGACTGAGCTTTGGAAAGGGCATTCGCAGACAGACCCAGGAGTCGGCACGTGGAGCAGAGGGGAGAAGGCCGGCCAGGCGGAGGGCTAAGTAGAGCTACGTGGTTCTTGATGCTAACCATCGATTGCGTTGCCCTGCTTCCATTCTGCGCCAGAAATAGCTCGCAGAGGCAGGCGTTCAATGATATCTGGGAGAATGTCATTCTCTCTATTTTTTCTCCCTCTGACCGCGTGGAGAGTCGATCTGTCTTGACATTTTGGTCATAGTCAGGCTGTACCAGACGTGGCACGTGTCCTTGACCTTTGGACAGAAGAACCAGGAGGTTTGAGGTCTTTGCATTGTACACATCTAAGTTCTCAGCTCCCTGTTTCTGTCCCACAAACCAGAACCAACGTCTTGGCTTCAAGTCCACCTGAGGTCATCTCTCTGCCGTCCGCGGGTTGACCAGCTCACCGGCCGGTGCTTGCTGGGGTCTCCTGGGGTCGGAGTTAGACACAGAGGCGGGGAGACAGTTGAAGACTCTCCCGGGCTGGGTACCCAGTAGCTTTGTCACTGCCGGGTCGGCCACCTCAGCTGGCAGGCTTGGGTGGCGGGGAGGCAGGGGGTGAGTTGGGGGGGGGCAGGCAAAGCTTTCTCTTTGCTGGGACCCCCTTCCCTTAGCGCGGCCAGAGCGGGGTCGTTTGCCTCGTTACACAGAAGGTGGCTTCTCTCCGAACAACGGCTGCACGGAGTCTCGTGTCGTAACATCCTTGAAGGTCACACTGCGTGACTTCTGCCGCGTTCTACTGGCCACACATTCACGTGGAAGAGGACCGTGTCCAAGACCGTGGACACCGGGAGGCATGGTTTTCGAGGTGCAGTGGGGGAGGGATCTCTGTAGAGCCGTCACCTTAGCCTGCGTGTCACCTCTAAAAACCCACGTCATCCCGCGTGCAATCCACACCGTCTTCTCTCACATACGTCCGGCCTCTCGTGGGCGCGGGTTGGGTGTCTGGTTACCTGTGCCGGTCACACCGCCCTTAGAGCTCAGTGGCCTCAGACAGCCCCCACGTTTTCTGTCAGAGTGGGGTGGGCGTGGGCTCCTCCGGGAGGGCCTGCTGCTCCCTGTGATGGGGGGGCCTCAGGGCGTGTCACGCGGGGGTGGCTGCAGGGGCAGCAGATGCCGTGTCCTGGCCCTCAGCACAGTGAGAACACTCGTGGGCGGCCTTCCCCCAGGGCCAGGGTCTAGCTGATCTCAGCCCGTGGACACGTGGGACCCAGGAGGCTTCCGGGCGGTTGACATCACGTCTGCAGTGAGGGTTTAGGGCCCACGGGGACCAGGAGCGGACGGTGAGTGCTCCCGGGCGCCTCCTCAGACTCGCACATGGCGAAGAGAGCCGTTTCCCGTCTCGGGCTCCTGCCTCACCCTGAACTTCAGCGTCCACAGCTCTGCAGTCGCTGTAACTGGGGTGTGTCCTCTCTCCTGCGTGTGCTCTCTGGCTCCGTTCACGGCGACAGCAGCAAGCAGACCTGGGCACCATGAGAGGAAGCCATTGGTGCCCGGCCATTGCCCGTGGGACAGCCTCTGTGCCAGAGCGGCCAGGACCCATTCACCGTGTCCCTCCGCATCCTGTTTACCCTCCTTCCACCCCACGTGCACACGGGGGGCGGGAGGGAGGAGGTCCTCGTTCCCCGGAGGCCCATGTTGTTTGTGGTGAGAAGACGAAAACAAGCCAGGTACCGCCCGCACCCTCAGCGGCTGATGTCCCCGCGGGCGGGGAGGGTTGACAAGTCACCAGGGCACAGCTCGGCAGCTGGCCAGGCCAGAAGGAAGGTGCAAACTGCGTGTCATGGGGGCCGGGGCCAGGGGGCCATGTCTGCTTTCTGTCTCTCCCCTCCCCTCGGAGCCGGGACAAAGGGTCAAGTTCACACTTCGATTTCCCCACCTGTCGGATGAGGAAAACACGCCCCTTTCACACGCCAGCGGCTTCGGGGTTGTATTGCCAGAGTCTGAACTCCTCTGAACGCATAGCGTGTGGCATGTGGAGGGTAGGTGAGGCGGTTTAGATCTGCACGTGTGTATGTGTGCCTGTGTGTGCGTGCCTGTGTGTATGTGTGCATGTGTGCGCATGCCTGTGTGTACGTGTGCCTGCATGCATATGTGTGCATGCTTGCGCGTACATGTGCTTGTGTGTACATGTGCACATACACGTGCATGTGTGTGCATGCCTGTATGTACGTGTGCCTATGTGTGCCTGTGTGTATAGGTGTGCATGTGTGTGCATGCCTATGTGTACGCGTGCCTGTGTGCATGTATGTGTCCCTGTGTGTACACATGCATGTGTGCACATGTCTGTGCGTACGTGTGCCTGTGTGCGCCTGCCTGTGTGTATGTGTGCCTGTGTGTGCCTGTGTGTACATGTGCCTGTGTGTGCCTGCCTGTGTGTACATGTGCCTGTGTGTGCCTGTGTGTACATGTGCCTGTGTGTACGTGCGCGTGTGTGCTGTGTGTTCTGCATGAGGCTGCAGGGTGACACCCCGAGGCTGCCGGGACCACCCATCTCCTTTCCATCTGCCGGGCGGGCGGTGCTCACGCCGGGGGCGGGGGGGTGGCGAGGGGAGAGGATGGAACCTCTCCTCCGCCCGCGGAGCCCGTGCCCTCAGTCCCATCTGTGTGTGTCCTGAGACCCGCTGGCGGCTAGCGGCCGCCCAGGACGGCGCGCGGAGGACGTGGTGGCATGAAATCACGGCTTAACGAGCAGCGGCGGCCAGAGCAGGTCGACCGATGGGCCTTCGGCGGCGGAGCGAGAGCCGCCCTCCGTCCGTCCTCACACTCCTCGCCGCGGCTCCGTCGCGTTCCTGGAGAACCCAGCCCGGGCCGCTAGTTCCTCCTGGAAGGGCCTCCCGGACGCACTGTCCCCCAAGGCCGGCGGCGTGAAGATTACCCTGTGATTTTCACCTGGGCAAGGCCCCGCTGCTGCTGGCACGCAGCCTCCGAATCAGACGTTTGAAGCCACCGTGTCACAAAATCAGTTCCCCAAAAGCGGCGGCTTCCAACCCCACACCCAGTCTGCCCTTGGGAGCAATGCTCGCTGGTTTCCCCAGAAGGTCCTTCTCCGAGTCAACGTTCTACAAGATCAACGTGGTCCCTTCCCTGCAGCGTTGGATCTTGGACTAGTGTTTTTCTTTTCTTTTTTTTTTTTTTAAACATATTTTATCGATTTTCCACAGAGAGGAAGGAAGAGGGATAGAGAGTCAGAAACATCGATGAGAGAGAGACATCCATCAGCCGCCTCCCTGCACGCCCCCCACTGGGGATGTGCCCGAAAACAAGGTCCATGCCCTTGACCGGAATCAAACCTGGGAACCTTCAATCCGCAGGCCCACGCTCTATCCACTGAGCCACACCGGCTGAAAGTTGATCTTGAAGCAAGGTCAACAACAAGCACAGGCATGGTGCTTCACACTGACCTATCGGACGGGGACAGCGGTGACGGGGTCAAAGGATGAACCTCGTTAGGAGGTGACTATGTCGTGGGGATGTAATGGACCGTCTGGTGTCTGTAGGTGACAATATGGTGTCATAGACTTGAAAGTTGCGGAGAGACAACATTTTAAAAGTCCCCACCACACACATCAAGACTGTAACTCTGGGAGGTGATGGATGGAACTATGTAGATGGTCACACACTGTGGGTTATGTGTGTGCACATACAGATCATGATGTGACACTCCTTGCACAGCGCTCCATGTCCGCTCTATCCACTGAGCCACACCGGTTTCGGCTTGGACCAGTGTTTTGACGGTTTCTTTTTCCTTTCTTGGTCTCTGTCGTACGCGGGCTCTGCCTCGGCTTTGGAATGAGACACACCGGAGTCTGACCCCCACTGTCGCCAAGGCTAGCCGCGATGGTGGACACACCACCCCGCGTCCCTCAGCCATGCTTCTTTCGTGGTGTGGACATGATGTGGGAGCAGGTAGCTGCTGAGGGCTTAACCGCGTCCGCCCCGTCGAGGAAACTCAGTCATTGCTCCCGGCCGTGACTGTGGCCGCCACCGGGATGGCAGTCATGGTGGAGACTCGCACCTCCCCGTGCGTCGGCCCGTGACCTTGTCTCCTCTGTGTCCGTGGCGGCTGTTCTCGTCGGGAGACCCTGTTCTGAAGAGCGAACGTCAGGCTCGTGAGTTCGTGCTGGTGGGAAAGGAACGGATGAGCAGAGCGTGTCTTTTGCAAGAGACGCCACACGTGTGTGTGTGTGTGTGTGTGTGTGTGTGTGTGTGTCTACGAAAGTGTCATTTTTACCCGTGAGTGGAGCGGGTCGTGAATAGTTCATGTCATGGGAGAGGCCCAGGAAGGCCATACACGGTACAGTGGTACCTCGAGATACAAGTGCCCTAACATACGAGGTTTTTGAGATCCAAGCTGTCGAGCGAGCGATTTTTGCTTTGAAATACGAGCAACATTTGAGATAGGAGTCATCGCGGGGATCAGCCGGCTGCACACGACCCACCAGTTTACCGCGACTCGAGCGTCTCATAGTTTCCCACGCCTCAAGGTGACGGAACGAATTAAACTCGTATCTCGAGGTGCCACTGTACTTCACCATTCGGTGCCACGGAGCCCGCATCCTCAGGCCACGACACGAGGTCGTCTAAGGTCTGTGTCACACGAGACACAGGGGTGGGACGGTGACCAGCCACTCAGAACCTGGGACGCTGGATGGGAGCAAACGTGGGAAGTGGGGGGGAGGAAACGGCTCTCCAGGAATTCCTCATCGGGAGAATTTCCACGCCGAGGCGGGAGGAGCCGGCGTGGTGCTCCGCACGGAGGCCGGAATGTTCCAGCAGATTAAACACGGGCTCGGGGAGGGAGGGACCCCCCGAGTGAGCTGTGCCGGGCTCCCTCTTGCTTTGTCTTTGCCGGGGGCACTGTGTTCTGTCTGCCAAGACCAGCTGCTGCCTGGCTGGCCAGGGTTCCCGGCAGCCGCCCGGGGCCGCGTCTCGGAGGCGGCGGGGGGATGGGTCCCCCAGGTGCACGCGCAGCAGCTGCGGGGCCCCGGGCCGGGCAGGAGGCTGAGCTGCCTTGAGGCTGGATGGCGGCTTCTCCCGATGTCCCTGTCCCCGACTGCCTCTCGGATCTCCCGCACACAGGACCCGTGCCGGTCGCACCCGAGCTGCCCGCTCTGAGGTCTCCGGGGTCCGGGTCGGGGGGACGGAGGGCTGACTCGTGGCAGTGGGGGGTGGGGAGATGCCAGCCTACCTTGTCCACAGCGTCTCTGGGAGCAGCCCCCGGGACGGGGTACGACTTCATCAGCTAGCGTGGGATCTGCTGCTGGCGCACACATGCACACACACATACACACACACACACACACACGTCGCACGCAGCCTCAGCACAGCGCCACACACGTTGTTCAACGTCAGCATAGGAGGGGCGTTCATGGACCACCGGCAAGCATCCTGCGTGCACGCTGCGCTGGGCTGGGCCACGGGAGACGGAGCAGGACCTTAGGTCTGCCCTCAAAGCCGTGGTCAGAAGGTCACGGCGAGTCTTGCCCCCTTGCCCCCGAGGAGACCCCTTTATTACAGAAACGTTGTTGGGGTTGAATGGTGCACCCCAACGTGATATGCCCAAGGCCTAGGGCCCAGCACCTCGGTGTGTGATGTCCTCGGTTGTGGGGTGACTACAGAGTACGTCGTTAAGAGAGGGTCACCCTAGCGGAAACCGGTGTGGCTCAGTGGATAGAGCATCAGCCTGCGGACTAAAGGGTCCCAGGTTTGATTCCGGACAAGGGCATGGACCTTGGTGGTGGGCACATCCCCAATAGGAGGATGTGCTGATCGATGTCTCTCTCTCATCCATGTTTCTAGCTTCTATCCCTCTCCCTTCCTCTCTGTAAAAAAATCAACAAAATATATTTAAAAAAATACTATTATTTCTTTCCCAAACCAGAACTTCAGTTCCCAGAGGCCAGCGCTCCTGTCTGTTTTGGTCAGTGCTGAGCACGTGGTAGGTGCTTGAAAAGCATTTGTTGCAAGAAGAAATAAGTGAGAAAATAAGGTTAACTTTGGGCTATTCATTTCTGCGTAGACAGAACTGTGCTTCTCGACACTGCCGACTTCTTCCCTCTTCCCTCCCTCTCCCCTCTTTCCCCCTCCCTCCCTCCTTCCCTCCTTCCTTCCTTTCTTTCTTTTTTCCTTCCTCCCTCCTCTCTCCCTCCTTTCTTCCTTCCTCCCTTCTCCCTCTCTCCCTCCCTCCTGCCTTCCCCCTTTCTCCCTCCTGAAGAGGTGAGAGGAAGAGGTAGCTCTCACTCCATGACCACAGACGACCGGGCTTGAGTCGCCTGGCCCTGTGGGGTAAGCCTGGTTTTGTCCGGTTTCCCACCTCCCGTGTTTCTGAGGATGGAGGCTCACTTCCCTTGTCTCTGAGCGGCGAGGACTGAGGCTCAGTTCCCAGCTGCTTGGCCAGCGCTGCCGGGAGGAGAGGCAGAGGAGGGAACGAGGTCTTTGCCTGCAGCTGAGTGACAGCCAAGCCAGGCAGCCGCCCTGGAGGAGGCGGTTTTCCACCTTCTGCCCTGGAGCAGAGATGAGGACGGACCTGGGGTCCAGCGGAGCAGCCCGAGACCAGGGAGACTTGGGAGTGATACGGGGGGAGGCCTGGCCTCCTCTCCCGCCTTTGAAACCGGCCCCTCGGCCCTCACCCTCATAGCGGGCGTTCTGCCCCACCTCGCCGCTCCGCGCTGCTAATTTGCATATTCCCCCCTGATTGGCTGGTGGGCGTCGGGGAGGCACGGTCAATTTACATACTTCTCTTTTATTAGTGTAGATGATTCATTATTTTTGTTTAGTCGCCTACATTTCACTCATGCTTGGGTATATAATCATTTTGCCAAACCTGCCCTTGGACGGACATACAGGCTATTTTCAGGTTTTCGCGTTGGCTATCTCTGGGCCCATGTGCGGGCATGTCTACAGGATGGAGTAGAATTGCTGCTTCAAATGGCATGTCCCTCACCAGCCACCCCAATTCCAGGAAATGACTGCCAGGAGCCCCCGTGCGTCCAGGAGCCCTGGCGCTGGAGGGTAATGAGCTCGTAGACGGGTGAGGCGGGTGGCAGCGAGCTGCCCGTGTCCATGGGGACAGGCGCCTTCCCTGGGTGGTCACCGGGCTCCTATAGAGAGCCAGCGCTCCATGCGGGCCGGCCAGCTGCCTCGGTGGCTGTGTTTTGTTGGGTTCAGGGTGGCTCAGAAGGCTCCTGAGGATGCAGGTCCCGGGCCGGGCAGGGGCTGGGAAGTGGCTGTGAGAACACTCAGGTCATGTTCCCGCCGGATGGGGGGTCTCGGGCCAGGAGGAGGTGGGGGACATCTTTTGTTTCCCAACTAAGCCTAAGAAAGGGGGATGTCTGCACCTCTGAGAGCGGCTCCCTCGGGACAAAGAAAGTCGGGGCTGCAAGGGCCTGGCCGGCTGCTCGCTCCAGCGGCGGGGGTCCTGCTCTCCCCCCCCCTCCACCTGGGCGCCAGTGCGGTGCACCGTGCTCCCAGGTGGTGGGGGAGACGGGGAAGACACAGGCTGGTCGGGGGACGGCGACAGGAAGCAGTGGGGGCAGCCACCGCGGCGCGGACCCTCCAGCGATGATTACAGTGGAAGCAGGTAGCCTGTCACGTGACAGGCCCGGCTGTACGTGCGCGGGTACCACACTGCTCCGAGGAGCGTTGCCATGGAAACCCAGACAGAGATGGAGCAGCAGTAAAGGAGACCTGCCCCGAGAGCAAACTGTTATGGATTGGGTGAAGGTTTGAGGCGGGGGGACCGGAGGGGCTGGCCGTGGAGGGCAGGGGGGCAGGGGCCAGTGACCCGGGTCATGACCACGTGCAGAGTGAGAGTGTGTGTGTGAGTGTGAGAGAGAGTGTGTGTGTGAGTGTGTGTGTGTGAGTGTGTGAGTGTGTGTGTGTGTGAGTGTATGTGTGAGTGAGTGTGTGTATGTGTGTGTGTGAGAGAGAGTGTATGTGTGTGAGTGTGTGTGTGTGTGTGTATGTGTGTGTATGAGAGTGTGTGTGTGTGTGTGTGTGTGGGGGAGTTGGATATTGACACGTCGCTCAGGAGTGCTCAGACCCCGGAAGTGAAATGGTCATCGGCACCTGCTGCCGGGTCTGGGCTGAACGCTCTGGTTTCGGTGTCACCGAGTCCACCGACTGGGCTCGGGGATAAATACACAGCCGGTTTATGGCGGCGGATCAGAAAGGCCGCTGGGCCCCATCCTTCAGCTGACCGTCCAGGACTGACCCTCCTCCCTGCTCCTCTCCTGTCCAGGCTGGGGCAGGCAGGGGCGGGGGGCGGGGTTCGTTGAAACTGCAGCAACGGCTGCCCTTCACGAGGACAGCATGGGACGATTCCTCAAACCCCTCTCTAGGCCATTGGTTTATTAAATATCACTTCTTTCGGCATCTGGCAGGCCATGGTATTCTCCTTAAGTGCGAGGGCTGCTGATGTGCTGGCAGATGGGGCCGTGGGTTCTGTGTGCGTGTGCGTGTGTGTGTGTGTGTGTGTGTGCCTCCTGCTCGCCGTTCTCTTGCGGCTTCTGTGTAATATCGCCCGCACTTTCTACGTGGACGGTCACTCTCCCCTACGCAGAGTCCACAGCAAACGTGAAACCACCTGATGGTGTTTTCATCGCCAGGACGAGAAGCCATCTGAACGAGCATGCCTGTGTGCTCACGGGGTTTGTCAATTGCTTTTTGATGTGTGTGTGAGAGCTTGGGGCGGAGCCACATCAAATGATTAGCTTCACGATGAAATAAAGGAAAAAAAAAACCCACCTTAACACACCGACTTAAAACATACATACATAATTTACAGTTTGGCTAATTAGCCGGCATCGACACAAAATTCATGAGTAAGAAATACTGATCACCTTCAAGCAGTGCATTAATGTCATAAGTATATAGAGATATGGGTATAGATATAGATACAGATATATAGATATTAGATATAGATGTAGATATATAGATGTAGATATGGATATAGATATAGGTGTAGATATGGATATAGATATAGATGTAGATATAGATATAGATATAGATATAGATGTAGATGTAGATATGGATATAGATATAGATATAGATATAGATGTAGATATGGATATAGATGTAGATATAGATATAGATATAGATATAGATATAGATATAGATATAGATGTAGATATGGATATAGATATAGATGTAGATGTAGATATGGATATAGATATAGATGTAGATATAGATATAGATATGGATATAGATGTAGATATAGATATAGATATAGATATAGATGTAGATGTAGATGTAGATGTAGATGTAGATATAGATATAGATATAGATATGGATATGGATATAGATGTAGATATAGATATAGATGTAGATATAGATATATAGATGTAGATATGGATATAGATATAGATGTAGACATAGATATAGATATAGATATGGATATGGATATGGATATGGATATAGATGTAGATATAGATATAGACGTATTTGTTTTACTTTATTTTTTTGCACAATATAGATTCTGCCTTTTCTCAAAACGGTCAGTCTTTGGGCCATCAGGGCCTCAGAGTGTCTCCAAGTTCTGGGAAAGGCAGGAGATTAAGGTTTGAGCATCGGAAGTAACGTGTGACCAGAATCACATGTGCACGCTCTCTCTTCCTGAGCATCCATCCTCAGGGTGAGGAGGGGTCAGGGCCCGGGAGCCTGAAGGGACAGGGGTGACTGGAGGCTCCGGGGTGGCTCTTCCTGATGCCTGTCCACCCATGAGCATGCGCCCCGCCCTCCTCCGGGGGGTGTGGGTTTGAATTTTCTTGAGGACTGATTCCATCTCTATATGTAAAAGCCTAAGTGAGCTGGGGACCGTTTGACTGGTAGCTGTGACATGCACTGACCACCAGGGGGCAGATGCTCTGACCCGTAGGTGAGCTTACTGCTGGGGTCCGGCCAATCGGGACTGGGTAAGATGGGCCAGACACACCCTGGAGCCCTCCCACAGTCCCTCCCCGGCCCGGATCGTGTACCAGTGGGGTCCCTCGGCCTGGTCTGTGCCCTCTCGCAATCCAGGACCCTTCGGGGGATGTCAGAGAGCCGGGTTTGGCCTGATCACCTCAGGCCTGATCTAGTTTTATAATCAAATAAAAGCTGATACCACTTTGAGGATCTAGAGTTTAGCCGAGACCGGTGTGGCTCAGTGGATAGAGCGTCGGCTTGCGGACTGAAAGGTCCCAGGCTCGATTCCGGTCGGGGGCATGTACCTTGCTTGCAAGCACATCTCTACTGTGGGGCGTGCCGGAGGCGGCTGATCGATGTCTCTCTCTCATCGATGTTTCTGACTTTCTATCTCTCTCCCTTCCTCTCTGTAAAAAATCAATAAAATATATTTAAAAAAAAAAAGAAGGGAGTTTAGAGGCCAACTATTGGACCTTCCATTCCATTGTACAAAATACCGGATAACTGACTTTCTGCAGGTCATTCCTGAGCATTTTGACAATCAGGAATTTACGGTTTTTGAAGGGATCATAAAGGTTCTTCATGATAAGAAATTTCTTCTTCAGATTGAGATGAAAGCTGTACCTCTGTGACATGCACTATTTTTTATTCACCTACTTACGTATTCATTCCACTGGCAACTATTTCTGGAACGCGCTCCCTGCCTCAGATACACTAGCAGACCCTGGGGAGAAGGCCACACCGTGGACAGACCGGGTCCTGGGCTTTATGGATCCCGCCTTCTGAATTCCCTGGAGCTGCAGGCACTTAGGCAGGCCATCCTAATGCGCTCCGGCAAGTTCCGCGAGGATGGAAATACAATAATCTATAGGCGGGAGGGGAAAACCTGAACTTGATCGGAGAGAACCACCTCCGAGTCCTCTCAGCTGAGGGTCGAAGGATGCAGTGAGGCTCAGCGAGTTGACCCTTCAGGATGGCGTGGGACACACGGGAAGATGGCCTCTCCTGCAGGAAAGACCTTTCCTCCAGATAAACACGCAAGAAATCATTCCATCTTCCTCCCAAGGACCGCCCCCTCCATTCCCCCATTTTCTAACTGACCAGTTTGGTAGCTTCAGTTTAATAGCTTTGGTGGAAAGCAGCTGAGACCTGTTTGGCCTGATGAGCTCTCAGCGAACCCATTCTGCCTCCTCGTTGTAATTATTTTCCTCTCTCCATCCGTTTGGTTATCCGTTAGAAAATTGAGCTGGGCGCCAGATCTAGATTTGTTCTCAAGTGTTTATTACTTAAAAATTAAAATATTCGCCTACTTGTAGGTTTGGGGGCCTCTCTGGTTTTATGGTAATTTTAAAAAAGTCACTGACACTGGTTCTCCAGGTGTTTTTGCAAACTCTTCATCCCAAGACAAGTTTCCTATCAATTCCACCTTCTTCCTCTCGGGTTAAGTCTTAATTGGGTTTAGTTTTCACTTCGCCATTTGATGACCACCCTCACTGGTGAAGGTGATCGCAAGGTAAAGTAGTTTTATTATCGTGCCATCTCTCATGCCATCTTTCTCAAAGACACGATCCCTTTTATTTTTTTATCTCTTCTTTTTAAAAAATATATATATTTTATTGATTTTTTACAGAGAGGAAAGGAGAGGGATAGAGAGCTAGAAACATCAACGAGAGAGACATCGATCAGCTGCCTCCTGCACGCCCCTTACTGGGCCGCAACCAAGGTACATGCCCTTGACTGGAATTGAACCTGGGACCCCTTAGTCCACAGGCCGATGCTCTATCCACTGAGTCAAACCGGTCTCGGCTTATCTCTTCTTCAAACATAGCCCGATACCTGCGTTGGGTTTGGTCTGTGTACTTTATACCAAAGTTAACTTTGGGCCCGTGGACTTTGTGACATTCCTTGTAAGCTATCACTTTCTCCTCCAGATCAGTGACTGTGTAATTCCCCCTCTTTTCATTCACCTGCTTCAGGAAAAATCGGATTACCGAAGGGTACGCGATGCGGCTACCTTGAATCCATAGGATGTTTCCCCTTAGCATCATTCCTGATCATACAACGCGACTTCCGTTCTCAGGGCGTCTGATACTTCTCGGGCCCACTTCCTGTGAGTGCCGGACTTTCCCTGATGAAAAGAAAGCATTCTCTCTCCCTTCCTCTCTGTAAAAAATCAATAAAATATATATTAAAAAAAGAAAAAGAAAAAAAGCATTCTCGTCTAGAATTGGGAATGCACTGATCTCCGGGCGTGAAGAGAGGGGAAGAGGGCAGTGTTTACTGGGTGGCTGTTATTTTCCATCCCAATGCTCTGCACCATTTGGGGCTGGCTGGATTCTTTCCGTTGTGCAGGTGAGACAATTGCGATCCGATAGGTTGTCCAAGCTGGGAAACAGCGAAGATGGGGTTTAATCCTGAGTCTGACCCCAAAGCTCCGTCTGAGGTCCTGTAGGCCAGCTTCTTCCACCGGATTGTTCCCATTTCTTTAGGAAGTCAGGGCTCATCCTCCACGGCGGCAAATGGAGACCCACAAGTGCTGCTCCGTGGTTTCTTCTATGTCACGTCGTCCCTTCAGCGATACCGGGACATACCGTTCGGTGCCCTACGTCTCTCAGCAATCTTTGCGTTTGTAGCTCTGTGATGGACGGACTTCCCAGAGTCCTCGGTGTCTGCTCAGTGTCTGCACTGCCTAACAATATGGCCAAAAGCGTGGCCACCGAGAGCTGCCCAGATGCATGCCACAGCCCCATAGGCCCACCGTACGGGCACCGCTTAGCGGGTCCTCTCTTCGGGCCTCACCGCGCTGCTCTCGTGGGGTTGGGGGGCTGCATGCAGAGTGACTGAGGCCTGACGGGGAGCAGTGCACACTGAGGTGTCCAGGTCCTCGGCCGGTCAGCTGGGGGCTGTTCCTGGGCCCCTCCCGCCTGGCTGCCTGGCCGGGGAGACACCCTCCTCTCCATGGGCATCACCCTGGCACGCAGGGAGCACCATCACGTGGTTAGAACCCATTACCATCCTCCGCGCACTCAATGGGAGGAGGACACAGGGTACAGGTCCCGGAGGGGGACAGTGGGGACCCCTTAGCGCCCACCTGGAGCGTCATCGTTCGCCGGGAGGTCACGGTTGCTCAAACTGTTCCCCGAAGACGTCCCGTGTCCACGCCTTCAACGGCATGGGACACGGGCTGACTGCTTCTCTTTTTAGCTCGTTGCCCATGTTTTCCTCGGGTGAGGTCGCCTGTCTCTGAACTTCCGGCAGGTGGTGAGACCTCTTCGTTAGAAATCCTGAATGTCACTTTAAAAAAAAATATATATATATTTTATTGATTTCTTACAGAGAGAAAGGAAGAGGGATACAGAGTTAAAAACATCGATGAGAGAGAAACACCCATCAGCCGCCTCCTGCACACTCCCCACTGGGGAAGTGCCCGCAACCAAGGTACATGCCCTGGATCGGAATGGAACCTGGGACCTTTCAGTCCGCAGGCCGACGCTCTATCCACTGAGCCACACCGGTTTCGGCAGAAATCTTTAATGTCACTTTTTAAAAAATATATATTTTATTGATTTCTTACAGAGAGGAAGGGAGAGGGAAAGTTAGAAACATTGATGAGAGAGAGACATCGATCAGCTGCCTCCTGCACACCCCCACTGGAGATGTGCCCGCAACCAAGGTACATGCCCTTGACCGGAATCAAACCTGGGACCTTTCAGTCCACAGACTGACGCTGTATCCATTGAGCCAAACCGGTGTCGGCCTTAATGTCACGTTTAATGTCATTATTTTACCCCCTCTTCCTCCTCCTCCTTACACACACACACACACACACACACACACACACACACACAGCCAAGACAGCAGTTCCTCACAGTCCCTCCCCACCACCTGTCGCCTGCCTGGCCCCCCGGTCACAGGCCACATCCTGCCCCGGCCCCCCTGCTAATGCTCCTCGGCCACTTCCCAGATTCTCGTTATTTTCTTCCCAGAAACGCGGGAGGGAGGAAACGCGCGTCTCTCGCCACGACCTTTCCGGTCGTCGTCCAGGCTGGCGGAGGTGTTTTAGAGAATTCGTGTTAACATCGGGTCTCTTTCAGGCGCGCGGGCCAATTTCTTAACCATTCCCGACAAGAACGAGCCTGCGGTCAAGTTGATGCAAAGGAGGATGCGCGGAGTCTGCGCGCTCTCGCGTGGGGACGGCAGTATGGACCCGCGTCTCCGCCGCTGTCAGCCGGGGAGGCCACTCACGTCGTCAAGAAAACCGGAGAGGCCGCAGCCTCCGCCAGCCATTACGGCTCGAGTTGGAATTTGCCTCTTTGGAGTCTTGTTTCCCACCCGATGCCTTTTTTTATTTTTAAATTCCAGGAAGCATCATTTAGATCTGGGGCAAACGCAATTAAGTATTTCGGAGACTGGTGATTTTTTTCCAAGCGCGTAGCTGGATCGCATATTCATGAGGTGCAGGCGCATTTCTCAGATGGAATCGCCCAGGACTCTGGTCCCATCTCAGCGTGCAGATAGCAGCACAGCCTGCTGCACTATCATCGTCTTCAGATGCTCTCTCCCGAGACTACACCCCGGCGGGCGCGTGCCCCTTGATGTGGGGACCTTGACCGTGGCCGGAGCTGCAGACACACCGCCTGTCCTCTCTGCGCGTCCAGCCCTCCGTCCGGGAGGTTTGGAATGACCCCGTCAATGATGGTGCCAGCAGCGTCTGGCACCCAGCGCCCTGCCCCATCCCAGCACTTAGGCCGGAGCGGGGTTTTCAGACAGCAATTAGTGTCCACAACGCCGTCACGGTCTTGGTGAGCACACTTGAGGGTTGATCTTAATGATCCCATTACCGTGTGCTCTGCTTTCCCCCCACAAATGCTCTAGGGTATTTTGGAGAAGCTCTGGATTTGGGCTTTGAATAGAAAGCACTAAGCTAGGAGGTGTCTCCTTGCTGGGCCTGGGACTTGCAGAATCCAGATCTGCGGGTTGTTGCTGGTGGGGCCCCAGGTAGCTTGGCGCCGGTCTGTGGGGGCAGCTATCGGGGGAAGTCGCCAGGAGACAGAGATGCTCAGGCGGTGTCCTCGTCAACCATCAGGTGCAGCCAAAGGCCTCATGAAAGCATGTCTCCAAGAACTGCAGGGCTGGACTCAAAGCCTCAGACAATGTTTACTTACCCACAAGCAACGTAGAATGCTTTCCGCTGTGTGCCAACGCCTGCTACATGTACAACTGCCACCACCTTTGGCTTGAACGGGAAATATGTCCGTAGGCAAGGTCCATACTTGAGCTATAGTTCAGGAAGCATAACGCAGAGCACCCTTGGAAGTAAGAAGAAGGAGAATGTTTGCTATGAATAATTAGAAGCATTCCTAATTGTTCAGGTGGACACTGTATGGTTCTTGTCTTGGGTCTTGGTTTTGTGGGTATGAAAAGGTGACAGCAGCCGAGACCGGTGTGGCTCAGTGGATAGAGCGTCGGCTTGCGGACTGAAAGGTCCCAGGTTTGATTCCGGTCGGGGGCATGTACCTTGCTTTCGGGCACATCTCCACAGTGGGGTGTGCAGGATGCGGCTGATCGATGTCTCTCTCTCATCGATGTTTCTGATTTTCTCTCTCCCTTCCTCTCTGTAAAAAAATCAATAAAATATATTTTTTAAAAAGGTGACAGCATATCACGTGGGAGAGCAGGCCCCTCGGGAAGGTGGGTGCTGGCACTAGCGAGAGGAACCACGGAGGCTGGAGGACCAAGAGTGAATGAATGCAGAGCCTCCTTCGCAATAAAAAACGTTGGAGTTTTTATTATTTTTATTTTTTTATTACTGAACCTCGAGTGCTCCAAGGACAGGGTGCCGTTAAATGCTTATGAAGATAAAGACATTTTCTCCCGTAGTGTGTTTGCATGGCCGTCTAGCGATGACCTTGAAGTCTGGCTCGGAGATTGATGTCTGACTTCTCTGCTGGAAACACACCTTTCCAAAGCTAACGGGAGGTCAGGGGCATGCTGGGAAGTTATTCTTGATTTTCAGGGGGACGTGTCTTTGACCTCGGGCTCCCGGCTGCTCACGTGTCCTTTCATTCATGCCTGTTTCCTCCAAGCTGATGGGCTGAAGCACAGGCGCTTCCTAAATGAATGGCTGTTTTCCCATAGAAAATACTAAGTGACGTCATTCCCGAGAGCAGTGATTCTCAACCTTCCTAATGCCACGTCCCTTTAATATAGTTCCTCATGTGGTGGTGACCCCCAACCATACTTCATCACTGTAATTTTGCTATTGTTATGAATTATAATGTAAATACCTGTGTTTTCCGATGGTCTTAGGCGGCCCCTGTGAAAGGGTCGTTCAACCCCCAAAGGGGTCGCGACCCACAGGTTGAGAACCACTGCTAGATGGAACCCCGGGACCAGGGCTCAGGGTCTATCAAGAGATCGGGGAGTCGGCTTTATCGCCCTCCTCTTTCTTCATTTCCTTCTCCAAGCCCCTGAGTCTTGACAATTGTGCTTCCTAAGGATCCACCAGGTGTCTTCTTTTCCTTTCGGTGTCTCATTCACACCCTGTTAGCTCAGCGCGCTACTCCTGAGAGTACGACCATGGCTCTCCCAGGGCTGGGCTGGCTTCCCTCCAGTCTCGTCTCCCAGTTGCTAGGGGAATACTTTCTAAAGCAAAGGTAAATCCAGCCCGCCCGGCCTGCCACAATGGCTGAGCATCGACCTGTGACCCAAGAAGTCAGGGTTCGATTCCCAGTCAGGGCACAGGCCCCGGGTTGTGGGCTTGATCCCCAGCTTGGGGCGTGCAGGAAGCAGCTGCTCCATGATTCTCTGTCATCATGGATGGTCTATCTCTCTGCCTTCCTCTCTGACATTAATACTAATATAGTTTAAAAAAAAGCACTCAGGCCGAAACCAGTTTGGCTCAGTGACTAGAGCGTCAGTCTGCGGACTGGAAGGTCTCAGGTTCCATTCCGGTCAAGGGCATGTACGTTGGTGGCGGGCACATCCCCAGTAGCTGGGTGTGCAGGTGGAGGCTGATCGATGTCTCTCTCTCATTGATGTTTTTAATTCTCTATCCCTCTCCCTTTGTCTCTGTAGAAAATCAATAAAATATATTTAAAAAAAAGGCCCACCTTTACTTACCCACAGGCAACGTAGATTCTCTCCACTTTGTGCCAACGCCTGCTACATGTACAACTGCCACCACCTTTGGCTTGAACGGGAAATATGTCCATAGGCAAGTCGATACTTGAGCCATAGTTCAGGGAACGTAACCCAGATCACTCTTGGAAGTAAGAAGAAGGAGAATATTTGCTATCAAACATGCATTCGTGTAGGCCAGCGGTTCTCAACCTGTGGGTCGCGACCCCTTTGGGGGTTGACCGACCCTTTCACAGGGGTCGCCTAAGACTATTGGAAAACACCTATTTCCCATGGTCTTAGCGGAGGGCACAGTTATTTCCGTTGTGCAGATGAGGCAATTGGGATCTGTGCCCTCCGCTCAGACTGGCCAATGAGTGGGTGCACCGGGAGCAGCAGTCTGAGGTCCCCGAGACCGCCAGGGCGGCGTCTGTGGAAGGTGCATGCGCCTGCACAGGGCGAGTCCTGCCCCTGTCCCAGGAGCCACGCTTTCCACGTGAACCAACCCGGCGGGAGATCCAGGCCCACCTCCCCGGCGGCTTTCCTCCTGGTCCTCCTGGCACCACACCCAGCCCAGGGCCTGGCACGTGCAGAGCAGACCCTTCCTCCAGCCCCGGGAGAGGGCGTGGTGTGGCGAGGCTGCCAGCACGGTGCCAGGTCCCCCTCTGCCCCAGAGGAACCCGCGTCTCGGCCGGCGGCAGCCTGCAGTGGCTACAGATGGCACGCCCGCGGCCTGGCACGGTCCCTGACGCCCCTGAAGTCTGAGGTCCTGGGGGAGCGAGGCAGTGGGAGACGGGCGAGCCCAACGGTCCTTGGAACGGCCAAAGGCCACCTGGGTCACTGGCTCCCGCAGGCCCGGCCCGCAGGCGACGCTGGTGGCACTTGTTCTACGGGGAAAGGAGGAAAGAGACTCCGTGTGGCGAGTGGTAACCCTGACATTTCAGGGTACAGTGGTACCTCGAGATACGAGTTTAATTCGTTCTGTGACCTTGAGGCGTGGGAAACAATGAGACGCTCGAGTCGCGGTAAACGGGTGGGTCGTGTGCAGCCGGTCGATCCGTGCGATGACTCCTCTCTCAACTGTTGCTCGTATTTCAAAGCAAACATTGCTCGCTCGACGGCTCGTATCTCAAACATCTCGTAGGTTAGGGCACTCGTATCTCGAGGTACCACTGTATTTACCACGATGATGTCTCGGAGCGTCACCGAGGAGAACACATTAGAGGGATAAATGCCTCCGATGCTCCTCCCAGGCCTCGCAGGCTGTTACCCGCTGGTGGGAATCCAATCACCGGAGTCCATCAGAGGCCACTTCATGATACTCCGCGTCCGCCTCGGAGGTCTGGAGCACCCGTGCTCCCCGTGAAGTTCTGGGTCCCTTGGGGTGCAGGGACCGAGCCCTGCTGGTAAAGCTGAGAACCAGGTCCCCGAGCTGCACTTCCACCAGAGACCCCGTTCCGCTTGGCCCGCTGCCGGACCTGGCCGAGAAGCCGGTGCCTGCTCACCTTCCCGGGGCTCGGCAGGGAGAAAACACATCCGGTCCTTCTGTGTACAGAAAGGCATTGCATTCGTGTAGGCCAGCGGTTCTCAACCTGTGGGTCGCGACCCCTTTGGGGGTTGACCGACCCTTTCACAGGGGTCGCCTAAGACTATTGGAAAACACCTATTTCCCATGGTCTTAGGAACTAACACACCGCTCCTCGGTGTAGCAAAGTGTAGCCATGTCCTTGACTGTTGTCCTAGGAAGACTGTTACCCATGCTACACCACGATTCAAGACAACATTTCATTTATTTGTCATTAGAAATAAATATTTCACAATATACAGTTACAGTGGTAGCTCGAGATACGAGTGCCCTAACATACGAGATTTTTGAGATGCGAGCCGTCGAGCGAGCGATGTTTGCTTTGAAATATGAGCCACAGTTGAGATAGGAGTCATCGCGCGGATCGGCCGGCTGCACACGACCCACCCGTTTACCGCGACTCGAGTGTCTCATCGTTTCCCACGCCTCAAGGTGACGGAACGAATTAAACTCGTATCTCGAGGTACCACTGTACACATTGTTTTTGTGATGAATCCCCATGCTTTAATTATGTTCAATTTGTAACAACGAAAATACATCCTGCCTATCAGATATTTGCATGACAGTTCATAACAGTAGCAAAATGACAGTGATGAAGTAGCCACGGAAATCTTTTTATGGTTGGGGGTCACCACCTTATGAGGAGCTGTCTTAAAGGGTCACGGCCTTAGGAAGGTGGAGAACCCCTGGTGTAGGCCCTCTGCCTGCAGAGAGGATTCCCATCGGCGTCCACCCATGAGGCTTCTCCCTGGGACAGGGAGCCAGGCTCGGGCTGGGCAGGGGACCCTGGTGACGGGCAGAGGTCAGAGGCCGTTGGAAGCTCCTCTCTCATTCCGCAGCCTGGACCTGAGGAGGCGGCAGAGCCCCGCCTTCTGCTCGCGGCTTCCAGTGGCGGTGGTTGCTGAGTGCGTGGAGGGCTATCGGCTGGAGGGCTGCTTGCCATGCCCCCCTAAGGGGAGCCCCTGGCACAGTCCTGCACCCCTCTCCAAGGTGAGGGGTTTCATGACCCATTTCCACTCCCATGTTTTCCCTTCTCCGCTCAGCAATGAACCAAGTCACAGAGCGACACACTTTTTATTTATTTTTTTTGCTATCCAAGATACTAGACTTAGCATTGGAAATAATTGAAGAAATTGTAAATGAAAGACAGAATGTTCCAGGAAGGCACCACCTAATGACCCGCCGCAGCCATTCGCAGGGAAAGACGCTATTGGTCCTGAGGAGGGAGACGGAGCGATGGTTTTTTGAGAGAATCCGATGGCCGGTTCCCATTGTGAGTCAAGGAAGAGGCTCCCGCCAGAGGGTCCTGTCAACCGCAGACGCAGAACACCGCTGAGCTCCGTGATCAGCTCGGTCACTGTGTGAAGTGCAGCGCGTTTATATCCACGCGGACGGGTCCTTGCATTTATTTATTTATTTATAAAATATATTTTATTGATTTTTTTCACCGAGAGGAAGGGAGAGGGAGAGAGAGCTAGAAACACCGATGAGAGAGAGAGAGACATCGATCAGCCGCCTCCTGCACACCCCTACTGGAGATGTGCCCGCCACCAAGGTCCATGCCCTTGACCGGAATCGAACCTGAGACCTTTCAGTCCGCAGACCGACACTCTATCCCCTGAGCCACACCGGTTTTGGCGGTCCTTGCATTTATGATCTCCCGGTCGGACCACAGTAAACAAGACGAACGCTTATCTGTTGCTCGCGGGACTTAGAGATGTTAGGGGAGAGGGACAGCTGGGAGAACTGGAGCAGAGGGGAAGGGCAGGGTTTGCTCCTCAGGGTAATGACTTGGTGGCGCCTTTTCGTGACCATGGCGGTTGTCCGTTCCTCTCACTCTGCTCCCGGCCCCCCACCACCCAGTGTCATAGGGACCTGCAGCTGTTCTCACTCACACCAGCTCCTCGAGGGCTGGGGAGGAGCGGAAGGAGGGAGAGCGTGGAGTGGAGGGGAAGACTGAAGACGTGCAGGCTGGCGATTGATGGCCGACTGCTGGTGTTGGGTGACGTGAAGGTCTCTGGCAGCACCGCCGGGAGTGAGTTTTTGGAGGAGGAGGAACTAGCACTGGGAGGAAGGGTCAGGGGCAGTGACTGTCCGTCGGGGGGCGGGCCTTTCCCAGGGTCGATGCCCGCTGCAGTGCCGTGAGTGTGTTTGGCTTGGCCTCCCTGTGACCTGTGTAGCTGGGGCCATCGGAGTGCTGTGGTGGCTGTGATCTGGGGAGGGGTTTTCGGGGTGGCGTGGCCCAGCCCCTCAGCTGGCAGCTGGACAAGAGGGGGTGGACTTTCCCATCTGGAGGCTCAGGCAAAGCAGACGGAGGTGCCAACAGGCTTGGCTTCTCCCGAGCGCTCGCTGCTCCCCGGCGGCTGCCTCTCCCCACCCCGCACCTCGTCTTTGCTCTGCGTGTGACGGTGCTCAGATTCCTCTCCTTGTAAGAACACCAGCTCTTGGATCAGCCCCCCTACTTCTTGATAAGCCCCACCTGACCTGAGACCTGGATAGGACTTCCACGGACGAATGGAGGAGCGGGGAATACAGTGCGGCCCATAATACCTTTCTAGCATCCTTTGTGTGAGGCTTTGCTTTCGGTGTGTTTTTTAATAAAGAAACAAACAACTATGTCTTTGAAATGCAATCAGATCAGGTGCACTCTAAACCAATCTTTTTTTCTAAAAAAAAAAAATAAATATTTTACCCATTTTTTACAGAGAGGAAGGGAGAGAGTGTGAGAAACATCGATGAGAGAGAGAGACATCGATCAGCCGCCTCCTGCACACCTCCTACTGGGGATGTGCGCGCAACCAAGGTACGTGCCCCCGACCGGAATCGAACCCGGGACCTTTCAATCCGCAGGCCGACGCTCTATCCACTGAGCCACACCCGTTTCAGTGGACGGTCTGTTTTTAAAGAGAGCTGAGGAGTCTCCCGTATGTCCAGTCTTCCGGAGGGGGCTGTGCGCTCCTGTGACCCTGGTCCTCTGGCCTGTTGCCTAGAGATGCGGACATTCCTTAGAAATGAGCGCCTTTTAGCGGATTGTTCGTTCCGTTTCCCGGCGTTCGGTCAATGTCTGTCACCCTCCCAGTCCCCTGCAGCCGCCCTCTGTCTCCGTCCTGGGTCCGAGGACATGAGCGACTTTCACGCAGTCACGGCCTCCACAAGGAGGGTTTATCTCTCACTGATGCTCCTGGCTGGCTAGGGGTTCAGCTCCTGCATCTGCAGCACCCCCCTCAAAGCGCACCCACCCCGTCCTGCGGGTGCCGGCTGCTGGGCAGAGGGAAGGGGACGGACGGACAGGGGCTGGCTCGTCAGGTGTCCATGCACCTCCTGCGCTCACATCCTTGGCCAAAGCAGGTGCCGTGGCCCAGCCTGGCTTCCAGAGGGACCGGGAAGAGAATTCTCCTGGTGGGGGTGGGGGTATTTGGGGGGTGTGGGGTCTCCGTGAGCTTGCACCTCGCTCATATTCACCTCCACTCTGGCTTCCCTGTCTCTCCCGCTGAAACGCGCCCTTTAATAATTCCTTTAACGAGCATCCGTGGGTGGCAGCCGCCTGGCGTTGGGAGGAGCGAGCCGGCTTCATTTCGCCCCGCTCTTAATTAAACGCTCCGCGTGTATTAAATGTGGAGCTCACGGTTCGTTCCCCGGGCGCTCCGGAGCGATCCCTCCATTGTCTTCCGGCTCCTATTACCGCTAATGAAAGCTTTGTGCCCGGCTTAACGGCCCTTAGTTTGTAGGTCATCTGTCATCGGGGGCAGCTTCTAGGCTTTCCCTTCGCTCTGGCTCCTTGCCCCGAGCAGCCCCGCGCACGCACGGACGGAGGGCTCCTGTCTGTCTGCCTCCCGATCCGCTCTCCGGTCACTCCGCCCTCTTTCTGGGCAACGCCTGGGGATCCACCGAAGCGCTGCTCGGATTCACCTCCGTTTCCCTGGCCAGCCCATAGCGTACCCTTTTACTTTTTAAAAAAGACATCGTGCCGAGACCTGTGTGGCTCAGTGGATAGAGCGTCGGCCTGCGGACTGAAGGGTCCGGGTTCGGTTCCGGTCGGGGGCATGTACCTTGTTTGAGGGCACATCTCCACTGTGGGGCGTGCAGGAGGCGGCTGATCGATGTCTCTCTCTCATCGATGTTTCTGACTTTCTATCCCTCTCCCTTCCTCTCTATGAAAAATCAATAAAATAATTAAAAAAAAAGACATAGTTTGATTGATTTCAGAGAGGAAGGGAGAGGGAGAGAGAGAACATAAATGAGGAGAGAGAGTTATTGATTGGCTGCCTCCTGCACGCTCCCCCCTGGGGATCCAGCCTGCACCCTGGCCTGTGCCCTGACTGGGAGTCATACCGTGACTTCTGGGTCCTAGGCTGATGCTCAATTGCTGAGCCACGTTGTCTGGGTGCTCGTTCTTTCTCTCTCTCTCTCTCTCCCCCTTCCCCCCTCCTCTCTCTCTCTCTCTCTCCCTCTCCCTCTCCCTCTCGCTCTGTCATGGTGGGTCGTCCTGGAGCCCTAAGTGTCCTCGATACGTATTCCTATTGTCCTCCCGGTTCCTCTCCTCTCCTTTCTCCTCGGAGCGTCGGTATCTCCTTCTGCTGCCTTCGGGGTCATTAGTTCTTCTCCACCGTCCTCGTCCCACGGAGCACGTGACTCAGAGCAGCCCGACCCGCCGCCCGCTCCCAGGAGGAGTGGGGACGGATTCCCGGGGGGGCTCTTTAGAGGCCAGGCCAGGATCCCGGCCACAGGAGTCGTCCCTGTCTCCAGCTCGCAGCGGCGTCTTGCCAGCCGCCCCGTCCAGGTGACAATGGCTCGAGGCCAGCCCGCGGGGACTGTCCTGCCCCCGGTGCCAGGGCGCTGATTAGCTGGCCGTGCCTGCTGCCTCTCTGCCCGCAGGTGAGACGCCGGCACTTGAAGCGGCGAGGCGTCTGCGATGAAGGCAGTCGCAGCCTCTCGGCGAGGCGTCTGCGAGGAAGGCAGTCGCAGCCTCTCGGCGAGGTGTCTGCGAGG
>JAAGEH010000480.1:64174146-64196323 GCA_011751065.1 Lasiurus cinereus
GTGTGTGTGTGTGAGTGTGTGTGTGTGTGAGTGTGTGTGTGTGAGTGTGTGTGTTGGGGTGGAGTGTGTGTGTGCGCGTGTGTGTGTGTGTGTGAGTGTGTGAGTGTGTGCGTGTGTGACTGTGTGTGTGAGTGTGAGTGTGTGTGAAGGAGCAGCTGCCAGTGTGAGAGAGAGAGAGAGAGAGAGAGCGAGCACTGGGAGCTGTTGCTCCGTGAAGAAGCGGAAGCACCGTCTCTGCCGCTCACGGACAAACGGGCGCCCGCGCTCTCCGTGGACGGAATGGCCGGCGCTCGGGGATGGGGCGCTGCTGGCCGGCCGGGGCTTGTGGACTGGCAGGAGCTGCTCTCGGCGTCACCCCGGCTGCAGAGTCTGCAGGGTCTGGGGGGCGCTTCCAGCCGAGGCCCCTCTCTGTGGAACATTCGGGGCCTAAAGACTCTAACTTACCTGCGCTCCCTCCCGCATTTTACACCTGCGCCCGGATGCGCGGGCAGCCGGAGGGACTGTGTGGCAGACACAGGCATGCCCACGCCGTCCGGGGATTTCCCTGAGCAGCTGGGATTACTCCGAAAACACCTTGCAGATCCGTATCAACCGTCACATGCCAGCGATTTGCAGCGCATTATGCACCGCGGCAGGGCCCGCGTGGAGCCGGTGCGGGGTCTGTGGCGAGCTCCCCGAGTGCGGCGACAGCGGTGGCCTCCGGAGTCGCCCAGAGACAGGCGCAGGGCCGCGTGCGGGAGGCAATTCCATCATCGCATCATCGTCTCCTAAGCAGCCTTTCCCCGCTGCCCACTCTCCCCCTCCAGCCTGAGAACAGGGAGACGCGTGTGGGTTGGAAATGCGCGCTGGAAGCCGAGACGCCTGGCTTTCTGGCTCGGTGTTTCGACGTCGCCAGGGCTGTCCAGAAAGCGACAGAAAGTGAACCTACACCCCCATTCCCCAAAGGAAGCCCTAGGTTCCAGAGAGTTCGAGAAAAATCCATCGAGGAAAATCCCGAAATGGCCAACTCCATAGCTACGCGTTGACCCTCGTCGTAGCCTTCATGATTTAGATGTCACCCAAACCCCAGTGAGGTGCAAGCAGTCGCGTCCGGGTTTAGCAGGAGGTGGACATGGTTTTTGTTTTTTGTTTTTGGATGGGGCTCTAACAGGAAAGCCAGAGACAATGGAGCCTGCAGAGCGACCCCGTCTAACATTTGCCAAAGGCATTAACAATATATTACACTTCACTGCCAACCGCAGCCCCGTAATATTATTCGCCAATTATGCATTGAAGGCTGGGGAGCCGGAGCCATGTTTGTAATGCTAATACATTAAGACGTGCCCTCCCCCGAGAGGTGCCTCCGCCTGCATTTTTCATCGCCTCCTTTACTGCTTGACCATGGGATGGCCGTGACATCGTGGCCGGGCCCCACCCCCACCCCCGCGTCTGCTGGGGTTCGGAGGGGGTTCGCTTCAGAATGGTGACTTCCCCAAACCAGACCCACCCATCCTTTGTATCATTTTATCTCAGGAAGTTTCCGAAACCGTTAAAAAAAAAAATACCCTTGAAAACGGCGAGTCGGAATCAATCGGAGGGAACGAGAAAAGGGTTCCTTTGAATAATGCAATGATAATAAGGCCGGAAAAATTAAACTTGAATATCATGCTAATAACACGGGCATGGGGATTACTGCCGAAGATATACTTTCATTCTCGCTATTTTGATTAACAGATGATATGAAGGAAGAAAAAAAAGCAACGCCTTGCAGAATAGGAAAAAAAAATAATAAATACGTTTCTAGCAGAGGCTTTTATGGAGACCTAAAACTTTTAAGTATCCCAGAGGAAATACAATTAAAGTAGGATGAGATTGGCGTCTTTGATATCTCTATTAAGACCTTAACAAGGAAGAGGCATATGGTGGGGAAATATCAGGCTAAACGGTGTAAAGTGAGAGCATTAATTAAGACACGTGAACAATCATAATGACGATCACCACCGCCACCGTGATGCTGATCATCAAAGCCGAGGGGAAGGGGAACGGGGGTGCGGATGGACAGAGGTCGCTCGGCACGGCTATGGCTTTATCCAATCAATAATTAGTCACTACGTGTGACGCGATGGACTGGCCTCGTGAGCCGCTGGGGTTAGCACGGAGCCTTCCAGGAGACTCCATTGCTGGGCAGGAAGGGATCAGGCTGGGCCACTGGTCTCTGAAGAGCAAGCAAGACCGGGGGACAGATGGGGTCTCCTGAAAGAAAGAACAAGGGTGGTGGGGAATAAATAAAATAATTTTTAAAAAGTTCCTGTTGGCCAGAGATGGGACAGAAAATGGTCATCCTCTTCAGATAGCCCCCGAAATTCATTTCAGCCGCCATCTTTTCTCAGCCGTCAATGTTTATTTGAGCCGTTGACATGTGATGGAATGGATGAATTTCACTTGCACTTTTCTCTTGACCTGGGCGTCCACCTGATGAAACTGAACAAGGAATAGGTACCTATCGCCGAAACCGGTGTGGCTCAGTGGATAGAGCGTTGGTCTGCGGACTGAAAGGTCCCAGGTTCGATTCCGGTCAAGGGCATGTACCTGGGTGGTGGGCACATCCCCAGTGGGGGGCGTGCAGGAGGCAGCTGATCGATGGCTCTCTCTCATCGATGTTTCTAACTCTCTATCCCTTTCCCTTTCTCTCTGTAAAAAAAATCAATAAAATATATTACAAAAAAAAAGAAAGAAATAGGTATCTATCCAATCAGAAAGAAATCAATACGTCAACTTCCTTTATCCGCAGAGAGAGCTTCCGGTGGGGTTCAGAGCACAGCGGACCCGTGGACAACACGGGTTTGAATTGGGTGGGTCCAGACTTTCAAGTACTAAGTGGGCCCGTGCATTTAAACCCACGTGGTTAAAGGAACAACTGCATCTTCTCCCTGTGGTTGAGATGGTGGTTATACTTGGACTTTTAACGGTCCGGGGGTCGATGCTCTGAACCCCCCGTGTGGCTCAAGGCCCCGCTGTATTAGCGCTGGCATCAAACAGCCTGTGGATCAGCCCGTGTTCAGTCTCCTCGTCTGTACCATTAGGCCGAGAACACCCACCTCCCGCAGCTGATGTAATGGCTCGGGGAGATGGCGCCTCTGAGCAGCCAGCTCGCGTGGAATGCATTTAACAAGCTTCAGGCATTATATCACTGCGACGATTAATATTTTATTACCGATTATAAGTAAAAATAAAGTGGGATGGAAGGATTTATTTATTTTAATAGAAACATTTATTACATTATTCCGAGATTTATGGGGCAGCTTTAAATGCTTGAAGGGAAACATGCTCCTATTAAATCCGTGATAAATAATCATTTCAGAATAACATCCTCAGAGAGAGGTATATTCACGTGCATACGTCGTTTACTCCATGTAATGTTATATATCCTCATGGAACGCAGGCCGGAATGCGTGTGTAATGAAACGTGGGTTCGGGGTCACTTGGTTTTCTGTTGGGGAGCAGGCTGGTGCCAGGGAGGTGTGCCTGGTAGGTAAGGAGCCCACGGTGTTCTCGACTCTTCCGTTTGACCCTTGGCTGATGCAACCGGGAGCTGCTCCTTGACAGCGAGAAGAGGACCTTCTACCGGCCACCACGTTCTGCAGGTTTCTCGCCAGCTTGCCTGATGTTCCTTTAACCCAGCGGTTCTCAACCTGTGGGTCGCGACCCCTTTGGGGGGTCCAACGACCCTTTCACAGGGGTCGCCTAAGACCATCGGAAAATGCAGATATTGACATCACGATGCATCACAGTAGCAACATTTCATGGTTGGGGGTCACCACCCCATGAGGAACTGTAGGCCAGGGTCGTGGCCTTAGGAAGGTGGAGAACCACTGCTTTAATTGGTTGCTTTGTTTTCTTTTATAATTATCCCAAGTGTGGTTAGATTTCAAACTAGGAAAGGATCGTTCGACTTGGCTATTCCACATTGCCCTCCGCCTTTACACGAGCAGGGTTTTTTTTTTTTTTAAAAAAAAAAAAAACGAATCTGGGCCCTAAACTAGTTCTTCCTTCATGAAACAACCAGCGAAGGAAAACTCCTTGGGTGAAACGTAGAGATGAAAAGCCCTTTCTGGGTGGCGAGTGATGCAGACGCTTGAAATCAGAAAGAAATCAACACGTCAACTTTGTTTCCCCAGCGGAGACCGAGGCCGAGGCCGCACTGAGCTCTCCTTCCTGCGGAGAGCAGCCCGAAAGGGTGGATCACACCCCCTCCCAGGCCCCACAAGGTCGCCAGCTCCTTTCCTGCTCAGGGCACCTGCCCTGGTTATGGGCTCAATCCCCAGGAGGGGACATGCAGGAGGCACCCAATCAGCATTTCACTCCCACACTGGTGTTTCTCTCTCCTTCCTTCTCTCTCTCAAATCAATAAAAACATATTTAACACACTTTTTAAAAATATATTTTATTTTTATTTTTTGTTTTTTTACAGAGAGGAAGGGAGAGGGATAGAGAGTTTGAAACATCGATGAGAGAGAGACATCGATCAGCCGCCTCCTGCACGCCCCCTATTGGGGATGTGCACACAACCAGGATACATGCCCTTGACCGGAATCGAACCTGGGACCCTTCAGTCTGCAGGCTGACGCTCTATCCACTGAGCCAAACCGGTTTTGGCTATTTAACGCATTTAACACACACACTCACACACACACACACACACGATCCATATGTTTGAAGACCTGGGCAGGCAATGAAAAAAATAAAGTTCTGGAGAGTGGAGAACCACTCCAAAATGCACCAACAATCTGCGTCCCCTTTTCCCCGGCAGGATTTTTGCCAGTTCTGGGCGCGGGCTGAAGGAACTGGCTTGAGGAGCCTCATCAAAGACACGATTATTTTTTCTGCCAAGATGTCTTCCCAATCCTGACGGTCTCCGTGCGGCTAACAAATCTAAATTTAAACCCAGAGGTGGGCAGGGTTTCGTAGTTTCTGGATGTGGGGAAACAATGAGTAATCAGGCTCTCCGTTCAAAGCTCTCGCTTTCAGAAATCGTCTGGTTCCAGAAACCAGTTCACTGACACAGCTCGGCTCACTCAGGGCCTGACGGGAGGAAGGAGGTCACCCCACGCCCGAGTCCCTCGTATCTGGCACAGGAGAGGATGGACGTTCTCTGGTGACCACCACATCTGTCCCCCTGGCAAAGCTCATTAGGCATGCCGGGAAACACGCTCCTGTGAGCAAGCTCTACCCAGTGGTTCTCAACCTGTGGGTCGCGACCCCTTTGGGGTTGAACGACCCTTTCACAGGGGTCGCCTAAGACCATCGGAAAACACCTATTTCCCATGGTCTTAGGGACCAACACACCGCTCCTCGGTGTAGCAAAGTGTAGCCATGTACTTTACTGTTGTCCTATGAAGACTGTTACCCATGCGACACCACGATTCAAGACAACATTTCATTTATTTGTAATTAGAAATAAATATTTCACAGTATATAATTACATATTGTTTTTGTGATGAATCACTGTGCTTTATTTATGTTCAATTTGTAACAACGAAAATACATCCTGCCTATCAGATATTTACATGACAGTTCATGACAGTAGCAAGATGACAGTGATGAAGTAGCCACGGAAATAATTTTATGGGTGGGGGTCACCACCCCATGAGGAGCTGTCTTAAAGGGTCGAGGCATTAGGAAGGTGGAGAACCACTGCTCTACCCGGACACCAGGCCAGAGGACCGACTGACAGCTGGGCTGGATATTGGGATTAAATGACATAGGTGTCAAAGAACTCTGACCCAGAAAATGAAAGGAAGAACTTCAGATGAAAATTTGAAAAATTTCAGCAGATTGCTAGAATGGAGAAAAAGCACATGGAAATGGCAGGTTAAAACTCCATATGTGAAATTAAGCATCCAGTAGATCCAGCGTGTCTCACCTACAGCCGGCGGGCCGCGTGCCTCATTTGCTGCGAATTTGACAAGCGTGCAGTAGATGGATTCAACATGGATGAAACACAGAGTTAAACAGGATTCAAGAACAAGAAGACAGCTGAATACAATATATTTCGAAATAGATGTATTTTATATACAGAAAAAAGATAAAAATGGAGATGAGAATGGAGCAGGTATGTGGGGCACCATGGAATTATCTAACACACACATAATTAGATTCCAAATGAAAGGAAGAAACAAGGAAACACATACATCAGGCTGATCAAACAAAAAACAAATGGTGAGATGTTATACGGAAACCCAATTAAATGTAAATGGATTAATATTATTAGTAAAAGACTAAGAAGGTGAGACTAAAAAAAAAACAAAACCCCAAAATCGACATATGTGTTGACTACAAGGTGGATGCCTTAACTGAAAGAGGAGAGTAGCTTAAAGTAAAAGAAAGGAAACACACAACACACACACATACACATACACACAAATCAAAAGAAAGCTGGTATAGCTACATTAACACCTGACAAGCCCCTCTTTAAGGTAAGTATCAGTACCAGAGATTGAGGGACATTTTTAAAAATTTTACTTTATCGTAGACAGTGTTAGAGACGTCTCCCTTTCCCCTCCCTTTTTGCCCTCCTCCACCCAATCCCCACACCACCCAGGCCTTCCCCATGTGTATGTATATGTGTCCTTTGGTTAATTTCGTCCTGTCCCTCTCCCCACCCCCAATGAGATCTCTTATTCTGTCCCAAGCATCTTTCTATTAGGGATTTGTGGGAGTTCTTTCCACATTCTGGGTGCCAGCTCTTCGTATGGGAACTACGGCGGTCAACCTGCCCACTCTGTCTCTCACACGATGTCATACATGAGAACATTCGATGTTATAAAAGATGTCAGTTCTTCCCAAATCGAGCCGCACAGGCAATGTGATGGCAACGGAAACACCGTCATTTCTAATGGGAACTCACAAGCTGACTCTAAAATTCATTCGCAAAAGCCTACAGCAGCCGAAATAATCTGGAAGAACAAAGATGGAGGCCACTCAGTTGGACTGAAGCCCTATTTTGAAGTCATCGTGAGTAAGAGAGTGGGCGTTGATGTGACGCAGAGAAGAGAGCCACACGGCGGAGTAGAGCGTGCGGAACGGGCCCCACACGCGCAGCCAGGCCTCTGAGGGGGTGCTGCCTTGGGCAGTGACGGGGAATGACAAAGCTGCTGGCCGGGACGTCCATGGAAAAGCAAGTGTCTCGGCCTCGGCTGGAAGCCATTATCGAGAAGTAGTTCCAGATGGACTTCAGCCCCAAATTTAAATACAAAGCAAGGAAACTTAGAACCCAACACAAAACAGACCATCACCAGCACCTTACAATGAGCACAGAGTCCTTCCCCAAGACGGCGGCGCTCCGTTTGACACGTGGGACCACGCCGCAGGGCTGGACTCCGATTCGCCAAAAGACACCATGGAGAGAGCGAAAGGGCGTTTTCCAAAACACACGATGCCTGATCTGCTCCCTCTTTACCGCGGAGGAGGCGTTACCGGATGCCCGTGGATGCCCGAGACCATGGAGAGCCCGTGAGCCCTGCTTACACCACGCTTTCCTCCATGCACACACATACACACACACACACACACACACACCCATGCATACACACATGTGTGATGGAGTTTAATTTATGAACTGGGCACACCACGAGGTTAACAAGACTCACCACTAGTCAACTAGAACCACAGGAGCAAAATAGGGTGATCCCTGGGGCCGGGTTCTTGGCTGAAACAGGCCTGGGAGGACCTCCGAGGGTCCCGGGTTGTTCTGTGTCTCCATCTGGCTCAGGGGACGTGGCTGCGTTCGTTCTGAGAAGTCCTGTGATTTCCGCAACGTGTGTCTATGTTAAACGTCAATAAAAACGAGCAACAAAGCAAAACAGAGACCAGTGCCCTCAATGCAGATCCGGAATCCAAAGGTTTAGGGACACACAGCGCATCAGCAAGAAGTAGTGTGAGCAGGAACTTGCAGCATGGGCTCCTACACACGTGAACGTGTGCGTGTACCTCACAGTGTTCTCCGTGCAACCTTGAACTTGAATGCACCACCACGACGAAATGTGAAGGAATAGCGGGGTCTTGGCCCCCTTTCCAAGGAAGGCGCAAGAGAGGAGCGCGACCCCATAAGCCAGATGATGAGGTCACCGTCGCGTCCCCCTCAGATCGTGTCGGATGATGAGCTTCGACGCGGAATCAAAGTATCCGGCTCATCCACGTCCCCATCACGTGCGCTTGTATTATGTATGCGGCCTTCCGTCTGCAGTTTCTCTGAGAGAATCTTTGGAAGAACATCTGTCCGTTTTGTGAGGCGCGAGTTGGTCCAGACGTGATGGGAGGGACCGTAAATTCATTTAGCCGGACACGCGGAGCGACTGGGAGTCCTGGCCACACTCCAGAGCGTCTCCCGGGGAGACGTGTCGGCCTCCCCTCGGGGCCGAGAGTGCCTGGCTGGTGCCCATCCTGCCTTTAATGCCTCTCACTCACTTGTCTCTGACGTGAGGGGACAGGAGGGGATATGGAAACCCCCTAATGTTTGCCAGGAAGCACCCACGTGTTGGTGGTGAGTGAGGTCCACAGTTCCTGGCACCGAGCGGAGGGGCACAGCCTGAAGGGGACTCCTCGTGCCTCCTCACAGACCAGGGGTGACCCAGGACTTCCGGAACGCTCTCCACACCGCAGCTGCCCTGGACGGAAAGCGAGGTTTGCGGGGAGCCACCTGCTCCCTCTCCAGCATTCCAGAGAAAGAGCGATGGCATAGCGGCCCGCGAGACCGCCGTGGTTCATTCCGTCTGTCCTTCGTTCTGCGCCCATGGCTAGCTTCCCTCTAGGCCGGTCTGCTCAACATCAGAAGGAAGAATTGTCGCAGTGAACCCGGAGGCTCCTCCTCGTTATAAGAATTGTCACACCGAAACCGGTGTGGCTCAGTGGATAGAGCGTCGGCCTGCGGACTGAAAGGTCCCAGGTTCGATTCCGGTCCAGGGCATGGACCTTAGTGGCGGGCACATCCCCAGTAGGGGGGTGTGCAGGAGGCGGCTGATCGATGTCTCTCTCTCTCATCGATGTTTCTAACTCTCTATCCCTCTCCCTTCCTCTCTGTAAAAAAATCAATAAAATAAATATATAAAAATAGACCAACTTTCAGGGCCCAGTTTTCCCTGCTAACTAGCCCAGCACAGAAGCGACCGCACTTATGATCGGCATCTAGAAGGACACACTTGAACCTGTGATCCTGCTTGACAAGGATTACACTCCCCTGTCCTTCCAAATGCAGACGTAGACTATGCGTTGATGGAATTCTGCTGGTGAACATTATGCCATGAGACAGGCGAGGCAGGTGGCCTTCCAGAGAAGCCCGAGAACCAGGGGGGTGGCAGGGCCTGGCCACGGGGTTTGGGGGGCTGATTCCCGTGGAGTGCCCGAGGTTGGGCGGGAGGGGACCCAGGACTTCCTCTTGCGCTGCCCGACGTGCATCTGGCGAAACCCCTTTCATCACTTGCTCCTTCACCCACGATTTTCTCCAACAGCCGCCTTACCTGAATGGATAAAAACCTGATTAGTTTTCACGCCACTTACACCCTCGTAGCTATTTTCAAATAAAGCATCTGGCGTCCTGATAGAACGGCACTAAATCACCTTTATGGCCGCGAACCGGACAGAATGGGAAGCGCCAGCCGGGCTGTCTGACCGAGGAGACGGACCCGGTAGCTAATTGGACTCTCTCCTCGCCTTTCCAAGCGCCGGTGACTGGGTGGGGGAAGTTCGCAAAAGACCTTGGTGAGGGAGGATGGGAGGCGGTAAGGCGAAAACTTTGCATAATCCATTGAACAGATCGCTTCTTGGCAACTGCCATGCACGGCCCAACGCAGGGAACGCGCAGCCAGGTGTGCAAGGAGTAGGTGACTCTCTCGCTTTGTCGGAAGCAGCAGCGGGCAGGTGGAATTCATGGCAGAGAACGGGGAGGCCATTTAGCTACCAGGGTCTGCTTGGAGTTGAGGCTCCTTTTTGGGGGGCACTGCTGTCATTGTGCTGCTGGAGGAGGAGGAGGAGGAGGAGGGGGAGGGGGAGGAGGGGAGAGGTGACATTTCCTTCGCTCTGGCTCCATGTCCAGGCAGAGCGGGGGCCTTCCTGCGGGGGCTCCCCATCTTCGTTCTCTACCCCAGAGGCCGCGTGGCGATGGGGCAGGGGAGGAGGAGGAGGAGGCGGTCCTCCTGTCTCACCCACATCCTCAAGCAGGGTGTGTGTGTGTGTGTGTGTGGGGGGGTCCCTCTTGTTGTTTGGAATACAGTGGTACCTCGAGATACGAGTTTAATTTGTTCCATCACCTTGAGGTGTGGGAAACGATGAGACGCTCGAGTCGCAGTAAATGGGTGGGTCGTGTGCAGCCGGCCGATCTGCGCGATGACTCCTATCTCAACTGTTGCTCGTCTTTCAAAGCAAAAATCGCTTGCTCGACGGCTCGTATCTCAAAAACCTCGTGTGTTAGGGCACTCGTATCTCGAGGTACCACTATATGGGGCTCCATTGAAAGATCGCTTTTCATGAACGTGTTTCAAAACTGTGAAAACGTCAGCGACGGCGCTTAGAATCGCCCTCGTGAACCTGAGCTCAATGTTGTGCGTGGATGGGGGCAGAGCATGTGGTAGTCAAGGATCCCTGGTGCCCCAGGTTTTTCAGGCTGCATGCTTCCCCTGCAGATAGAAATGCTCCCTTCATGGTGTGACGGAGTGACGACCACTCACCCTCACGCCGCTCTCCATAACACGGACGCCATTTCCCTGGGGAGCTGGGTAGGGATGGTTTGCCCACATCCAAGAGGAGACCACGGGTTCCTCTCGGCACAGGGTGGCAGATTAACCAGTGGGGCGCCCAGTGCCTTCCCTGAATGAGGGAGGAGAGACTCCCCCCCCCAACCCCCCTCGTCCCCACTGTCTCCACTTCTTGTGTTCTTCCAGTGGAGGAGAATGGCCTGGCTCCCCTTGGCTTCTGTGCGTGCCTGGTGCCTTGTGGGGTTCTCCCTCCCCCCATCCGCCCACATTGGAGCGTTCAGACACAGGAAGAGCCTGCCCCTGAGGACTCCAGACCGAGGAGTCCATTCATGCCATCCCATAGTCATTCCCCCTCCACCTCCGAGTGTCTGTTTGGGACACAGTGCCTGATGGGCTGTCTCAGGCCTCCAAGAAGCTCGCCGTCTCCGAGAGGACACAGACGTAGGAGCAATACGGGTACAGTGGTACCTTGAGATACCAGTTTAATTTGTTCTGTCACCTTGAGGCGTGGGAAACCATGAGACGCTCGCGTCGCGGTAAACGGGTGGGTCGTGTGCGGCCGGTCGATCCGCGTGATGACTCCTCTCTCAACTGTTGCTCATCTTTCAAAGCAAAAATCGCTCACTCGATGGCTCGTATCTCAAAAATCTCGTATGTTAGGCACTCGTATCTCGAGGTACCACTGTAAGGATAAAAACAGCGGCCACACACCCTCTGGGCCGCCCTGGGACCACGCACACTGGGAGTCACAGGTGCTCAGAGCGAAATGGAATCTCTCTTTTGTGCTCGGTGGAGGGGTGTTTGGTGTGAGCGGCTGGGACGGAGAAGGTGCGGAAAGTGCCCAGGGGCCATGACCCCGGTGGGGCTAGCTGCTCAGGGCAGCCAGTCATTTCCCGGTGGGAGATTTGAAGATGGAACGTGGCGAGCAAAGGCGGTAAAACACGCCCCAGTGCTTCTCTTGTCCCCCAACATTTCTGAAGGCACGTGGGTCTGGGAGTGTTTTTCTCTCGAAGCAGAATGTGTTATAGAATTCAGGAATTACATTTGACGGCTGGCATTGGCACCTTCATCACAACGGCTTAAAAAAATGAAGGATTTGGTTTTTTTTTCCCCACGGAAAGGAGGTTCTGAGGTGTGAGTCCTGAGCCCCATCCAGGTTCTGCCATGATGGCGCCAGGCAGTGACCTGGGACTTGGGCTCTTTCTAAGTCACACCTTTGCTGTGCTCCACCCTGGCCCCCGTCCTCCCAGTGACACGGTGATTGCTAAAAGTTCAGCCATCATGTCCGCATTCCAGACAGAGAGGGGGGAAGGCGAGGGGCAGCAGGGATCTGTCACCCACTTAAAGATTCTCCGTGGAAAGCACATTCAATGACGTCTGCTGCCATCTTATTGGCCAGAACTCAACCTCAGGGCCACTCCTAGCTGCAAGGGAAGCTGGGAATTTTTTTTTGTTTTTTAACCCAAGAATCTTGCTGCTCAGAATAAAATTGGGGTTTTGTCTTTAGGAACAGGGAGGACGAGGTATTAGGTTGGTAACGGACAGTATTGGTTCCAGATGTCTTGGCCATTTTAAGTAATGTCTCTTAGCTTTCCTCTTCCTCCTTTCTCAGCCAAACCTATAGCAACAGGCATGTATGTGCCAACGGGAAATTTTGCAATTACTGGAAATAAAGAATCCTGTAATTTTATTCTGATACTAAATCAGACTTTCCTTCTTATTAAAATAACCATTCAACAGGTAAATTATTGTAATTTAATGTGAATGTTTCTCCCTCAAGTATAAGGCAATTTAATAATATCTAAATTTTGCCTTTATTCTTTAATTTAGTTAAAGTATATAAATTATTACCTCTCAATTGAACAGGAGTAATTTTATGCACCCTGATTTTTTTTCCATATCAAAGAATTCTTTTATACCAATGAAAAGTTTAAAAATTATATGTATCTTGATGTTAAATACAATGGCTTTTCAGTAATTTCCAAGGTTCATCTGTAGTCTGAAATTATAACTAAAAGTGAAAACACAGCTTTTGCATGAAAGTGTTAGTTGATAAGGAATATTAGCCCATTTTACCAACAATATTATTGCCTCTCTTTTATAGGTATAAAATGGAGGCACCAGTTGGTTAAATGATTTCTTCATGTGTCAGTAACAGGGCTGAAATTAAACTCAGGATTCCTGATTCCAGGTCCTATAAGGGTATTAGGCAAAGAACTCAGCAAATTAATACACTGACTTTATAGCATGCAGATTGTAAATTAATGAAGTCAATATTAATTAAAATTCAATTGAGATGCAAGATGATTGTCTCAGACATTAGATTCTATCAACAAACATAACTAAGGTCTTAAAAAGTCACCGCTGTTCAGAATTGATAACTGTTCATTCAACAGACTGTTAACAGTTCATTCCACGGACGTTCAACAGAATGAATGCCCTCCCTCTCTTCCTCCCTCCCTCCCTTCCTCCTTTCCTCTCTCTTTCCTTCCTTTGCTGTATTATAGGACATCCTGAGCGCCTCCCTGAGGGTCAGGCTTCATGCCAGTGTTGGATCCACGTGGATGTATAAGACATTCTTTGCTCTGGAAGGCACCATTTCGTGGGCTGCACTGGTGTGTGGATGGATAACAACCACGCGGTCCTCTAAGTGGGATTATGTGGGCATGGTCTGCATCCCTTGAAAGGAGGCCTGAGGGAGCGGTGACTCATAGGCTGGGCACTTGAGAAGAGCTTCTCAGGAAAGCCGAGCCACACAGGTGCCACGGAGAAGGCGTGGCCAGGCTCTCTGTTCATGGGGAAGGCGGGCTTCTAAGACCAATACCCAGCATGCCTCTCCCCTGCGGAGTTCTGGACGCTCTGGGAAAGACAAAGCATCCAGGTAGGTTCGCCTGGAGCGACCAGCTTGTAAAATCCGGGTTCGTGGAGAGGCTGAGCTATGCAGCCACCATGGGCTTTCGGACGCTTCACCACGGACCTGGACTCACCCTCTTAGCGACAGCGGTCCCGTGGCCGTTTCCACGGAAACCGAAGTGTGTACATTTGTCCCCGTTGAATGTCAGCCTGCCCCAGGAATCGCCAGCTTTCTCACTCCGATCAGGAGACTTCCTCACCTTCAGACTTTTGGCTAAATATGGTAGACTTGCTCAATCCAGAAATGTGGAAGAGGCCAAAACCGGTGTGGCTCAGCGGATAGAGCGTCGGCCTGCGGACTGGAAGGCCCCAGGTTTGATTCTGGTCAAGGGCATGGACCTTGGTGGCAGGCACATCGCCAGTGTGGGGCGTGCAGGAGGCGGCTGATCGATGTCTCTCTCTCATCGATATTTCTAACTCTCTATCCCTCTCCCTTCCTCTCTGTAAAAAGTCAATAAAATATATTTTTAAAAAAATGTGGAGTAGGACAGGAGCCTGCCATTTTCCTTAGGAATATTCCTCCAAACGGACACGGTGACATCAGCGGACGCCTCTGGCAATCATTTGTTCAAACGTATCGCCCTCCCCGGCCAGGGCCCTGCCTCAGCGCTGCTTCCTGTCCTCTGGACGGGCATCACCTATAGAAGAATCGGGATTTATTCTCAGCATCTCCCGTCCTGCCTTCGTGCTTCTGGCCGGAGGGAGCGACAAGGACTGGAGCTGGCCCCAATAGTGAATGAGAAAATGATTTTAAAACAAAACAACTCTTACAGAGCCTAGACAGCAGGCACCGGAGCGCTGTGCTCTCTGAGGAGGGAAAATGACGTACATTTTATTATTTTTATTATTATTACAGTGGTACCTCGAGATACTAGTGCCCTAACATATGAGATTTTTGAGATACGAGCCATCGAGAGAGCGATTTTTGCTTTGAAATACGAGCAACAGTTGAGATAGGAGTCATCGCGCGGATCGGCCGGCTGCACACGACCCACCCGTTTACCGCGACTCGAGCGTCTCATAGTTTCCCAAGCCTCAAGGTGACGGAACGAATTAAACTCGTATCTCGAGGTACCACTGTAGTAATAATAATAATAATAATAATAATAATAATAATAGCCATAGCAGTGGCTCTAATGACTCAACATGTGGTCTGCCAGGCGTCTCCTGAGACCTGCCCATGTATTTAGTTAGTTGATCAGACCCAGCCCTGAGATGTGGGGACTGTCACCCCTGTCCCAAGCCCGGAAGCGGGCTTCGGTCCTGTCCGTGCTCCTGGAACCTCAGGGTGGTGATAAGGCTCGAACCAGCTCCTCCTGCCCCTGCTTCTCCCACTTCCCAGATGGCTGCAGCCGGCTCTCTCATCTCTGTGGTCCTCCTGGCCTCGGAATGTCGTAGGTGCTCAGTTAATGTTGGTTAACAAATACATCCAGCCATGTGTGGGGTGCATCGTATAAAATTTCAAAAAAAAATTTTGTTGATTTTTTACAGCGAGGAAAGGAGAGGGATAGAGAGAAACATCGATGAAGAGAGACATCGATCAGCTGCCTCCTGCACCCTCCTACTGGGGATGTGCCCACAATCAAGGTACATGCCCTTGACCAGAATCGAACGTGGGACTCTTCAGTCCATAGGCCGACACTCTGTCCACTGAGCCACACTGGTTTCGGCTGTGGGGTGCGTTTTAACAGGTGACTCTGGCAGATGCAGCTCTGGGCCACAGGGATTCATCTTTAAAAAACATTTTTTTTTTAAGAATAAAAAGTTCTACTTAAGCCCCGGATGGGCACCCAGTGGGTAGAGCTTTGCTGAACACAAATGGTGCCTGGGGGTGGGGTGGGGGGCGGATTCCCTGGTCAGGGCACATACTTGGGTTGTGGGTTGATCCTTGGGTGCATATTGGAGACCACTGATCAATGTTTCTCTGTCACCTTGATCTCTCCTTCTCCTCCCCCTCCTTCTCCTTCTCCTTCTCCTCCTTCTCCTTCTCCTCCTCCTTCTCCTCCTCCTTCTCCTCCTCCTCCTCCTCCTCTTCTTCTTCTCCTTCTTCTCCTTCTTCTCCTCCTCCTTCTTCTCCTCCTCCTCTTTCTTCTCTCTCCCTCCCTCTCCCTCTCTCTCTCTCTCTCTCTTTCTCTCTCTCTCTCTCTCTCTTTCTCTCTCACTCTCCCCCTTTTCTTCCCTCTCTGAAATCAATTAAAAAGCACACCCTCTAGGGAGGACTTGGGAAGAGTTACATTCCAGCCAGGCACGGGGGAGGCCTTTCCCCATCCCCTCCGATCACAGGCCCCTCTGCCTGGACCCGACCCGGCGCCGCCGGTGAGAAGATGGCCCCGCACCATCTGTCCTCAAGGGCAGAGCTCGCCAGGAGCCCGGGAGTCCGAGCTTTCTCCCGAAGCCTCGGGCAGCTCGCTAATTGCAGAGCGCGGATCTGTGCTTTGGAGCTCAAATGCTTTCTAAAGTGTAAATTTGGAGGAGGAGGGAAAAAAAAATCCCCCCCCCAAACCCGAGCATGAGGTCACCCAGTCGCTCCTAATGTGATCTGGATGCGCGGCGAGACGCACGCGGGGCCATGCATCATCATTAGCCGCGCGTCAGGGCGGGAGCGGTGAGTCATCCTCACACGGCTCCGGCTCCACGGAGGATGCTTACTTATGCTGCTGCAGGAGCGCAGCCCCGGTATTTAAATGGACGCAGTTTATGGGTCCATTATTAATGGCGCCATTAAACGCTCCGGGCTGACCAGGCCCAACCCTCGGTGTCGATGGGGTTCTTCTTACTTACACTTTGCAGTGGTTCTCAACCTTTCTGATGCCGCGACCCTTTAAGACAGTTCCTTGTGTGGTGGTGAATCGGAATGTGCATATAATCTGTGTTTTCTGATGGTCTTGGGCGACCCTGCTAGTGGGTCTCCACCTGTGGGTCACTGCTGTAGAGCCTAAGACCATCAGAAAACAGGTCGCGACCCATAGGTGGAGAACCGCTGCTTTGGAGACTGTGGCCCGTCCTTTTCCAGGCCAGCGTGGAGGAGAAGCCTTTAGCCCAGTGGTTCTCCACCTTCCTAAGGCCGCGACCCTTTAAGACAGCTCCTCTTGTGGTGGTGACCCCCAACCATACTTCATCACTGTGATTTTGCTATTATTGTTATGAATTATGATGTAAATACCTGTGCTTTCCGATGGTCTGAGGCGACCCCTGTGAAAGTGTCGTTCGATCCCCAAAGGGGTCGCAACCCACAGGTGGAGAACCGCTGCTTTAGCCAATGGCACCGTCTCAGGGTTTTCCTGTGGGATGAAAAGCAAACTTTCTAGCTCTTTGCTTCTTCTACCCAGATCAGGCTGTGTGGGGATGTATTTATTCAGTTTCTCACATTTTAAATGAATTAAAAACCGATTAATAACATCACTGCAATAATCCACATTTCTTGCTCCGAAGGTTCTTTCAGAGGTTTAGCGTCTGAGCTGCAGCTTTCCATGCATATGAATTGTGGGTAATCTTAAGAAAACGTCCCTCTCTCTAATTGGGAACTTTAATTTGATTAAGATGCCCATTCTACGCATATATTTATTTCCACTTGAACCTAGAAATGGTCTAAATATGACCCCAGCATGTTAAATGAGGTCATAATGAGTTTCTTCTGGTAGAGGAAGGCCGCACAAATTAGCATTGTAACATCCATCTTAAACTGGTTAAACTTTGCCCGAATCTTTCTTTTTGCTTTCGTAAAAGGCACAAATAATTGAGGGACAGTAGTGCCAGGTTCAAAAGCACACTGGAAACGAAGGAGACCTCATTGTCCAAATTTCTTTTTCATTAGTGAAGGCAGCGTGCTCTCCCCAGGGAAAGAAAATATACAAAAAAAATTTTTCTTTGCATATTTTTGACCCCTAAGTGGAAACAAGGTCAGTACTTGCCCCTCACCATCTATTCCTCACGAGTCCTTCGCCTTCCCCCCCACAGCTATGCACGCGTGGACACGTGTCTTTGTGGTAGACCTCAGACACACGGCAGAGGAGTGCCTTGATTTGTGGGGGCCCGCTGTGTGGGTACCATGTCTATCCCCATGTTTGACGGTAATCCTGGCTCTGACTGGAAACACATCACAGCTCTGCACATCTGACATGAAACTGATGACAGTCCTCCTTTCCTGTTTCATAACATGCACTTGGGGCAGATGACGGGTATGAAGGAAATGCCTACAAACAGATTGTGGTCCGGTGGTACCGGAAGAAGAAGCCGACATTTTCTGAAAAGCACGAAGGGGTCCCATTTCTTGTTTAAGCCTAGGCCCCCCCTCCTCACCCCACCCTATAACTGACCTTGGACAAGGCACGTGTTTCCTATGAGCCCCAGTTTTCTCATTTGTAGAAGGAGGAGGCTCCGCCTCATCCTTTGTTGGCGACCCCATCCTAGATGATGGGAGTCTTCCTCTTTTTTAAAAGCTCCTCTAGCGCAACATAAAATCCATAGACTATTTAGGCTCCATACGTCCTACCTATTGGCCTTTTGGAGTTATGGTAATGGAGACTCGAAAGGGTTTCAATGATTCCTCTTACGGTGCAGTCTTAATATAGGCCTCCAACATACTTTTGTTATCGATCCGGTGCTTTTACCAGGCGGTTCTGCTGACATCAGGGATATGAAAAGGGTGATGAGTGGGGTATGGGGCAGCCATAGAGTCCCTCCGTGTAGGACGGTATCCTGGGCTCTTCGTGAATAATGAAAGCCCTGGAGACTGGCCGTCCCTCACTCTCCAGGCACCTGTTGCCCAAGTGTGCCCACTCCGTGTGCCCGAATTCTGATGTGCATCAGCAGGTTGAATTTTTGGTCTAGTTTACCCGTCTGTATTTCTGTAGCCAGTTTATTGGGTAGAGTGACGGAGAGATGCGATGGATGAGGAAGTAATGACGCTGCTTTGATTCTGGAATTATACTGCGTGTTTTAGAACCCTTTCCCCAGCTGAAATGTCATGGAATCCTCTCACCTGTTGGGGGTCATGTCTGTGCAGACTGTCAATGGAGCCTCTTAGGCGAGAACGCCGTCTTCTCAGTTCAGACCTCCTGATACCCTTTTCCCGCTTATTTTGTGTTTTCCGAGGGTTTAGTGAACCCTCATTTTGCGAAGAAGATTTTAACCTAACCAGCTCCGAGTTACGGTGGCCATGGTGAAATGCGTAACAGCCGCACCAACTCCCTGCGTGTCTGTCCGTTTAACAACGCAGAGAACGCTGGCGGCTGCCCAATTTGTACTTTCTTTTTCTTTCGTCCAACACTTGCTCGCTTATTCTATCTCTACGACATCGATGTTGAAAAACGACACCGATGAAGAAATCCATGGACGGACGGCCCGAGTTATTTTAACAGGAATAGGAACCACGTCCGCGAAGAGGCAGATACAAGAACAACGACCAGCCAGCCATGTTCCCATCGATTAAAAGCACACGCTGAGCTCTGATGGCTTTGCCCCGGCCTCGGCCTCCCTGGTACAGTGGTACCTCGAGATACGAGTGCCCTAACAGACGACATTTTTGAGATCTGAGCCGTCGAGCGAGCCATTTTTGCTTTGAAATACCAGCAACAGTTGAGATAGGAGTCATCGCGCGGATCGGCCGGCTGCACACGACCCACCCGTTTACCGCGACTCGAGCGTCTCATAGTTTCCCACGCCTCAAGGTGACGGAACGCATTAAACTCGTATCTCGAGGTACCACTGTACCTGCTTTCCAGGATCCTCCCCGGTCCCTCCTCGCCACACCCTGGCAGGCCCAGGATACGGGTTCTGCCTGCACCCCAGAGAGGCCAGAGGAACATGCCTGTACCGTTAATAGTCCCATAATGGAGCCGGGAACACACATCCGTGAATCGCTGGCTGCTGGCTTCAAGAGGGAGGAGAGAGGGCTCAGGCGCTGCCCAGCTCCTGGCGCGGCGACAACACTCCTGGCCATCACATCCCAGAGTCTCTCCTCCCGCCAGGAGCCACGCCTGTGGCTGGACGGCCCGAACCCCATCTCCCTTTGGATTCGTGGCCGGGAGTCACTCTTCCCGGGAAGTGGTACCGGTGGCGTCAGGTTCATGGCCCCGAGATTGCTTTTGAAGCTCTGAACCCCTGCGATTGGTGCCTCTTCTGTCTTCCCCGAAGTCGGTGGTCAGTTCTGTGTCCGAATCGGCTCCTCCGGAGGCGCCTCACCTTGCATGGGTCCCTCTAGAGCAGCGGTTCTCAACCTTCCTAAGGCCGCGATCCTTGCCTACAGCTCCTCATGGGGTGGTGACCCCCAACCATGAAATGTTGCTCCTGTGATGCATCGTGATGTAAATATCTGCATTTTCCGAGGGTCTTAGGTGACCCCTGTGAAAGGGTCGTTGGACCCCCAAAGGGGTTGCGACCCACAGGTTGAGAACCACTGCTCTAGAGTGTCCGCCTGGACCAGCGCGGAGAACAGGGAAACTGTGACACCGAGAGGGCGGCCGTACCTTTCCGCGGAAGCAGCCTCGAATGGGGTGCCTGCTTCTCTTTCCGTCACGTATTGTTGGCTCCTAACGAGCCTATTGCCTAACGCGACCTCGGACTCCTTTTCACATGAAACATCTGTCTGTCAACGTGGTCTCTCTCCGCCTTTAATTTATGGGATTAATCGTCTTAAACGAAGTCCAGGACTTTCAGCATATTATTTAATCTTGCCTTTGAGAGCATTGTTTTGGTCGTGTGTGTGTGTGTGTGTGTGTGTGTGTATGTGTGTGTGTACAGTGGTACCTCGAGATACAAGTTTAATTCGTTCCGTCACCTTGAGGCGTGGGAAACGATGAGACGCTCGAGTCGCGGTAAACGGGTGGGTCGTGTGCAGCCGGCCGATCCGCGCGATGACTCCTATCTGAACTGTGGCTCGTATTTCAAAGCAAAAATCGCTCGCTCGACGGCTCGTATCTCAAAAATCTCGTATATTAGGGCACTCGTATCTCGAGGTACCACTGTACTTGCTTGCTATATGTTGCCGGCACCGAATTTCTTCGGAGAACAATTTCCTCCCTGTGATTCTCCTCGGGCTCCAAGTGGGTGTGTCCCCCACGCGTGGACCATCAGTGATGGGCACAGGTTCAAAGCCAGGGCAGTGGGGCAAAGCTAGGATTCTGACGAGGACTGTTCAGCATTGCAGGCACCACAATGGACGGAGTAAGAGTGAAAACAGGAGGGGGTGAAGTAATTGAAAGAACATCAACGTTGGACTGAACTCGTCAGCATTTTACCGTTATTCACTCCCTCCCATTTATTACGGCACCTACTATGTGCTTCCTCCTACCAACACAGATTTGAGTTCGTTCAAAACTAGTAACGCTACAACTTGGTGTCTTGCTGCTCTAGTGGAGTTAAACAAGCATGCCCTAGCCTCCGTTTGTCTTTAGCCTGGAGGGAAGCCAACACGGAGGAAAGCAGAGCTAACCGTAGAGTTTCTGAAGCTTGATTGCATTATTGGGAACAACTCACCCAACTCTGCTTGCCATAATTTACCTCCCGGGCGATCTGCTTTCTGAGGTTGCTTCAACTGGGCGTCTGTCCCTTGCAATCAAGAGTTCTGACAAATAGCCAAAACCGGTTTGGCTCAGTGGATAGAGCGTCGGCCTGGGGACTGAAAGGTCCCAGGTTCGATTCCGGTCAAGGGCATGTATCTTGGTTGCGGGCACATCCCCAGTAGGGGGCGTGCAGAAGGCGGCTGATCGATGTCTCTCTCTCATCGATGTTTCTGGCTTGCTATCCCTTCCTCTTCCTCTCTGTGAAAAATGAATAATATATATATACACATATATGTATATATATATGTATATACACATATACATATATATACATATATGCATATATATGTATACACACACACATATATATACATATATGTGTATATATGTATATGTATATATATATATATATATATATATATATATATATAGAGAGAGAGAGAGAGAGAGAGAGAGAGAGAGAGAGAGAGAGAGTTCTGACAAATATACAGGCTTTAGTGAACGCTCTCAGCATTGATAAACATGTGCTATGTTTTAGCCTGTTTGAACAGGATGGGATTGTCCCCATGCCATCAATTCCTCCTTTTTGATTGTTCCGATAACTACGAAGTAACCTCCCTTTTGTCTCTTTGCATAAGGTATTTTATCCCCTTGGGTACCAGGAAACATGGGGGCTCCCTCAAGCCCTTTGCTAAAACCTAGGGACTTCATTCCTCTGACAGACGCAGAAGCGACAGTGTTTTCTGAGCGGCCGGATTCAGTCAGATTGCGTCAATGTGTCTTCGGGGTCCCTTCTTGGTTCTAAACCACCCTGTTCCTTCCTCAAAGTTTACAAGCCGTGAATTGACTAATTCTGACTACATTCCCCAGGACCCATTTACTGACAGTGAGTCCATGGTTTAAGCCTTTTGTGGTAAATGAGTCCAATATTTCCCACCCTCAACCTGGTGGCTTTTTTCCCATTAAAAGGAAATCTTCTTCTGACCGGTGTGGCTCAGTGGATAGAGCGTCGGCCTGCGGACTGAAAGGTCCCAG
>JAAGEH010000480.1:64196423-64214503 GCA_011751065.1 Lasiurus cinereus
ATTCTCAGCACTGGGTATGTGCTCTTTTATAACTTTTAACTGAGCCTTTACCTTCCTTTTTATTATGACTCTTCTTCTGCCATTTCTGGATGGAGAAGGAAAGCAGCTGAACGCCACCGCTCTGTCCCGCAGAAATGTCACCCTGGTGCCATCTCCCCTGAGCGGTCACCCTCTCTCTGCCCTTCCAGCTTTGTAAGCCACGCTCTGAAATCTCTCTTCTTCTCCCCTGTCCCCACCTAAGCCGTGGCCTCCCTTGTTGCTGTGGTTCATTTTCATACTTGGCCTTGACCGTGGACTTGGCCATCTATTTCTTTTGATAATACTCTTAAAAAAAAAAGACAGTTTCATTTGGAAATTCCCTGTACAGCAGTGGTTCTCCACCTTCCTAAGGCCGCGACCCTTTAAGACAGCTCCTCATGGGGTGGTGCCCCCCAACCATAACATGATTTTCATTGCTACTTCATCACTGTCATTTTGCTACTGGTATGAACTGTAATGTAAATATCTGATAGGCAGGATGTATTTTTGTTGTTACAAGTTGAACATCATTAAAGCATAGGGATTCATCATAAAAACAGTATGTAATTATATATTGTGAAATATTTATTTCTAATGACAAATAAATGAAATGTTGTCTTGAATCGTGGTGTAGCATGGGCAACAGTCTCCATAGGACAACAGTCAATGACATGGCTACCCTTTGCTACACGGAGGAGCGGTGTGTTGGTTCCTAAGACCACGGGAAATAGGTGTTTTCCATTAGTCTTAGGCGACCCCTGTGAAAGGGTTGTTTGACCCCCAAAGGGATTGCAACCCACACAGGTTGAGAACCGCTGCTATACATGCATGTTGATTTTTTTTTTTTAGATATCTACACACATTTTTTTATTTGTCATTGGTACCATCTGTGATGGTAGCATTAGATTTCACTTTAAAACAAGAATACGCTTTCACTTCTGAGCATTGGGGTAGCCAGAATGGATCTAGTAAGAGTGAACACCGCAGGGTGTGAAATAACTTAAAGAGCATCGCTGTTGCGCTTGAACTTGTATTTTCCAGCTCTTCCCTCCCTCCCATTTATGAAGCACCTACTCTGTGCTTCCTCCTACCAACCCAGAGTTGAATTCCTTTTTAAATTGAGGCACAGGACCACTCGATAGAGCGTAATGCCCTCACAGAGTTAAATCATAAGCCTGCTCTAGCTTCCCTTTATTTTTTTCGCCACCGTTTTCATTCATTTTTATAGACCGTCCTTAGACCTCTTAAGCGGGACTGTGTTTGGATTGATTCCGGCGCACCATTAGGCTCTTTCTGCGACGCGCGTCGAGTCAGGTTATCGAGTGGCTTTCTGCGCTTGAAGGATGAGGCTGTGCCCAAACCCAGCGTCCGCTCGCCAAATGCGTTCGGTGGCTGGGACTCAAGTCATGATGTCATGGGGATTGCATCTCCGGAGGAAACTCAAAACCCCCCGGCCAGTCCCCCTTCCTGAGGGCGAGTGAGCAGAAGGTCTGAGGGTGGAGTCATCTGTCCAGGACCCCCCCCCCCCCGGGCTGTGAGCCAGCGCTCCAGAAGGAGGCCTCCCCCTGCGTGGACGGGGGCTCAGGCCTCCCCGGACGGCGAGGCGACGTCCCTCCTCGGTGTCTGCGTGACAGCGGCAGAGTGCGTCCTTTGGGTGCCGTTCTGGAGATGCCACCACCAGCCCGCTTGGTGGCTGGCAGACACGGGGTCCTAGGAGCGCATGGGGGGTCCCGGTGGCTAAAACCGGGAGGGCTGGAGAGTGGCTTTCTCCCCTGATTTGCCTGCTGATGGCCCTTCAGAAACGCCAAGAAGGGAGATGGCTCACGGGCACTAACGTGGGCGAGGGTACGGGCATGGATGGTATGAAGGTGACATCAGTTCGTTGCCGGGAACCGGACAAAGGCTGGGGGCCCGTGCGGGAGGCCAGCAGAGGACACTTCAAGCTGCTGTTGCGTTTTGGGGGGGAGAGTGTGGCCGTTGCTGTCCCTGGGAACGAGCCTTTCGAGTGGGTCACTCTCACCTCCTCCGCCCCCACCCCCACCCTGGCCACAGGGCATTGCCACCATCGGCTTCCTGGCCGGAACCAGGAGGAGAGCAAACATACGTCTGCCTCCTTCCACTCCATCAGAGCGACTGCTGGGCTGCGATGCCCTTGGCCCCGCTGAGAGAGGAGAGGGCTGGGGTTCGAACATCCGCTGAAAACCGGCGGGGAGAGAGCCCCCCAGCACTCCCTGCCCGTCTGCAGGGCACATGCCTGGTCTGCCTCGGAGGCGTGTTTCTCTGACTCCAAGGAAGTTGCGTTTATATGACCACGAGGATGGCTGGGCGGGGGACGGGAGGGGGAGGACGCGCAAGGGTCCTGACCGGGAATTGAACCCTGACCGCTTGGTTCCTCAGTCCACGCTCCACCGCTGAGCCACGCCGGCCGGGATCTGATGGCCACGTGGGGGGAGACGCGGACGGCCAGCACCCACGGAGGCAGCAGGAGCCTTAGGGGAGACCCAGGCCCCCTCATTGGAGATGCTCGGGGTGCCCAGCCCTGAGCGGGAGTGTGTATCAGGGGGACAGGGGCTGGGATTCTGCAGAATGCTGGGCCTGCGGAGCTGGCCGCGGGCTCTGAGCGGTGGGACTGAGCAGGGAGTGGCGGCGGGGAGAGAGGCGTGGGATGCCGGGTCCGAGGAACCGCCCGCGGGAACGATATCGCTGCCACATCCCGAGCTGTGTGGTGACGCCCCACTCGCTCCATTGTTCCTAAGGTCGCTCACGGCCGGCTTCCTGTCCTCTCGCACGTCCCCCATGTCTGGGCCTGCACGGCTCAGGTCCTGCACGGCTCCGTCAGTGCACATCCTGCGAGCGGGAGCGTGGTTGTTGTTTCCCCCCCACGCCAGGGAGATTACAGCCCCGAACAATGGGCCAGCGGCCGTCCTCCGAGGCCCCGGGAAGTCATTATTTTTTAATAGAGGAAGTGGCTCAGCCACGGACCGGCGCGAGGGACGCACGCACCCCGAGGGTTCGCCGCCGCAGCATGGATTTGGGGCAGCGGGAGGGGCCGAGACAATGGCCCTAAAACCTCAGCGGCCCGTGTCGGGGGCACCAAACACATACTTTAGGCTCTAAAAAAAGACCTGGAAAGTGCAGGGGCGAGGGAGGTGGGTCTGAGAAAGTCCACTTTGGAAGCAGCCTGGTGGCTAAATCATCATCATCAGCACCGATGGTTTAAGAGGAAAACGCACATTGCGTGCTTACAATATGTTTTTTTTTTTAACAGGAAATACATATTTATGATAAAGTCTTGTTTGCTTCATGATGGGAATAGAAAAATCACACTAGGACAGCGGTTCTCAACCTGTGGGTCGCGGCCCCTTTGGGGGTTGAACGACCCTTTCACAGGGGTCGCCTAAGACCCTCGGAAAATGCAGATATTTACATCACGATGCATCACAGGAGCAACATGTCGTGGTTGGGGGTCACCACCCCATGAGGAGCTGTAGGCCAGGGTCGCGGTCTGAGGAAGGTGGAGATCCACTGCACTAGGAGCTGCTGAAAAAGGCCTGGCCCTCAGCCTCCGCAGGACGGAGCTGTGTCCCTTGGAGCTCCGTGCTGGCATGGGGCGGGCGGGCACGGCCATGGGCAGAGCCACTCAGGTCCTGTGGGAGCCAAGGAGCCTCATGGTCCACCAGACGCTCTGGCCGTGGTGATCAGATAGGAGAGCTGAGCCATCAGGAGCCGGTGCTGAGCGCGGCCAGGAGGGGACGAGAAGCGTCTCTGAGGCTGAGGGTCCCGGTCAGATGTGCTCAGTGGCCCGATGCTCGTTGGTGCCCCGATGTCTGTGCTGAGGAAAAGCTGCCTCTCTCCCTAGGACCACGGGGCCCGCCATCTCTCGCCGGCGTGGCTCAGGGACCAGAGCGGGAGGTGGCCGCCGCCGAGGGCCGCGGGCTGGATTGCTCGGATGCTGAGTCCTGTCCGTCCCGGAGAAGGCGGCCGGCGTGAGCCACAGGGAGGAGGAGGAGGCGCCGTTCACGCTGGCTTCCAGGCGGAGCACGCGGGTCTGCAGCAGCAGGCGGGCGCGGGCCAGCGTGGCAGAGGCGGAGGTCGAGGCCACACCCATCGCAAGCGGCATCTCTCGTTGGCAGGGGTTTCCTTTTGCACCGAAAAAAGCCGTCGTGCCGAGACCGGTGTGGCTCAGTGGATAGAGCGTCAGTCTGCGGACTGAAAGGTCCCAGGTTCGATTCCGGTCGGGGGGCATGTACCTGGGTGGCGGGCACATCTCCACTGTGGGGCGTGCAGGAGGCGGCTGATCGATGTCTCTCTCTCATCGATGTTTCTGACTTTCTATCCCTCTCCCTTCCTCTCTGTAAAAAATCAATAAAATATATTAAAAAAAAAAAAAAGCCGTCGAGTCACCTCAGTCCCGAGGTGAGGGAGGGGCATTGCCGCACGGAGCGCTAGGGTGGCTGTTGGATTGGCTGCGGGAGGCCTTTATAACGAAGTACCAAGAGTTCCGGCAGGAAATAGGGAGCATCCCCCTCTTCTCTCCCCCCTCCCTCTCCCCCAATTCAGGAAGAGCAGGATTTCCAGCAGGTGGAGGACAGCCGTCTACCTCCGGAATCTCACCTCATGCCCCATCCCCGGTCCCCATGGAAACGGCATACGCGGCCAATACCGTCGCTCTGGAGCAGTCCTGTCGGTTGGTTTCTTTCTTTCTTTTTTTTAAAAATATATTTTATTGAATTTTTACAGAGAAGAAGAGAGAGGGATAGAGAGCTAGAAACATCCATGAGAGACAGACATCCATCAGCCACCTCCTGCACGCCCCCGACTGGGGATGTGCCCGCCACCAGGATACACGCCCTTGCCGAGACGGGTTTGGCTCAGTGGATAGAGCGTCGGCCTGCGGACTGAAGGGTCCCAAGTTCGATTCCGGTCGGGGGCATGTACCTTGCTGGCGGGCACATCCCCAGTGTGGGACGTGCAGGAGGCGGCTGATCGATGTCTCTCTCTCATCGATGTTTCTGACTTTCTATCTCTTTCCCTTCCTCTCTGTGAAAAATCAAAAAAAAAAAAAAAAGATACATGCCCTTGACCGGAATCGAAGCTGGGACCTTTCCGTCCCCAGGCCAACGCTCTATCCACTGAGCCACACCGGTCTTGGGTGGTTGGTTTCTTTAGAAAATATTTTTCCTTGATTCCAGAGAGGCAGGGAGAGAGAGTTGTGAAGGTGAATGACGCGAGAGACTCATTGGCCGGCTGCCCCCTGCGTGCCCCTGACGGAGGACTGAGCCCCCGACCTGGGCATGTGCCCTTGACGGGGGCTCGACCTCCGGGTTCCGAGGTGACGCTCAGTCACGGAGCCACCCGGGCCGGGCCGTTGGCTGGTGCGTACCCAGCGCACAGCCTCTGTCTGTCTTCGCCCGCATCTCGGTTTGCTTGCGCGAGTGACTGACTTTGAACACAGCGAGCTCGTCCTGAGCAGGTGCCTGGAGGCCCCGGTGGAGGTGGGAAGAAGCAGACCAAGTTCGCAGCTCTGGCCCCCCAAACCCTCCACGGGCAGGCTGTGTGCCCGGCCTCCCCTGCCGTTCCCGATGGCGGACGGGGGACGGGGGATCGGAGGGGGGGTGGCTGTCTCCCCAGCTACCCGAGTGCCCCGCCTTCCAGACCGCGGGCCGACCCTCCAGGCAGCCGCGCGCGGGCGGAGGGCCAGATGGACGTGGCGTGGCCGGCCCTCTGTCACCGCTGGCCGCCTGCCAGCCCCGGACAGGCAGGCGTTCCTGGCCGAGGGACTGTCACCGTCCTGCCTGCGTGACGGCTGGCCACCCCAGGGCCCTCGCGGGCAAGATGCAATCGAGCCCCGTTGTCATGGTTACTCCGCCGTCTCCCCAGGGCCCTGACATCCATGGGTCCCAGGGGCAGGCGCTCCGCCTCATGCATATGCATGTGCTCCACGGGGGCCTGGCCGCCTCTGAGCATCTGAGGAGATTGAACAGATTCAGAAGGAGGCGGGGGTGGGAGAGGAGGGCGAGGTGACACGGACGGACGGGGAGAGGGACGGGGACGGGAGGGCGCGTCGTTGAGCACACAAGCGCAGCCCCCGCCGGCCGGTGGTGGGGGGATGGAAGGGTTAGTGCTGTGGGGGCCTCCCGCCGTCCATGACCCATCTGTGCGCCACGCCGGCCGCTCCCTCGCCCTCCGGAGCGCCGGCCTCTTCAGATGCTCTCAGAGGCAGGTTGTACTGGTCTCCCCATCAACCTGAGGACGTGTGGCGGGGACACCAGCGGCCGCACCAGGACGGGGAAACTGAGGCCGGAGCCGGCTCCTTGGAGCAGTCACTCAGCCGGGGGCGTGGCGGCCGATTCGCTCCGCTCCCAGCTCCAGGCTCCTTTCCCTTCCGTCTCCGGCCTGAGCACCTGGACTCAGAAGACAGAGGCTTTAACCAAAATGATTTCAGCCGAGGCCGGTGTGGCTCCGTGGATAGAGCGTCAGCCTGCGGACTGAGGAGTCCCGGGTTCGATTCCGGTCGGGGGCATGGACCTTGGATGCGGGAACATCCCAGTGGGGGGCGTGCAGGAGGCGGCTGATCGATGTCTCTCTCTCATCGATGTTTCTGACTTTCGGTCCCTCTCCCTTCTTCTCTGAAAAAAATCAATAAAATATATTTTAAAAAAATGATTTCAGAGAGAGGGAGCAGAGAGAGAGAGGAGAGAGAAACATCTATGATGAGAGTCTCTGACCGGCTACCTCCTGCACTCCCCCCACTGGGGATCGCGCCCACACCCCGGGCCTGTGCCCCAACCGGCATCGCACCGTGCCCTCTGCTCCTCGGCGGCCAGCAGAAGACAGACTTTTAGGGGGGCAGCAGTAAGCGAGTGCCTTCTCCGAGGAGCCCTTCACGGTTTAGCACGTGGTCCGCGTCATTTTGCAGCCACGGCGCCTCGCACGTAGCAGGCGCTTCATGCATATTGGAGCCAGTCGCTTCCCGTCTGGGGGACGCTGGGGCTTCAAAAAGGCGACAACCCCCAGCTCTGCCCGGCCAGGGGATGAGCGCCAAATTATTAGTTACTGTTTTTGAAAATAAAACAGCGATATTTCAGGAGTGGGCCATCTGGTGGGGGGAGGGAGGGTCTCCAGTTCAGGTGAGGAGATGTGGGGGTCCCTGCCCCTGGGACTGCCAACCTGCTTCAGAGTCTGTGTGACCGTGGATGGCAGCTCCCGCCCCCTCTGCACACCCCTGGGAAGTGCCCGAGCCCCGTGCCCAGGCCCAGGCCCAGGCGGCCACAGGGGCAGGAGGCCAGCAGGACCAAGGCTGTTTGTGGCCGCGGCATCGCCTCCTGGAGGAGCCAGCAGTGTGTGGCCAGCGACAGGACAACGGAAGACCCTCAGCCAGAGCCTGGGAAGGAGGAGGCAGCAGGGAGACCTCGGGGTCAGGGCACGTGCCTGCTGTTCGCCGGGGACACCTCCAGTACCAAGGGGGCAGCGATGCATTCAGGCTGGAGGCCGGGGCGCTGAGGCCGCGCCCATCATGCCCGGCCCGGGGTGTGGCTTGCCGCTGGCGAGCTCTGGGTCTGCAGGGCACCCCGGTGTCGGGCAGAGATTCCGGGGTGTGAGGCGTGTCTCTTCTCCCAGCCTGCCCCGGGCAGGGCCCCCAGGAGAGGAGAGTGGGCTAGGTTTTGGGGTCTCTCCCATAATGACTGGAGGCGAGCTGGCTCCTGTGGCCTTTATTTCCAAGCCCAGAATGAGCTGGAACGGACAGGACAGGCCTGTCTATTCTTCGGAGGTTCACTGCCAATACAGTGGTACCTCGAGATACGAGTTTAATTCGTCCTGTCACCTTGAGGCGTGGGAAACTATGAGATGCTCGAGTCGCGGTAAACGGGTGGGTCGTGTGCAGCCGGCCGATCCGCGCGATGACCCCTATCTCAAATGTTGCTCGTCTTTCAAAGCAAAAATCGCTCGCTCGACGGCTCGTATCTCAAAAATCTCGTATGTTAGGGCACTCGTATCTCGAGGTACCACCGTATTTAAAAAGAAAGAAGCAAGTCTCTCACACCCGCGCCAGTCACGGGGAGGGACTGCATCCCGCTGAGCGGGAGGAGTAGCAGACCACCTGGGGTCATCTTTCCGCTGCCCCTGCCCCCTGCCCCTGCCCCTGGCTTTGTCCTGAGACAATCGGCGTTTGCAGGCGGCCTCAGCGCCGAGAGGCGGGCCGTGTTTTGTCCTTTGCCGGTTCCCCGGCCGGTCCGCTGTCCGCTGCTTTCTCCATTTCCCTCCTTCCCCCCTCCTCACGCCCTGCAGCCCCGGCCCGGCCTCTCGCCTGCCCGCCCGGAAGCCGTCCTGTTCAGGGGATGAGGGGGAGGCACCCCATGAGGTGCGCCCCACCCAGAGCGCCCGAGAGGACCTCAAGGAGCGGCGCTGAGGGTGGGGTCCGCTCGGAGTGAGGTGGGGCATCGGCAGGCCTCGCCTGAGAGCACCCTGTGTCTTCGGGGGCCCAGGAGGCCGGGCGGGAGCCTCTGCGGAGAGAGGAGGAGGTGGGGGAACCGGGGACGGAGCTGCAGATGGTGGGGGAGAGGCCCTCTCTCCTCTGGGTGCTTCCCCTCCGGGGCCACCCCTCGAGCTGCGGAAGGAAGATGCGGAAATGCATGGGGTCCCCACGGGCAGATTCCCGAGTCGTGGATTGGGGCTCCTTGGGCTCAGAAGGCAGTGCCCCTGGCAGGGAGCTGGTCGGTGGGGGAGGTCGGCTCTGAGCAAACAGCCTCCAGCTGATATGGAAAAGCAAGCTCTCCCCCACCCCCCTGGTCCTCCGAGCGGGGCTGAGACCAGAGCGAGGACAGTGGCCTTTTCCTCTGTGACAGGGAGGGGGCGAGGTCGCGGGTGGGGTGTCCCGAGGAAGAAGCTGCCGGCGCTGTGGACGCCCCCCGCCCCGGTTATCGGTGTGGGGAGTGCGCTCTCCAGGCAGCAGTTCTCCACCTGTGGGTGGTGACCTGTTTCCTGATGGTCTCAGGCTCTACAGCGGCGACCCACAGGTGGAGAACCGCTAGCAGGGTCGCCTAAGACCATCAGAAAACACAGATAGTTACATGACGATTCGCCACAACATGAGGAACTGCATTAAATGGTTGCGGGGGACAGTCCTGGGTCTTGCACAAGGGCCACTCTGCTCGTGCTGACACGCAGAAACGGGGGGATGGATGGGATGGAAGGCCCCCCCCCACCCTTTGTAAGGCGGACCTCAGGGTCGCTTCCTGGACGGGGAGGAGAGCGGGAAGCGGTGGGATGAGCACAGCTCCTTGCAGATCCCAGGAGCGGGGACACGGGGGGCGAGGAGAAAGCGCTGCCAGCCGCCGGGAGAGGGGGACCAGCGTTCCGATGAGGTTCTGGGCGTCCTGGACATGACACCGCGTTTGGCTGCTGCCACCTGGCCTGCCCTCCCCCCCCACCTCCTGGCGGGCCATGCCTGTGCCCGCAAGACAAAGGCCCACACCGACAGACACGCGCTGCCGTTCACCTGGCCCAGCCGGGGCGAGGCGAGCAAGTTGGTCAGGATGGGTTTTGCCAAAACCCCGCGGCCGGCGTGGAGGTCGGCGGGCCCGGCATCGGTCCCGGGAGGGGCCGGGCCGGGCGGGTGCCTCGGGGGGCCTGCGCCCACGGTTAAATGCAAACACCTGCCCAAGTCCCGGTAATTAGCAGGTAATTAGTAGCTAATGTTCTCGGAATTTAAAAAGAAAGCTTACATAAGTAATTACTTACTATGTCTTATAATGGGCTGCTTTTTCTGGAGGTTTCCTATTCCCCCAGAACATTTGCCAAGTTCCTAGGCTCCTCCGCACACTAAATGGTTTATTAATTACACACGCGGATTGCTTTCAGGAAGAAAAGAAACACATTAAGTCCTGGAAACGGGCACCCGCTCTCCGTCGAGCTACAGCGGAGAGCTCATTTCGGATGACAGAAAGTGGGGGGGGGGGGGGCCGTGTCTCTGGAAGGTGGCCTGGATTTAAAAAAAAAAGGGGGACGAGGGGGAGGAGGTGACTGGGCAGCGGAGGGATCGGGACCCGTTAATAAACCCTGAGCGTGAAACCCGTTTCGAGGAGGGCCTTCCTGCCGGCAGACACACAGCCAGGCCGTTGGCTGGTCAGGAGGCCGGCCAGGAGCCCGTTTGTTCGGGGTGCGCTCTGCCAGCAGAGCTGAGTGCTCCCCCCGATCTCAGGGTGACCAGGATGCGGGCACATTCGTGAGGGGGCTGCGGCTGTGTTTTCAGAGCTGCTGTTTGAGAGGTTTTCAGTCGGCTTCCCAGCCCCCAGTCCCCGAGACACCCTGCACGCTGGGGAACGGGCCTGCGCTCATCCGCTCTGCGGAGAGACCAGCGCTGGGAAAGTGACGTCCCCACCCCGAGCCGCCTCCCCCGAGGGCCGGTCAGCCGTCCTCGCCGCCGTCCTCTCTCTCGGCTGCAGCTCATGGTCACGTTGCTGGGCCCGGGTGCAGGGTGCATGCATAGTGGCCCGATAATCACAGGCTTTATGGAGTGGTCCCCGATAGTCCGAGCACCCGGCTGGCCCCACCCAGCGTTCCTGCAATATCATGGACATACAGTGGTACCTCGAGATACGAGTTCAATTCGTGCCGTCACCTGGAGGCGTGGGAAACGATGAGACGCTCGCGTCGCGGTAAACGGGTGGGTCGTGTGCAGCCGGCCGATCCGCGCGATGGCTCCTGTCTCAACTGTGGCTCGTCTTTCAAAGCAAAAATCGCTCGCTCGACGACTCGTCTCTCAAAAATCTCGGATGTTAGGGCACTCGTATCTCAAGGTGCCACTGTATCCCCTAGGCGGTACTCTCCACACCACGGCTATTCTGTGACTGCCCGTCTGTACGCCTCAATCCCTTCACCCTTTTCACCCAGCCCCCAGCGTGTGCCCCCTGACTCCCCATGTTAACCCTCGGCCTGCTCTCTGTCTGTGAGTCTGCTCCTGTTTTGCGGTTTGCTTTGTTCTTGAGAGGCCGGCGTAAGTGGAATCATCTGCTCTTTGTCTTTGTCTGACTCGTTGCCCGGCGCGTCCTCCCCAGGTCCATCCGCCTTGTGGCAAAAGGCGAGCCTTCCTCTCGGTGTGGCCGAGTCCCGGTCTCTGGTGGAGAGGCTGCGCCTTCTCCTGCCCTCACCGGCTGGGGGCCCTCGGGCCGCTTTCAGACCGTGGCGTTTGGACAGAGCTTCGCTGCGATGGATGTGGGGGTGCCCAGAGCCTTTGGAACGAGTGTTTCCGGTTTCTTAGGGTGTGACGTCAGTTTTCCCATCTGCAAAATGGGACTAACGGGTTTTGGTCTTTCCTCCGCCCATGCTCTGCCCCTGCACACACACGGGGGCCTTCTGGGGATGTGTCAACACGGGCCACCTTTTGAGACCGCAGGGGGAGAAAGAGTCTAAAAACCGTCTCTCTCTCTCTGCCACAGCCGTAACTGATCATGTGCATGGAGAAGAGTAATTACTCAGTGATACATTCAGATGCTTCCATGACAGTTGATGCCACAGTGCGGCTTTATGACTGACTTTCCAGCGATTCACCGGCTGTCTCTAGAGCAGCGGTTCTCAACCTGTGGGTCGAGGCCCCTTTGGGGGTCGAACGACCCTTTCACAGGGGTCGCCTAAGACCATCAGAAAACACCTATTTCCCATGGTCTTAGGAACCAGCACACCGCTCCTCGGTGCAGCAAAGTGTAGCCATGTCGTTTACTGTTGTCCTAGGAAGACTGTTGCCCATGCGACACCACGATTCAAGACAAAAATTTCATTTATTTGTCATTAGAAATAAATATTTCACAATATATAATTACATATTGTTTTTGTGATGAATCCCTAGGCTTTGATTATGTTCCATTTGTAACAATGAAAAGACATCCTGCCTATCAGATATTGACATGACAGTTCATCACAGTAGCAAAATGACAGTGATGAATTAGCCACGGAAATCATTTTATGGTTGGGGGGCACCACCCCATGAGGAGCTGTCTTAAAGGGTCGTGGCCTTAGGAAGGTGGAGAACCGCTGCTCTAGAGGGTTCCAGGTTGAAGAATCTTTGGAGAGATGATGGAAGCCAGAAGTCTGAATCGAAGGGAGGCAACTTGAATATTGAAATCCAGGTTCCGGGGCCCCTGCCCCACGTGCTGCCCAGACAGGCCTGATCCTTCCTGCCCAGGGAATGCTGGGAACTATGGTTCAGGGGTGCGGGGGAGCAGGGGGCACGAGGAGGAGCTTGGGGGACACAGACTCTGAGCGGGCAGACGTGTTAAAACGGTTCCTTCTCTGAGCGCGTGGGGAGCTGATGCCGGATCAAAGGGAATGTCCCTTCGTGAACACCATCGGAGGACGGACACGGTAACCTGGCTCTTGGTTGAAGAGGGTGTTTTTCCAAAACCTAATTGACAAACTTAATACTAGACTGCTCTTGGCACCCGTTTACCTGGGGCGTCTGCAGTGGGCACACACAGGCCCCAAACCAACCCTGCAGCAGCCTTTTCTGCTGCTCTTCCCTCCTTTCCCTCCGGGAAAAGCGTAGTATTCCTTCTCTCGCACCTTGCTTTCCGTTTCCTTTGGGCCGTGTAGGCATGTCTGTGTACGTGGCACTGCTGTTTTTACCGCTGCGTTCTGTGCACCGGTGGGGTCTGGCCAGCCCACCCCAATGGGGGCCACTTGGGGCCAGGCTGGCAGGGAGGAGGGTCCCTGGGAGGGTGTTCTCACAGGGGCTGAGAGAAACAACTGGTCGTCCGGAGCAGGCAGGCCCAGCAGGGTGAGGGCATGAATCGTGACGTGAGCTTGCAACCGGAGGGCTGCTTCCAGAAACGGGCGGGCCTGTCACGTTGAGAGAGAGGGGGTCAGTCCCCGGGGCCTGATCAGGCTGGTCGGCCGGCCACAGTGCACGTCCTAGTGACCGGTCGTTCAGGCCATTCTAGTCCTCCCAGTCGTTCGGTCACTTGGCTGTTCTATATATGGAGATATTAATGCGTCTGTTTTCCGATGGTCTTAGGCTCTACAGCAGCGGTTCTCAACGTATGGGTCGCGACCCACAGGTTGAACACTGCTAGCAAGGTCGCCGAAGACCATCGGAAAACACAGATATTTACATGAGGATTCATTAACAGTAGCAAAATGACAGTGATGAGCCGAAACCGGTTTGGCTCAGTGGATAAAGCGTCGGTCTGCGGACTGAAAGGTCCCAGGTTCGATTCCTGTCAAGGGCATGGACCTTGGTGGCGGGCACCTCCCCAGTAGGAGGCGTGCAAGAGGCAGCTGATCGATGTCTCTCTCTCTCATCAATGTTTCTCACTCTCTATCCCTCTCCCTTTCTCTCTGTAAAAAAATCAATGAAAATATATTAAAAAAAAGTGACAGTGATGAAGTAGCGACGAAAATAATTTTATGATCCGGGGTCACCACCACATGAGGAGCTGTCTTCAAAGGTCACAGCATGAAACAAGGTTGAGCACCACTGGTCTGGTCCTTTACGGTAACACCGTGAGGTGGTGGGACCGTGTGAAGACACTGAGGCACGGAGAGGTTTACGGCACGCTGTGTCCAAGGCCGGGGCAGGAGTGAAGCCCAGACAGTTTGGATTGCAAGGCTGTGCGCCCTTCATCGCCGCTCATGCTCCCCTCAACGCCGTCCTCCCGCTTCCTGCCGGCGATCTGCATCACCACTGCGGCCCCTTCACAGCCTGCTCACAACCAGCTCACGTACTTCCCCCAAACAGTCCCTTCCAGCGTCCAACAGCCCCGTTTAGTGAGCGCGCTCCCCCCCCTGAGCGGGAAGCAGTTACCGGCTCTCCCCAGGCCCCAGGACATCCATCGCCCGGCTCTCGCATCCCCGGAGCCTTTCAGAGCGGGCCTGGCCCTCTCTCACCGTGACAGGCCCGCCCGTTCCTGGAAGCAGCCCTCCGGGTGCAAGCTCATGCCACGATTCATGCCCCGGCCCCGCGGGCCTGCCTGCGCGGGACGGCCAGCTGTTTCTCTGAGCATCCCTGCCGGCACAGCACATAATTTCTCCGGTGCAGCCCGGCCCGAGGAGAGAGCCGCCCGGCGAGGTGAGCTGCTGATGAGCGGAGGGAGGGAGGGAGGAAGGAAGGGAGCGAGGCGGGCAGGTGGAGGCGGACACGGTGGACTGAAAGCTCCTGATGGAGATTTACATCTCAGGGCCAGTCTCGGGGCGCAGTGAGGGTTCCGAGAAAGGGAGCGACACCATCGAGGCAGCTCTGGGTCTCTCGGGGCAAGTCCACTTCCCCCACATTCTCATAACCCCCTCGCAGAGCGAGGAGGAGGAGGGGGAGGCGGGAGCATTTTGGCCGGCCGGTAAAAGGTTTGGGGTTTTGCTAATAGGCGTGTGCGCTGTGTCCTCGCTTCCAGAGGGCGATGGAGGAGCGAGAGGGAGATAATCTGGGAAGGTGGCGGGCCGCTGCGCTCAGGTTCGAGGCGGAGGCGGGCGTTGCGTCTTCGGTGGCTGAATTTGCCGTGTGGTTTGGGCGGGTCCATTTGCCTTCTCCATCTCCCCCTCATCACACTCACCGGTTTGGAAAGCACTTTCTACTCCTTAAATAAAAGATGCTGTAAGTCACTTAGGGATCTGTTGGCTGGATATTTTTAAACCTAAAAAGGAGAAGGCAAGAACTCAGGGTTCATGAACTTCGGAAGGCCAAGGGATCCACCCTTCCAAGTGGAACCACCCGCTAGCCTTGGAGGCAGAGGGATAGTATGGATATAGGGGGTATGAAATGGAAAGGAGGAGGAGGAGGAGGAGCGGATCACGGTGATAGTGATGATGATGTTGATAATACCCGATGCTTATGGAACCAGATAACCGGGCACCAGACACTGGGATTAAACATTTTCTCACTAAATCCTCCCGACAACTTTATGAGCGAGGTGCTTTGTCCCCTACTTCGTGGTGAGGAAACTGGGGCTCACGGAGGTGAGTGCTTTGCTCAAAGCTCTTGAAGGAGTAGTGAAGCCGACGGGTAACCCCAAAGCCCTGTGATTCCAATGATTAAGCTTTTAAAACTCTGTTATTCTCGCCAAAACCGGTGTGGCTCCGTGGATAGAGCGTCGGCCTGGGGACTGAAAGGTCCCAGGTTGGATTCTAGTCAAGGGCATGGACCTTGGTGGCGGGCACATCCCCAGTAGGGGGCGTGCAGGAGGCAGCTGATCGATGTCTCTCTCTCTCATTGATCTTTTTGGCTTTCTATCCCTTTCCCTTCCTCTCTGTGAAAAATCAATAAAAAATATATTAAAAAAAATAAAATAAAACTCTGCCATTCTTGCCGGACCCAGTGTGGCTCCGTGAATAGAGCGTCGGTCTGTGGACTGAAAGGGCCCGGGTTCGATTCCGGTCAAGGGCATGTATCCTGGTTGCGGGCACATCCTCCGTAGGGGGCGTGCAGGAGGCGGCTGATCGATGTCTCTCTCTCATCGATGTTTCTAACTCTCTATCCCTCTCCTAACCTCTCTGTAAAAAATCAATAAAAATATATATTAAAAAAAACACAAAACTGCCATTCTTTTCTCCAGTTCTGATCCATTAAAAATTCCGAGTCCCGGGTTCCTGTCCTAGAAATCCTCACTCTTCGGTCCAGGTGTGGCCCAGGAATACACCCTTGGAGGAAATACCCCAGGTTAGAGCCACCATAAGACAAATCGGGTCGCCCTTCTGTACAGCGGGGGCTGGCACCGACTTCCTCTGGGCGTGGAACGGCCGTGTCTCGGAGCGTGGGGCGCCGTGGTTTCTGCACAGCTGTTTTGCCGCTGCGGCACAAAAGCCGTCCTCGGAGCAGACAAAGGCCCGCGTGCGGCTGTGTTCCGTGCGGCTTTATTTACAGCAACAGCCAGCGAGCCGGTGGAGCCTGCGGGCTGTGTGCAGTCTGCCGGCTCCTGCTGGATGTCTTAATTTTCTCGGTAGGCATCATTTGTACACTTCTCAAGACCCTGTGAACACAAGGCAGGGCTGGCCTCTGGTGTGAGGTTCTGTTCAGGCCTCATTTGGGTCTCGAGGTGCAATGCAGTCCATTTCCCCTCGTCGGTCCCCCTGGAGCTGCCCCCGTAGGGACCGTGGAGGCACCCTCTGCCTGCTAGGACCCCCCTCTCTGCGTCGCCAGGCCTCACACGGCCACTCATGGAGGTCATTTCGTCACTCGGCCACGGAGCCTCGCAGGTAATTAGTGCTTACTACATATTCACGGCGCTGAGTATGGTATCGGTACTACATCCGCGGGCTAAGTGCTGAGCAAGTAGCGACTCCGTGCTGGGCGCCCGGGGACGGGGTCTGCCGGTGGGAGCTGCACATGCCCGTGTGGCCTTGAGACGGTGAGAGGCAGAGTTGCCATCACCGCAGGGAGGTGGCGCTCGGAGGAGAGGACGGCGGTCAAGACCGGTCAGGGGGGGAAGTCTGAGACGGGCGGGCTGGACAGGAGGGGAATCCTGACTGAGGAACAGGAACTACAGGAAGGGGTTCCAGAAAAGCAGGGGGTTCCATCGTGTCGCCTCCGAAGAAGTCTATTCGATGAGCTCCCGCCATTGGTAAGGCAGACACTCATTCATCTTTGAGAAGTTTCTTTTTAAAAAAAAAAATATTATATTGATTTTTTTTACAGAGAAGAAGGGAGAGGGATAGAGATTAGAAACATCAATGAGAGAGAAACATTAATCAGCCGCCTCCTGCACGCCCCCCACTGGGGATGTGCCCGCCACCAAGGTACGTGCCCTTGACCGGAATCGAACCTGGGACCCTTCAGTCCGAAGGCCGACACTTTGTCCACTGAGCCACACCGGTTTCGGCTGAGAAGTATTTTTAGAAAAATCTGAGCGCAGGCCCGGTTCCTCACTTACGGGGGGAACAAGGTGGAGACACTGAAAGCAGGTGAGAGTTTCAGGTCTGGAAGGTGAGAGGCTTATCGGTGATGCTGATGCTCGGGGTGTGGAGAGGAGATGAACCTCCGTGGACTGAGGAGGGAGGGAGGGAGGAAGCGAGGGGCCCGGGAAACAGCGTGGTCCATTTGCTGTGGCTCTTTCGGGAGGGAGGGGCGTCTCCTGGAGAGGAGGAGGACGGAGTGAGGGGAGCGTAGCTTACCATCGGGACGACGCTCCATTTCCGAGGAGAGGCATCTGTGAAATACTGTCAGCCACCAGTGGTTCTCAACCGGCCCTTTCATACCGTCCCTCATGTGGTGGTGACCCCCACCCATAAAAGTATTTCCGTTGCTACTTCATCACTGTCATTTTGCTACTGTGAATGAATCGTAATGTAAATATCTGTGTTTTCTGATGGTCTTAGGCGACCCCTGTCAAAGGGTCATTCGACCCCCAAAGGGGTTGTGACCCACAGGTTCAGAACCACTAGTCAGCGACTGAGAGCAGAGATAGGCCGCGGGCCACCGGCAAATGTGGTCGCTTGGATCTGGGCCCGGAAACGCCGGTGTGGCCAGGGTCCTACCCCCGGAGTATCTCACAGATAACCTGTCCCTTCCTGACGCCTCTCCGTCAAAAGCTGAAAGGAAAGGAAAGGCAAGGAAAGGAAAAGAAAGGAAAGGAAAGGAAAAGGAAAGGAAAATCATCATCATCAGCAGCAGCAACAGACACCTCCCATCTCTAAAAACTCCAGTTACAGTGGTACCTCGAGATACAAGTGCCCTAACATACGAGATTTTTGAGATACGAGCCGTCGAGCGAGCGATTTTTGCTTTGAAATACGAGCAACAGTTGAGATAGGAGTCATCGCTCGGATCGGCCGGCTGCACACGACCCACCAGTTTACCGCGACTCGAGCGTCTCCTAGTTTCCCACGCCTCAAGGTGACGGAACGCATTAAACTCGTATCTCGAGGTGCCGCTGTACTTCACCAGGAAGCTGTTTTCCTCCTACACAGCGGGGCAGGGCAGTGGCCAGGAGGCAGGGGTCAAGGAGGGCAAACTGGGAGACACAGGAAACACCGTCAACAACCAGAGACAGACGTTTCACAAAACCCAGACCTCGCCAAAACCGGGGTGGCTCCGTGGATAGAGCGTCGGCCTGCGGACTGAAGGGTCCCAGGTTCGATTC
>JAAGEH010000480.1:64230367-64305068 GCA_011751065.1 Lasiurus cinereus
ACACACAGACACACACAATCACACTCACACACACAGACACACACACACAGACACACACACAGAGACACACACACACATAGAGACACACAGACACACACAATCACACTCACACACACACACAATCACACACACACACACACACGCACACAGACAACTTGGACGCCCTCCGAAGACACACAGTTGGCACGGATGTGGCTCAGCGTGGAAGCACCCCCTAAGAAAGGCGGAGGGAGCGTTTCGGGGACCTCTCGGTGAAATTAGGTGTGAGCGCGCATGGACCTCAGGTAGACATTGGGGCTCAGAGACGCGTGTTTCTGACCTTGACAAGGAGCCACACTCTCCAGCTTCCGGCAGAGTTGTCCCCACCTCATTAGTATGTTTTCGCCGGGAAATCACCCGGCCTTCGTTTTATTTTTCACAAACAAAGCCGCTCTTTGAAAATGTAAATCTCCGTTTGCACACACATGCATTTCTCTCCATATGCCAAGCCCATTCCGGTGCCAGCGTGGCGGGTAGTTAGCGTGTGCCCTAATTACACGTCCCCCACCAACTCTCTCTCCCTCAGGTCTCCCATCAACTGTCACTTCCTCGGGGAAGTCTTTCCCTTAATTAGATGCCTCCTACCTCCATCCCGATTACACTCTCAGAAAGCCATGTTTTTTGTAAAAGAAAAAAAAAGATTGCTCTTATATTCTTATTTTTGTTTTCACTTATTTATGGTTTAACTCCCTCATAGACTGGGAGCTCCATTGGGTCAGGAAGGAGGTCTCTTCTATCTCTGCTGTGTCCCTCACCCTGAAGAATGGGGCCTGGCTCCTGATGGGCAGATATTTGATAAATATTTGTTGAATGTCGGGACGTAACCATTGGAAAATTGTTACTATTTTTTTAAGGAGAATAAGTGCTGTGATAAGGAAGACCACAGGCGGAAGAAGTGTTAACTCAAGCCCTAGAGCCTTATCTATAAACGCGAGCCGAACTCTCGCATGCAATTCCGCAGCCAAAGAAAGCAAAACGAGCAGAACCTTTTTAGAAATATAACACGATGTATCCGAGGGCTGTGCTCAGAAGCTGTGTGAGCGCTGAGCACGTCTCCTTCAGGCAGAGAAACTGGCTCAGATCAGATCTTCTCTCCTTTTCTTTCCGGTTGGCTGGCTAAGGCACCGATAAAACTGGAAAACTCAGTCGGATCCGGTACGTTCTGATGTCTTTTCCCTGCTCCGTAGCGTCCACTCGTCCTGTTGCCTGAGATGAATTGTTTTTTTTTTTAAATATATGTTATTGATTTTTTACAGAGAGGAAGGGAAAGGGATAGAGAGTTAGAAACATCAATGAGAGAGAGACATTGATCAGCTGCCTCCTGCACGCCCCTACACTGGAGATGTGCCCACAACCAAGGTACGTGCCCTTGACCGGAATCGAACCCGGGACCTTTCAGTCCACAGGCCGGCGCTCTATCCACGGAGCCACACCGGTTTCAGCATGAATTGTTATCTGTCCTTTTACTCGGGCAGTTCAATGCGGCTCCTCTTCTGAGTTCCTGGAAGGTGACCTTGGGTAAAGCCCTACTGGGCCACCTTATGCGCTCTGGGGCCTGGGTTCCCCGTTCGTTCTCCAAGGCGAGTGAGTGGGCGTGAGCGTGGGCATGGCATGCCCTTGGCCGTGGCTGGTGGGTTCTTTTCTCTGCCAGTTGAGGACCTGCAGGATCCCATCTGCTCTCAGATGCGCTTGGCAGGGTGGGGCAGAGAAAGGCTTACCGTCGTGAGTCTGAGAAACGTAGTTTATTCTGGTATTATTGGTTAATTATGGTATTGCTTTCCATGCGAATGACTGCCAGCCTGCCTTTGCCTCACGCGGTATTTAGCGAAGGGCGCGCAGGAGGCAGGACTCGGGCCTGGAGCTAGATGAGAAACCCGAAGGTGGTTGTGGCTCGGAGGGCGAGGCGGACGAGGCTCTGTGTGAGGATTGAAGAAGAAGGGAGAGCACACTCAGACCTCGTGCTTCCGGAAACACCTTATACATCCCTTCCTGTTGCTCTGCTAGAGGCCCAGTGCACAGAATTCATGCAAGGCCAGCCTTTCTTCCCCAGCTGCCAGCTGCACAGCCCCATCCCCACCGCCTGCCCACACCCGCCTTGGCCTGGCATTGCCCGTGTCTGCTGCCACCCCCTTCCCCCCGTTCCCTGGTTCCACAGAGCACCCTCCTCCCCCTCTGATCCATTGCCTTGGAGAGGGTGGCCTGGGGCAATCGTGGGGCAATGGCAGCCCTTCCCCTCCCCTGACCAATCACATTGCACCCGCCTAGGCTGCCCCCCCAATCCCCGACCAATCACATCGCTCCCGCCCAGGCTGCTCCCCAATCCCCTACCAATCGCATCACACCCGCCTAGGCTGGCCTGGTGCCAGTGCCTGTCATAGCCTGGTCGTCCGGACAGTAGTTCGGCCGTTCATCCGTTCGGTTGATCTGCATATTATGCTTTTATTATTAGAGATGATTCTGACGAAGACAAATGACACACACACCCGTACACAGAAAACACTCGTGGTTGTATGTGTGTTTATGAGTGCGATGCCGGGGTAAAAGAAGATTGGAGGCGAAGAGGCACTTCATGTTAGCAAGCTTCGTATTATCTTCAGACAACTTTATGAATGAATTTCTCGTAGGTCCTTATTATAGGAGCTTGCACATACATGTCTGCTTAATAACCCTTCATATTAAAGGAATAAGGGACCATGGATCTACGATCCTGGATGTCATAGAATCAACAACACCAAGTCTGGAAGAGACTTCGCAAACAGGCTCAGCTGGATCTCACTCTGCTATACACAAAGAGATTTATTGTCAGAGGGACTAAGTGACTTGGCCATGGTCACAAGAAGTCGTGTGCAGAACTGGGCTTAAACGACGGAGCTGGAATCTTCTAGGAGAGAGATGAGAAATCGCTCTGCGAATCTGACCCACACAACGTGGAGGATTCTGGCCAAATGAACTCGCTTCTTCCCAGCCTCTCTCTGGCCCGCACTCGTGAGCCAGGTGTCCTGAATTATTTAGAAATCGTCTCAACATCCATCTCCCATGTTTGGGTAGACATATCCATAAAGAGTTATAAAAGCAGCATTATTATCATAATTATTATCATCATCATTCGCCGCTTCATTTCTTATCATGTTCCTTGTGGTTCACGGAGGGCCTTTGGAGGGCTGTTAAAGAGCTCGGAAAAAAAAAAACACAACAAGAATTGTTCTTGTAGATATTTATTTTTATTGTATTATTTAGAGCTCCATCTTAGGGACTCCTGCGAATTCCCAGCTCACTAATCCACAAAAACCTGAAGTTCTCACCCTGCTCCTCGGCAGGCTCTTACAGCGGCGAGGTGGAGAGGAGGCTCTTACTACTAAACCTTCATTACTCAGACCCAATATTCGCGAGCACTCCTTGGCCGTGGTGCACGCTAAATAATTAAAACAGACTACACTTGTCAGAAGAGCTGGGGCAAAGATACACTCCTCTGTTTGCAGACTGTACAGGCGACGGCTTCCTCATTAATGCAGCCGTCCGCTAAGGATCGCCACGGTTAATGGGAATTAGCCAAGTGTTAGCAAGCTCATATTCATCTTTTTTGAGAGGCTATTCTGCATTCAGAGGGTACTTATCGAGTCTCATTCTTAAGGTCCTTTTCACAGGAAAACCTCAGGAGTCACATTTTCAAAGGTGTCACTGTGGGACTTCCGCGAGGGGTTAAACGATGTTGGAATTTACATGAGTTTCCGAGCCCGGTTTCTCTGGGCCTGTCTTGCCCTCCCTCGCTGAAGAGTGGTGACTGTTTTCAACGCTGTCAGGCGTCTGCTTGTAGGCCCAGAGGCTGCTGATTGGCTCACATAATCACTCATTCTGCGAAACACTCATTCTGCACGTGTTTGCTCACGACTGGGCCCAGCAACAGAGGGTGGGCAAAAACTTAACAGGAAAAAGTACCACTGTTAAAAAAATAAAGTTGTTAGAGCTCCGAATTAGGTCAATTAAAATGAAGACACATTTCTAGAATTCATTCATTCATTCATTCAGTCATTCATTCAACAAATATGCATGGAGTGTTTACCATGTGGCAGGAACTGTGGAAGGTAGTGGATGGCACAGACCACGTTCCTGCCTTCGGAAAATTTGTGGTTTAGCAGGTACAGGGCTGAGCTTCCACAAGATGAATTTCCTTTTATTTGACGACTAGTGACCCTGCACATGAATCCGTGTGCGAGGAAGTCACTGCCGCTTTCCCCCGCTGGCTGCCCCACCCCCACCCCTCACAGCCCTTGCCACATGCAGCTCGCTGTCCCACCTTCCTGCCGACCAGCTGTTCAGTGACAGCATCCCGACCGATTTGCATATTACCCTATTATCAGTATACATTACTGACTTTCTAAAAAAAATTTTTTTAAATATATTTTATTGATTTTTTTTACAGAGAGGAAAGGAGAGGGACAGAGAGTTAGAAACATCGATGAGAGAGAGAGAGAGAGAGACATTGATCAGCTGCCTCCTGCATGCCCCCTACTGGGGATGTGCCTGCAACCAAGATATATGCCCTCGACCAGAATCGAACCTGGGTCCTTTCAGTCCGCAGGCCGACGCTCTATCCACTGAGCCACACCGGTTTCAGCTAAATTACTGGCTCTCAAGTCAATTTCATGTGTTGCCACCCAATACAAACCAAGTGCACCATGGGAGCACAAAGGAAGCCACCCAGCATGGCCGCAGAATCAGCCCGTGGCTCCTGGAGGCAGCGTAGCTGAGCCAGGAGGAGCAGGATGACGAGGCGTGAACGAGAGGAAGCAGGGAATGTATGGCGGTGGCGGTCGGATGTGTGAAAGCTCATCTCACCGAGAGCCGGACTGTCCTGGGGACTCCAGGGCAGAGTTCAACCGAGAAGAGGGCAGAGTGGAACTGATCCTTGTACCTGCTGACCTACAAATTTTCGGAAGGCAGGAACCTGGTCTGTGGCGAGGGGAGGAGGGCCAGAGTGCCGAGGGACATGGGTCACGTTGTTCAAACTGCATGGTAAAGCCAGCTGGTTGGGTCTGCACCCTTGGAAATCAGAGCTGCTGCAAAATAGAGAGGGAAGACAGACAGGCAGGTCTGGAGGAGGCGTGGCCAGTTGAGAGGCTGGGAGATGGTGCCGGCTTCCCGAGACCGCCGGGCCCAGGGGGTGGAGAGGAAAGGATGAATATTTGGGGGAGAGAACTGATAGGACCTTATCGAAATCGCTGTGGCTCCGTGGATAGAGCGTCGGCCTGCGGAATGAAGGGTCCCAGGTTCCATTCTGGTCAAGGGCATGCACCTTGGTGGCGGGCACATTCCCAGTAGGGGAGAGTGCAGGAGGCGGCTGATTGATGTCTCTCTCTCTCATCGATGTTTCTAACTCTCTATCCCTCTCCCTTCCTCTCTGTAAAAAATCAATGAAATATATTAAAGAAAAAAAAAAAGAATTGACAGGATCTGGAGGTGCAAAGGATGTGAGGGGCTGAGGAAGAACCCCGGGCTCTGGGTGCACGGCGTTGCCTCGGGTGGAGAGAGAGAACGCCAGAGGAGCCGTCGGCTGTTGAGCTGCTAAGTACAGATTTGTGCAAATTGAACCTTCGTCAGTTCTGGGGGACATTTCAGGAGCAGCCCTAACAGGAGTCAGTTGTACAGGTTCAGAGCTGAGGAAAGAGCGAGGTCTGCACAGGAAGTGAAGATTTAAGAGGGGTTGTAACTAGAGGGCATGGAAACGCACAGAGCCAGTCCGACTTCCCGGGGGGCACATAACAAGCAGAAAAGAAGGAGCAGAGGGAGGAAAACGGTCCGCCGTGGGAGGCCGAGGGAAGAAGAACAACAGCGAGAACAAAGGCGGGAATTGGCCACGGAAAACGGCGGTTGGGAAATTAACGAGCGGCCATTTGTTTCCCAGGCTTCTGAGAGTTTAGGAAAATAAGAGCTGATATGGTAAGATTAATTTTAAACGCAATCCAGTTATAAACTGACATTTACTTGTGAAATGAATGGAAAATACAGTAAGGTAGTGAAATGTGTGGACTGGCTCGGAGAAAAAGACACTTCTGGAAACCTTATTTGTTGATTACAGGTCAGCAAAACCGTACGGCCGACTTAATGTATTCAAGGGAAAATTTTTCTTTCCCGTTTGGTCTTGCCTAGCTCTTCAGTATCATGTCAGGCCGCTGGCTGAGCGGCAGTGATTGATGTAAGGAGAAGTCAATTGCTGCGTGTATTTGGCTTCAAATCAATGCTGTCTTCAGTTCGGTGGGTCAGAGAACAACCACCACTTCCTGTGCAGACCTCACGTTTTCTTCTTTTTTTGTTTTTCTATATTTTATTGATTTTTCACAGAGAGGAAGGAAGAGGGATAGAGAGTGAGAAACATCGATGAGAGAGAGACATCGATCAGCTGCCTCCTGCACGTCCCCTACTGGGGATGTGCCCGCCACCAAGGTAATGCCCTTGACCGGAATCAAACCTGGGACCCTTCAGTCCGCAGGCCAACGCTCTATCCACTGAGCCACACCGGTTTCGGGAGACCTCACTTTTTCCTGCTTTGCCTGGGACAAACCCACTAGGCTTTTATCCCACCGTATTTCTCTCCTTTTACTCTCACCAATGTCCCAGTTTGGACACTAACGGAGATGATTTTCTGAAGCCATAAATGTACTACTTCTATGTCTTTCCAAAATTCAGTTCTTGCTGTCCAGGTAAGAAGGGGTTCAATTCACACAGATGTGATTGTATTATGTACTTTGTGGCTAATTGTAAGAGAATCAGAGGAGATGCATTTATGGATTTTTTTATGAAAGCAGTCACCAGATATGTATAAAGGCAAAGGCTATTTTTCTGCTTTGAATAAATAATGTTCAATTAGGAATAATCGATGTTTATTGAACACCTATAGTGGTTTAGGCACCATGTACAGATTCTCAAGTTTCTTGCTCATATAAGCATTTTTTTTTTTGGTCCTTTGATTCAGCCTGCAATACTTGTCCTGATTTTTATTGGCCTTTATATTATTGAGATTTTCTTTCCCTTCCCTCCTTTAATTATTAGAAATAGAAACTCCCCTGTTGTATATGTGCATCATTATTCTACTTGGGTTCTATTTGTACCAACAGAAGACAGGCTGGTGTCTGATCTGTGATATATCATAACAAAGATGCTGACATCCATCCAATCTGGAAAGAAGGGAGCTTCTAGGTTAAGGGATGTGGTTATTGTATTTGCTCTTGCAATGTGCTCGGAGCCATGTAGGGACCAAGGAAATGGGCGGAGGAGATAGGGGGAAGCCAGTGGGAGCCCAGAAAAGTGAGGGCAGATCTATCTCTGCCCTGGCACCTCCCCTGCCCTGTCTACCCAGCCCGGCTGAGGACCCTCAGAGGCCAGGCTCCCAGGGAGAGCTGGCCGGTCCCTCGTGGGCAGAGAAACAGCACTGGAGGCCAAAGCCTCTCTGTCTGGGAAGAGATGAGAGCTTTAACGATGAAGGGAGGACTTGGCGGGAAGGTGTCTAGGACCAGGACGAAGGTAGATAATGAACCGGTTGAGGAGTCAGCGGGGGGAGCAGTCAGATGGTCTTGGACCAACTGGAGGGAGAGGAAGAGGACAAAGCTCTGTCCTCACCGGGGAGACCCACGGCACAGGTTGCAGAGTTTTCAGATCTTGCCCCTCGTACAACTGTGTGAGCGCACTTTGCTCCTCTATGAGGATTTACGTGTTTACAAGGTCTAGATTGTACACATATTAACAGAGCACGTAAAATATCCAGCATCCGCAAATACATTGGTACCTCGAGATACGGGTTTAATTCGTTCCATCACCTTGAGGCGTGGGAAACTATGAGATGCTCGAGTCGAGGTAAACTGGTGGGTCGTGTGCAGCCGGCCGATCTGCACGGTTACTCGTATCTCAAATGTTGCTCGTACAGTGGTACCTTGAGATACGAGTGCCCTAACATAGGAGATTTTTGAGATACAAACCGTCGAGTGAGCGATTTTTGCTTTGAAATACGAGCGGATCGGCCAGCTGCACACGACCCACCAGTTTACCTCGACTCGAGCATCTCATAGTTTTCCATGCCTCAAGGTGACGGAACGAATTAAACTTGTATGTATCTCGAGGCACCACTGTATAGGCCTTAAAGAAATGAGATACACTGCATGTATAAAGGAGTTCTAATACTTTCCCTTTCCACCCCAGTCAATTATCTTTCTTTTTAAAATGTATATATACATATTTTAATTGATTTCAGAGAGGAAGAGAGAGACAGAAGCATCCATGATGAGAGAGAACCATTGATTGGCTGCCTCCTGCACCCCTCACACTGGGGACGGAGCCCACCACCAGGGCCTGTGCCCTGACTGGGAATCGTACCGTGACCTCCTGGTTCCTAAGTCGATGCTCAGCCCCTGAGCATCAATTATCGCTTTAGGAGGAGCAGAGAGAGCAGCACAAAGAGGGGTCCGGAGATGCCCTGGGCCGGCTCTTGCTGTGAGGAGAACTGCCATTGGCCGCGGGCCTGCGAGAGACAGCAGCAGCGGCGTCTGCTTCCAGGTCCCTGTGCCTCTCCTCAGGCTGACAGCTGCCTCCCGGCCCTTCCTGTGGCCACTCCGGACGAGGTCCCAAGAATGGGCTCCTCAACGGGCAGGGCTGCAGGCAGGTGCAGGGGCCGGGATGCGCAGGGAAGGGCGGGATTTGGAGTGCGTGTGTCAAAGGCGACTCACAGAGCGGAAAAGAAGGTGGCGGAACTTGGTCTTCTTATGAGAAAGAGCGTCAAGAGGTAGCAGAAGATCTCCCTCTTCTCTTCTCTTCTCTTCTCTTCTCTTCTCTCTCTCTCTCTCTCTCTCTCTGAAGAGTGGGGTGATCGTGCTTCCTTTCTTCTTCTATAAAGTAATCCAAGGCCTAGAAGTCCATGGAACCGGCAAAGAATAACCTCTTCACTGGTGTCTGTCTGAGATCGGTCTGTGCCCATTTGCCTGGACAGAGGGGCTGGGCATCCAGATGGGAGTCTCTTCCTTTCCACTTCTCATTTCTCTCTCCGGCGTCCTTTCCCAAGGAGAAACTGGTCTCTGCTCCAGGCTTATTCGCTCCTTCCTAGGGAGTGCTTCAAGGCCGAGCCTTTTGCCACCAACTCATCTTCACCCTGTTATGCACCTGAATCTGTGCTTGTTTATCCGTTCATCCACGCGTATTGCTCACTGTACTCGTCTCCAGCGTGTATGGAATGCCTGCTTCGCTCTGGGGGCCGGGGCGTCCCGTGTCCGGTGGGTCGGAAGCCATGTCTTCCTTAGTGTGATGCCTTGTGGGTGTCTTTCCACTGGGAGAGATTTTTCTGGCGTGCTCCGCTCACCAGCCCGACGTTCTTCCTATTGGATTTTCAATTTCAGACATACCTGGAAGCACATCTGCACAAATCGTGTGAAATATTTACTGCTGTTGGCCCCGTTCTGGACCTCAGGGGCGAAGGGCTGAGTTAATCTTTATTTCCTCCCACCCATTCCCCCGCCCCGCCTTGCTGGGGGCACCCAGGCTAACATGATTAACATGCGACCTGGAACGTGTGAGTGTGTGTTTTGTAAAACGTGCTGCGTGGCTGTTTTCTTTTACGTAAGTGACGTTGCACACTACTTTGTCCTCTTTGTGATCCTTTTCTCTCGGTCCTTTGCTGCTGCTTCCTGCGCGCACACTGCCGTGTTCTGCATGCGTGTCTCACTTGCTGCTTCCTGCGCGCACACTGCAGTGTTTCTGCATGCGTGTCTCATTTACTACTTCCTGCGCTCACACTGCAGTATTTCTGCATGCGTGTCTCACTTGCTGCTTCCTGTGTGCACACTGCCGTGTTTCTGTGTGTGCGTGTCTCACTTGCTGCTTCCTGTGCACAGACTGCCGTGTTCTGCATGCGTGTCCCACTTGCTGCTTCCTGCCCGCACACTGCAGTGTTTCTGCATGCGTGTCTCACTTACTACTTCCTGCGCTCACACTGCAGTATTTCTGCATGCGTGTCTCACTTGCTGCTTCCTGTGTGCACACTGCCGTGTTCTGCATGCGTGTCTCCCTTGCTGCTTCCTGTGTGCACACCGCCATGTTTCTGATTGTGTGTCTCACTTGCTGCTTCAGAACGGAAGCAAAGGGAGGTGATTTCGGGGTGTGGGATGCAGCCTCGATTTGTGCCGATTCTCTTCCCCTCAGGCAGGAAGGACGTGTCGGGTGAGGACCGGGTCCAGGGCCGCCAGAGCCTCGCAGGACACGTGGGCTGTTGACTGGAGAGCACAGGGCAGAGGCGCTCTGCCTCCCCCAGGACCGGACACTCAGCTCTGTGTCTCCCTGGGAAGAAGTCCGTCTCTGGCCGGGACACTCAGCTCTGTGTCTCCCTGGGAAGAAGTCCGTCTCTGGCCGGGACACTCAGCTCTGTGTCTCCCTGGGAAGAAGTCCAACTCTGGCCGGGACTCAGCTCTGTCTCTCAGGGAAGAAGTCCATCTCCGGCCGCAGGCGACAGTGTCCTCGCCGGAGGAGGGCCGGGGCCGGGGTTCAGCGCCATCCTCCCCATTGACTCCCATCCTGGTCCCACACGGGTCCCCTCAGAGCAGCGCTTCCGGCCCCACGGCCGCCACAGCCAGGCCCGCGTGGTGTGGGGAGAGCGTGGGCCCCGGGCCTTTGCGACGGTGTGCGCCCGTCTCCTCGCGTTCGGAAGGGGGGGGGCTTTCTTTCAACCGACCTTCTTCCTAACTCTGCAGGCTCGGGCCGGGCCTTCCCTCTGCAGGCCCCTTCTGGATCTGCTGGGGTCCACCCCTGATCCTCTCTGACCCTCGCCCGGGATATCGCCAGGCTAGACCCCTCCCTTCACGCTGGCTCAGTTGTGCTTCCTCAGCCGGCTCGCGCGGCCCAGGCCTCAGAGAGGAACTCCTCTTTGCTGGTTCTCACCATCCAGCCCTTCCGGGATCCGGGGGAATCGACAGGAAGCGGGTCTTCTCTGCAGAACTGGGATGAACGTGCCGGTGGCGGAGGACGGGGCTGGGCCCCGGAGTCTGGGAGGCTGTAGCTTCCCTCCTTTGTTAGACGTCTGGCTCCCTTCTCTTTCCTCGACGTCTAACTAGCCGCCTCCTGAAACGCGGGGATCGGACACAGGTGCATTCACTTGGAGCAGGAAGCAGCGTACATTTAGTCTCTCCCTGACAGATGTCAATGCTCATCCATTCGTCATGATATCGTGGGGAGAGCCCTGGCCTGTCTGGCTATCTTGCAGGACATACTTTTTAAATCCATCAGCGGCATGTCGCTAATTTGACTGGATGTCATAGAAAGTATCAAGCATTTCAGAAACCCTGGTAAGACATGTGCTCGAGAGGGTATATGAGATGCACACAGTGGAGACCCAGGAGCTAACCAGAATAGGGATGTTTCAACCAGAATAGCGATGTTTCTGAGATCCAGTGGTGTCGAGAGAGCAGTGGCCGGCAAACTCATCAGTCCACCGAGCCCAATATCAACAGGACAAGGACTGAAATTTCTTCTGAGAGCCGAAAACCGACTTCTGCGCATAGGCCACGAAGTTTCAACCACACTGTACGTGCGTGGGATTTTGTGGAAGAGCCACGCTCCAGGGGCCAAAGAGCCGCATGTGGCTCGCGAGCCGCGGTTTGCCGACCACCGGGCTAGAGCCGTGGTCACCAACCGGCGGTGCAGAGCATATTGGGACTTTCCACCCCAAAGCAACACCAATAACCATGCACCTCACACTGCCCTCACAGAGGGAGGAGAACGGTGGTCCCTCTTTGTTTTTTTTTTTTTTAAATATATTTTATTGATATTTTACAGAGAGGAAAGGAGAGAGATAGTCAGACACATCGATGAGAGAGAGACATTGATGAGAGAGAGATATCGACCAGCCGCCTCCTACACAACCCCCAATGGGAATGTGCCCACAACCAAGGTACATGCCCTTGACCGGAATCGAACCCGGGACCTTCTAGTCCACAGGCCAACGCTCTATCCACTGAGCCACACCGGTTTCGGCCTTCTTTGGGTTTTGATAGCCGCATCTTCCACACGCCAGACGGTCAGCTTTGCGTGAGGCCCGGAACAGAGGAAGCGTGTCAGCAGGTGCAGGGTGCTGGGGGGCAGTCCCGCCCGGTGGGTACCGCAGCCAGCCCCTCCCGTGCGCGTGGAGGGGTCGGACCTGGGAAAAGACGCCCTCAGCAAGGACAGGCCACCCACCGCGAACGACCACGTGCCACTCGCACACCAGCTCCTGGCCAGCTCCTCCACTGGGGGAGATGCTGCTTCTGACCCCGAGGAAGGGGGAGAGCTGAGCTTGGTCCCAGGAAGGGGGGCTGGGCACACGTGTCCGCTGCGGCGCTGTGAAAACACGTCCGCGCTTTGCCGTTCCGTGACATTCTTTCGACCCCCTCCCCCTGGGGCACCGGCTGGCCTCGGCAACGCCTGCCTGGTCCCATTTCTGACGCCGCAGAGTCAGGCCGAAGGGACCCTGAGTGGTTCCCAAGCGGAGTCCTACGAGGGGGTCTGTGTCCCTCCTGGAATGTCCTTCTTCCAGAGATGCTTTCCCTCTGAACCCCGCTCCCAGGATCTGAGGGAGCTAAGGAGCCCGATATGAAAGGCCATCTGTCGGTCTTCCAGCCCCAGCAGCAGCCGCAGCTGCGGTCCCGCCAACAGCCAGCACCAACCGGCACACGGGTGGGAGGGGAGCGTTCTCCCGATTCAGTTCCCCAGCTTGCGGCTGCTCCCCTTGTTCTCAGCAAGTCCTGCTCCCGTGTCAGATGTGCGAACCACACAACTGTTGTTAGGCTTTGAAGCGGCTGCATCTTGGTTCGCCTGGCAACAGACGACAGGAGCAGGAGCCGCAGGACAGCTCAGCGGTAGTCAGGCGGGGGAGCCCTCCGAGCAGAACAGGCTGGGTTTGGGGTGAGACGCCCGGTCCCCTGCTTTATCGAGGAACGGAAGGGGCCCGATGTTGGAACGTGTGTGGGCTTTTACCTATGGTGGCAAATGACTGAGGCGGTCCATCAGGGGCCTGCAGGAGAACGAGTGAGCATTGGGATCGGGACCTGGCGTGTGGGTTGACGGGAGGGTATGAATATGGCCTGCGAGACTCGTACAGCATGCTAACACCCAGCAGGGAGCATCAGCCACGAAACCGTAAATAATCAAATCATCAAGCTGACGCAGTCACTTGGCCAGGGCCTGTGACGTGGCCTCTGCCCTCGGCGACCCCTGGGGATGAGGGTGGAGGCCGGGCACGGGTTCCAGGGTCTGGACTCTACCCGTGAAGGCTGGCCCGGCTGCTGGCACCGCCGACAGCCTGAGCTCCCAGCAGCAGAGACCAACGCGGATCCCCCAACCCCCGATTTGACACGGTCTCTGGAGGAGCCACTTGCTAGCAAGTTGAGTATCTGGCACTTCTCCGCCCTTGAAAGGGACATCGATGCATTGACAAAAGCCACAGACACAGATAACAGGATTGGGTGTATCCGAAAATAGACTGAGAATCGAACAACGTGGATGGTGTGAGGAGGTACAGTGGAGGAGAGTATGTGAATTATATCTCACTAAAGCTGTGCACACAAATACATGCATTAGCGTTGGCCTGAGAACTGAAAGGTCCCAGGTTCGATTCTGGTCAAGGGCATGTATCCTGGTTGCAGGCACATCCCCAGTGGGGGGCATGCAGGAGGCAGCTGATCGATTTCTCTCTCTCATCGATGTTTCTGACTCTCTATCCCTCTCCCTTCCTCTCTGTAAAAAAATCAATAAAATATATTTAAAAAAAAGTTTTGTGATGCAAAAGAGTGAGGTCAGTAGGTTAGTCCTGAGTCCAGTCTGACCGGCGCTCCTGCAAGAAGAGGCGATGAAGGCACAGACGGGTCCAGAGGGAAGACCAGATGAGGACATGGGAAGACGGTCGCCGTCTGCCGCCCCAGGAGAGAGGCCTCAGAAGCAGCTAACCCTGGAGCGCCGGCTTCCAATCTTCAGAGCTGGGAGGAAGTCCATTTCCGTGGTCTCAGGCCCCGTCTGTGGTCCGTTGCTATGGCAGCCGGAGCAAGCTAACACCGCATGATGGTCACGGAAAGCAATCTATGTCATGAAAAACGATCAATGATACCCGGTTCTTCCCAGACGAAGCGGTTCTGTAAGTTTCAGAAGGACCGACCTGTCCGTTTTCGGGGAGCTCTTTCTGAGGGCCAGGGCACCCCCCACAAGCAGGAACATTGGAGTGGGAGGCAGACGCCGGCAGAGAGGAGGTCACTGTTGTGGGTTCCCCGAGAAGAAGCGGGGGTGGTGAGCGGGTGTTTCCTCTAAGCCCCCGTCTGCTGGAAAGCGGGGGGCAGGGGGAAAATGCGTGCGATCTGGTACGCGGCGCTCGAAGACGGAAAACAGAAGAGGCTGATTTCCACGTTAGGCAGGTGGCTGAGCACAGGTGGGGGACTCTTTCTCTTCGGCGAGCTCTCACGGAAGACGCTGAAAAGGAGAAAGTCTTCCGAACCCGTCCCCGAAGAAGCAAGAGCGAGTGCTCCCCACGGACCTGAAAGAGAAGTCGTTCTGAAGAGAGGACCGGGGAGGGTCAGCCCCGGCTGGCAGGCCCAAGGGGTGCTGCTGCTAAGGGGCTGGGGCTGACGTCGGCGCTCCGAGGTCCCCGCCAGGGGAAGGCCGCTCCGTCCGCCGCCATCGCAGCCAGGACACGGAGGGAGAGGGCCGCCGTGGGGCCGCCCCCAGCGTTGGCTGCAGCAGCCCACAGAGCAGCGGTTCTCAACCTTCCTCAGGCCGAGACCCTGGCCTACAGCTCCTCATGGGGTGGTGACCCCCCAACCATGAAATGTTGCTCCTGTGATGCATCGTGATGTCAATATCTGCATTTTCCGAGGGTCTTAGGTGACCCCTGTGAAAGGGTTGTTCGACCCCCCGAAGGGGTCGGGACCCACAGGTTGAGAACCATTGCCACAGAGTGTCATGCGCCTCTGGACCCGGTGCGCCGGGCCCACCTTAGGGCGTGGCTCCTCCGCCTTATAGCCCAGGGCCTCCCCCAAAGCGAACGGAACCCCGGAGGTCCCTGGGCAGGCGCGGCCTCAAGTCTGAGGCTAATGGGGGATGAGAGTCCTGCAAACCGTTCTGCGAGGATTCTACCTGCTCCTCAGAGGCCCAGGGTGCACTGGGCCACCTCTAACTGCTCCCCTGTAGTGGCTTTCCTGGCTCCCCCAGATCACTGGCATCGCTCTTTGGGATTAAAAAAAAATAAAAAAGCTACAGACAGCCATTTCTCAGACTCTGCTTTGAGGGAACCTAAACCGAGACTCTAGAGCAGCGGTTCCCAACCTGTGAGTCGCGACCCCTTTGGGGGGTCGAACAACCCTTTCACAGGGGTCTTCTAAGACCATCAGAAAACACAGATATTCACATGACGATGCATAGCAGTGGCAAAATTACAGTTATGAAGTAGCAACGGAAATAATCTTATGGTTGGGGGTCACCACAACCATAGACACTGTATTAAAGGGCCGTGGCATTAGGAAGGTTGAGAACCACTGCTCTAGATGACCAGGGATTACCCAATATCTGAGGAGGCCCGACAGACTGACAGGGACGCTGCCACATCACACACACACAGAAGCATGTCATACCCAGAGAAGAAGAATACAAACAACCCCCCAAAATGACTTCAGGCATATGGGGAGTCGTCCGAGATATAAAAAGGAGGCTTTTGCGAATGCGGACTATGAATGGGAGACTGTTCACCTCGAGGAAGTGCTCAGGAAACAAGGCCTCAGAAATGAAAAACGTGCGGGCTGACATACACGTTTCATTAAGCGGGTGGAGTAGTTGCTGCACGTGACTGACAGGAAAGGCAGCGGGTTTAAGTGAGGGACGCAGTCTCTCTGAGAAGACGGCGGGTGGAAAATCCAGATACAGGAAAGGGAGATCGGCGAGTTCGCCCCTGATTGTGTGGGACTTGCAGGAGAACGGGATAGGTGAGGAGAGGACAGGGGCGTCCACCTGGGAAGAAACAGTCCCAAGGGCCATCTTGGAGGAAACTTCAGAAGGAGCACTCAGCCCATGCCAGGGAGCCTGGAAAATAGATGAGACGGCATGTGCCTGCGTGGATGAATGTCTCAGGGACGTCGGTTCGAGCAGCTCGGCTGGCTGCACGGGAGTGTTATTGATGTCCTGGTGGCTCGGTGGTTTCCAACATGCAGATTTTGTTTTCGTTCTTGTTTCATTTTGTTTTCAGAAAAGACTCTGTAGATAGCCAGGGAGGCAAAGCCGTGTGAATGTTTCCGTCGTGACCAGGTACACGAAAGCTTCTAAGGCAGTGGTTCTCCACCTTCCTCAGGCCGCGACCCTGGCCTACAGTTCCTCCTGGGGTGGTGACCCCCCACCATGAAATGTTGCTCCTGTGATGCATCGTGATGTCAATATCTGCATTTTCCGATGGTCTTAGGCGACCCCTGGGATAGGGTCGTTCGACCCCCAAAAGGGTCTCGACCCACAGGTGGAGAACCGCTGTTCTAAGGGCCATCGGATTCACCCTGGCCACCAAACTCTCCACCTTTTACCTTCTTTATTTAAGGGTCGGGCAGCAAAAACACCCGCGCATTAACGGACCGGATCCTCTGAACGGAGGAAAGGCAACTTCCAGAAGGATCGCTGTGGCTCATCCGCCTGACGGTGAGGCCGGCAGAGAGGAGTGAAGTCAGCTCCGAGGAGCAGACTGGCCACCGGAGACCAGGCGGCCGCGGAGGTCATTTGCTGCCCCTGTCAATGCCACCCCCCTCCGTCTGGGCAATGGAGGGCGGGGTCCGGACCGCCGGCACTCCATGGCTCCCCTTCGGATGCCAATTATCTGTGAGGTGGCTGCGCCGACCGATCCCCCAGCCATTGTTCCCTCCGGCCACACAGAGAGAGCAGGCGCCGGCGAGCGAGCGAGCGTGTGCAGACAGCACCTGCGTGCACGTTGAATGTTTTCACCTGCCATTGTCTGGCTGACCCCGTGCGCCCGGCCCGGACGAGGCCCTGCGGGGCGGGGTGGCCACTGTGCCCGTGAGGGGGGCTGCCTTCCCTTTGTGCAGGGGCACTGGCTGCTCTCCGGGTCTTCGGCTGCATTGTCTGTCCCCCCCAGCTCCATCCTGACGGAGGAGGATCCATCTGCCCGCCGCCTGCCTCTCCCCGCCATCGTGCAATGCGTCTGGAGGAGGGTCCCCGGGGCTAATAAGGATGAGGGGGCAGAGGTGCTCCCCACGCTTGGCCGCGTCTCCAGGGAGGCGGCGGTCTGCGGGCGAGGCTGGATGGATGGCAGTTCCCCGTCTTCGCCCACCGGTCTCAGGGGCCCGCTCTGGCCTCCCAGCGGGTCCCGGTGGTAGCCGCACCCCTGACGGTTGGCTGCCGGGGCCCCACCCCGCTCCCCGCCTGTGCGCGGGCGATCTTAAATCACCCCGCTTCTCCCCGGGCCCCGCACGGCGTTGGGCTGGAACATATGGCAATGTTATGTCTGTTTGAAAAAGCCTCCGCATCATATGTTTATACAACTGCTCCCTCTCCCCAGACAAAAATTCCTTCCCTGTTATTGCCCATTTCCCGACTAAAGAAATTATCCTCTTTATGCGTTCTGGTACTTTACCTTGATATCTGACATGTTTAATTATGTAGCCCTTAGTCCGTAATCTATCTCTTCATCATCTCGGGCCGTTCTGCTCCCGTGAATCCAACGCTTAACGATACGCTGGGAGGTGCGAGGGGAGATATGTAAAACATTCTTCCCCCTATAACTCTTCCGAAGATTCCGAATATTCTTCCTTTTTTTTTTAAATCGTAGAATCACCAGTAACAGAGTCCACAGGGGAAAGGCCGGGAAATTCTCAGGTGTTCCTTCCAGATTCCTCCGCTTTATGTGGTGCTGCTCAGGATGATGAGGATGCCGCCTCAAACCTTTCACACACATACACACACACACACACACACACACACACACACACACACACCACGCTCAGGCAGGCTGCACAGATTCTGCCCAAGATGCTGGGGATGTCCATTTGTCCTACCCATCCGGTCACCCCCCAGGCGGCGGCAGCGTGGAGCGTGGTGGTCATCCCACCGTGTCAGTACCAATGGCCACGGAGAAGGAGGTCAGGGAGGCTTGGGAGATGTCATTGAACCTGAAGGTGAGACAGGAAACTTCCTGTGAGACAGGAAGAGCAAGCAGTGAGGGTCCACCGCCCTGGACACTTGGCCATCGAGGCGAGGCACGGGCTGGGCCGCAAGGCCCGATGGCCTTGTCCTTGTACATGAGGTTCACAGCTCCCCCTCGCCCTGTGGAAAGCCCCTCAGCTATTTCCAGGAACGTTTTCTCCTGGATCCTCCTGGCCACATGCCTTTGGCCATGTCACAGCCGTGAGCCGGGCTCTAACCGGAATGATCCTGCTCCTATGACACCCTCTTGCCTCGATTGCGCTAATGGGACCCCCTGTCCAGCCAGGCCCATGATTTTCATGAGAGCTCATAGGCAGGCGGGGCTGTGAGTATCCCACCATTTCAATATTTCAAGGTTGAAAGCCAGCCATCACCGGGCCATTCTGCCCATTGTGTTGCGCATGTTTCGCCGAGGGCTCCGATCCGAGGGAGCGGGAGAGGCGGGGGCGCTGAACCGGTTGACCTGGAGCTTCTGAGCGAAGAAGCCTCGTTCCATTAGCTAATGCGGAGCAGGGCGAACCCGCAGGGGGCGCGGCGGTGGCGTTCTGCGTGGAGAGCAGAGGTATCGGATCTGTGGCTTCTGTGAGCTTGGCAGCAAAGGCCTTTTAAAAGTACATTTCTGCATAGTGCGGAACCGGCCAAAGCCACAAATGGAACGGGCCGGGCGCACGGCAAGCCTTCCGTGTCCCGGCGCTCCGATGGCGCTGCGGCACTTTGCGGTCTGCAGCTCGGGTCTCGGAGAGGGGCGGCGACCCGCGAGCGCTCCCGGCGAAGCGGCCAGCGTGGCCCCCCGGCTGCGGCCCACCTCGCCGGCCCGCTAATGGCTGCTCCTCCGGCCGCTTCTCGGCGTCCTCGGAGGAGGACCGAGAATCACGGCCGGGAAAGCAATTTGTGGGTCCCGGAGGAGGGGGCAGGCGGTGGGGGGGTGTCAGGTAGCCGTGTGCCTGGAGATGGAGCCCTCCCTCTCCCTTCCCTCTGAAATCAATAAAAAATTATTAAAAAATTAAGCAAGAATGGAAGAAAGGAAGAAAGGAAGGAAGGAAGAAAGAAAAGAAAGAAGAAAGGAAGGAAGGAAGGAGGGAAGGAAGGAAGGAAGGAAGGAAGGAAGGAAGGAAGGAAGGGAAATGGACCAGTCGAGCTGGAGGAGGGGAAGTGACCGCTCTTAGAGGCCAGGGCCACGATATCAGAGGATTCAGGCAGCCGCCATGACACTGGGCCCAAGTGCATGCAGTCTGTCACCGTGGGAGGCAACCTGTCTTTCAGGCGAACTCCTTCCGGTCTTCTGGTCGACCCGCCAGCAGAATAAACGAAAGGGTTCTAGATGGGCCGTGCTTTCATCCAAAGAGGGGAGTTGGAAATAGAAGGAAAAAAAAAATCAGTATTTCTTTCCCTACTCCAGGTTATGGGAAGTCCCTGTCTAAACTTGGAGTGACCTTTGTTTGCACGGTATTGCTGCCTTCTCCTGCCGCTGGGATTCACTTTCTGTCCCCCAGGGAGGACCCTGCCTCCCGCCCCCTGTGGACGGCGCCTGAGTCAGTGCTCATCAGGAGGACGGACGCAGCGGATGGGAACAAAGAGAGGAGGCAGCACAGGGAAGCTCAGGTTGTGGGCTCCATCCCACGCCGATCCATGATCCGCTCACATCATTGATGTTTCTCTCTCTCCCTCCCTCTCCCTTCCGCTCTGAAATCAATAAAAAATTATAAAAAAAATTAAGCAAGAAAGGAAGAAAGGAAGGAAGGAAGAAAGGAAGGAAGGAAGAAAGGAAGGAAGGAAGGAAGGAAGAAAGGAAGGAAGGAAGGAAGGAAGAAAGGAAGGAAGGAATAGAAGGAAGGAAGGAAGGAATAGAAGGAAGGAAGGAATAGAAGGAAGGAAGGAAGGAAGGAAGGAAGGAAGAAAGGAAGGAAGGAAGGAAGGAAGGAAGGCCGAAACCGGTTTGGCTCAGTGGATAGAGCGCTGGCCTGCAGACTGAAGGGTTCCAGGTTTGATTCTGGTCAAGGGCACGTATCTTGGTTGCGGGCACATCCCCAGTAGGGGGCGTGCAGGAGGCGGCTTGTCGATGTTTCTCTCTCATCGATGTTTCTGGTTCTCTATTCCTCTCCCTTCCTCTCTGTAAAAAAAACAGTAAAATATATTTAAAAAAAAAAAGAAAGAAAGAAAGGCCCGGCGCTCGTGGCTGACAGTGGCCGTTGAAGACCGTGGTGTGTGATTGGTGCATGTCCACGTGCCTGGCTGAACACTGGCCCTGTGGACGCCAGGCAGGCACGTGTCAGAGTCCAGTCTGTGTTCAGTCAAAGGCTGCCTGGCGCCCCTGCAGTGACACCGGCCGGCGGGAGAGGCCGCCGGAGCTCGCACCCCTACAGGGCTCGGGGGAAAGGAGCCGTCGGGGAGAGAAGCCCTAAAGATGCTGCTCCTGGGCGGGGCGAGCAGAAGAGCAGGCTTGCTCAGCACACAGCGAGGCAGCGAGCAGCAGGCAGCAGGCAGCGGGCAGGGCTGTGCTGTCGCCGGGCTGGGCGGGAGCCCCTGGGCCAGGCGGCCCGTCCAGAGGGAGTTCTGCTCCTGGAAAGCCACCGCCTGGGGGTGGAGTCGCCGCTTCCCGCAGAGGCCCTGGCCAGGTCAGGGTTCTTGGGAGGAAGCACGAGGAGAAGGGAGTTGAGGAAGGCTGGTCGCACGGCTGGTGGCGCCCCCGTCAGCACGGAGACGGGATGGGAGACCTGCCTGTCCTCCTGGCCGCCTTCCCATGCGCTGCCACTGGGAAGGGTCCCCCCCCCACACACACACCACCCCCCCAGCATCCCATTCAACAGGTAAGCAAACCCAGGACGCATGGGGTGCTGCAGGGCCCCCTCTATAAGCCCCACCCTGAGACAGGCGGGTGGCTGGGCCAGCAGGACCGTCACCCTGGGAACAAGGGCCCACCCATGGCAAGGACAGCCAGTCAGTCCCACGGCGGCCGCCTCTGTCACCACTTCGATGCCTCCTGCCCCAGACGGAATCCCATTGCCGTGTCGCCTGGAGCCCCCGGGGGCCGCCCCTGGCTGTCAGAGGAGCGGCTCCAACTTGGGCATTTCGGGCGGAGCTCTGCGGGCCTGTCACTGCAGCAGGCGACCTCCGAGCCCGCGCGTCCTTTGCACCAAAGCAACAATTCGCCCTGCTTCTTTTTTTTAAAAATATATTTTATTGATTTTTCACAGAGAGGAAGGGAGAGGGATAGAAAGTCAGAAACATCAATGAGAGAGAGACATCGATCAGCCACTTCCTGCATGCCCCCCACTGGAGATGTGCCCACAGGCAGGGTACATGCCCCCGACGGGAATCGAACCTGGGACCTTTCAGTCCGCAGGCCGACGCTCTATCCACTGAGCCACACCGGTCTCGGCTCGCCCTGCTGGCGAGGCCATGCCCAGTGGCTGGCTGGAGGTGGGGCCTGTGTTTGCCGCCTGGAGCGGCCCAGCGAGGGCCTGGCTGCCGGGACGGTTCTGGACACAGAAGTCATTGCACTCACCGTTGTCGCGTCTTACACAGCCACCGCGGCTCTCCCGCTGACCTCCCCGCCAGAGCCACAGAGGCGCAGGGCGAACCCCCTTTATCCCCCCTGCTTTCCCGGTGCCGTCCGCCTGCTCCCAGAGCCCCCTGCGCGGGGACTGCTGCACAAAGAGGGGGCGATGCCGGAGCCCCGAGGCCAGTGGCTGAGGCTGCTACAGAAGCAGCCGCGGACACAGGCTGTGTTGGAGACGTCTGAGGTAAAACAGAACCAAACAAACCACCGGTGATGGGGGGGAGCAGGGTGAGTGGGGGTGCCCTGGGACGAGCAGGGTGGGCCTCCTGTGTTCCGCGTGGCCCATGCCCGCGCCCCGATGCCCGCACCCCCGATGCGATGCTCAGCTACTGCAGAGACGCACACCCCTCTCCCCCCCAAGTCTGTCCCCCGTTTGGAAGAGACCCTCTCCCTCCGTATTCTCTTCCGCTGTCGTGATGGAAAGGACCAGAGATGCACAGAGAACACGTTGGTCCCAGTGCCAACCCAAGTCTCCCCCAAAGCCCTGAGCGGTCTCCCACCCCCGCCCCCCGGGATGGGTCAGCCGGCCTCACGGGGTCGTGGTCTCCCCAGCCTCCAGGCGGGCACCATGTGCGGGGAGGATGTGTGCTCGTAGACACGGTGCGCTCACCGTTTCCTCGCCATCGGAGCAACGCCACCGCCAGCCAGCGCAGGCCGGGAGGCGGGCGTGGTGTCTGGGGCATGGGGAGCCCCCATCTCACCCCAGCACCGACCTGCGACTCTCCAAGTGACACCTCCAACACGGGGCCCTCCTCCTCGGCTCCCCTTCCGACGGGGGTGCTCACGGCCCTCCCTGGCGGAGCCCGCCCGTAGCAGGCACAGGGATGCCGTGCGGGTCAGCATAGGGAGCGGTGGCCGCCACCTCAGCCCGCCTGCCAGTGGGTCTGACCGAGGAGCGGGGCGGTTCTGGAAGGTTCCGAGAGCGCACGTGACCGGTTTCCCAGGTCTTGGCGGGGCCTGAGCTCAGCTTTGGGGGCCACTGGCCGGCCTGGCGCTACAGGGCGCGGGGAGGGCAGCAGCATGAAAGGCGGGGACAGGGTGAGACCGGGCGCTCAGCCAACGTTCTGCTGGACGGCCGCGATGCAAGGGCACCTCCTCTTGTCACTCGCGTGGACCGGGTGGAGACGTGCTGTGGGAGCCACCTCCTTCTCCTGCATTTTCCTTTGGGAAAACCTGTGGACGGCGGCTTGCACGGCAGGGGGTCCGCGCTGAGCACACCGCACGGCAAGGACGCCCTGTACCCTGCTCCTGCTACAGTCACGGCCCCCATCAGCCCCCTCTCCTTTTTTTTAAAAAAATATATTTTATTGATTTTTCACAGAGAGGAAGGGTGAGGGCTAGAGAGTTAGAAACATCGATGAGAGAGAAACGTCAATCAGCTGCCTCCTGCACACCCCCTACTGGGGATGTGCTTGCAACCAAGGTCCATGCCCTTGGCCGGAATTGAACCTGGGACCCTTCAGTCCACAGGCCGTCGCTCTATCCACTGAGCCACACCGGTTCGGCAGCCCCCTCTCCTTTCACGAGGCCCACCGGTTGGAGGATGCGCTTCGGGAACGTACGTTCTGCAGGAGGGGGGCCGTGGGCGCTGGACAGGAAGTGAGGGCTACATGGGACGTGACGGGCAGGAAGACGGCAGCTTCCTCCTCCTCCTGCTGGTTTCCTGACGGCTTGAAATTTACCGTGCGGGCTCCCACACGTAGAAAGCCCCCCGCCTTCGTGGGACGCCGGTGAGTTACCGCTCTCCGCCATGTGCTCACGGCACGTAAACTTTCCCCCGCGCGAGGATGGATAGACAGGAACGTTATTCTTGAAATTTGTTGACAACCTGGGTGCGATTTTTCACGGCTCCTATTCTCGGGGAGTTCCGGGGAGCCATAAATCCTAGTGAGCTGGCTAGAATGTTTCCAGGAAAAAAAAAAAAGAGAGAAAACCCAACTTTGACACAGAGGACGACTTGATTCCAGAGAGATCCGTCCGGGTGGCCTGCGGAAGAGAAATGCGCTCCAGCTGCTCGAGGGAGGACAGGTCTGCCGGCTGAGAATGGAGTCTGAGCCCGCCCGCCTGGGGTTCGGCCTCTGGGCCACCCGTGACGCCTGGTCTATGGCTTGAAGGTTTTGTGTGTGCACATGTGGAGCGGACAGGGGGAAATGATAGCTTTGGATGGAAAAGAATACTCAGGCGTGGCTGGTGTGGCTCAGGGGTTGAGCGTCAACCTTTGACCCAGGAGGTCACGGTTTGATTCCCATTCGGGGCCCAGGCCCAGGTTGTGGGCTCCATCCCCCCACCGATCCATGATCCTCTCACGTCATTGATGTTTCTTTCTCTCTCTCCCCCTCTCCCTTCCTCTCTGAAATCAATAAAAAAAAAAAAGAATTGTAAAAAGAAGAAAAAGAATATTCTGGACAGGATATTTCACAGAACAAACGTTGTTAATTTTCACGAAGCCCGATTTATGAGGCGTTTATGAATTCCGCCCTTGGTGTCTCGCTGAAGAACTGCTGGCCTAACCCTGTCACAAAGCTTTCGGTTTCTCCTCCGAGCTCTGCAGTTCCAGGCTTTGCATGGAGACGTGTGAAAATATCGTGAATCCATTTTGAAAGGGTTGTGGAAGCTTCCGTCAAGGTTCCTTTCTTTCTCTTTTCCACCCACGACAGGGAAAAGAGCTTAAAACTGTTTGTTGAAAAGATGATCCTTCTCCCACCGAATTGCTTCTGCAGCTTCGTCAAACATTAACGGGCTGTACCTTCGCTCCGTTACTTAACTCTCTTCTGTGCCAAGATGTGCGCTTTTTTTACGCCGCCGCTGACGTCCCACAGCCTGGGTGTTTGCAGCTACGAGGTCCGTCCCGAACGAGGCCGTGTGCTTGCTCCCAGTTTACTCTCCTCGTTCTCGGTGGTGGTGAGCGCTCTCATTCCTTCGATCTTTACAGTCCGTTTTAGAGTCACCTTGTCTGTGTCTACAAAGAGCCTTCCAAGAGTTTTCATCAGAATTGCTTCGATTTGTGGTCTTCTAATTCATAAACACACGGGTTCCATCTCTTGATTTATTTACTAGAGGCCCGGGGCACGAAATTTGTGCACTTGCGGGGAGAGAGGGTCCCTCAGCCTGGCCTGGGCCCTCTCCTCTCTCGCAGTCCGGGAGCCGTGGGGGGATGTCCGACTGATGGCTTCGGCCCACTAAGCCAGCAGTCAGACATCCTTAGCGCTGACATGGAGACGGGAGAGGCTCCCAACACCGGTGCCATGCTCGCCAGCTGTGAACCCAGCTTCTGGCTGAGCGGCGCACCCCTGTGGGAGTGCACTGACCATCCAGGGGGCAGCTCCTGCGTTGAGCGTCTGCCCCCAGTGGTCAGTGCACATCATAGTGACCAGTCATTCCACCATTCACTCATTTGCATATCAGCCTTTTATTATGCAGGATACGCTGGAGATGAGGCCCTACATAAGAAACACAAAACATCCTCTGTTAACTCATTCTCGAATTGCCTCCACTTAAAATCAAATTGATTCCCCCCACCCCTGGGGGGGGGGCATGTGCTGCACCTTGGGGACCACTGAGCTCGACACTTCCTCTCTGAGCTTCATTTCTGAATACATACATATGCACACACCGTGGGAATTGTCATCTCTCCTCCGCCTCCCTCGCTGGGTTGTCCTGAGGAGGTTCTGAGCTATCAGCCCGGGGATGGTTCATTAGTAAGTGATGTCTGAAGGGGAAGGGTTGTTATTTTGAAGCCCACGGGTGCCCTCGCAGGGAGCAGGTGCTGATTAGGGGAGGAGGGCATGGCTGTTTCCTGGAGCTGTAGCTATGCAAGCTCAGTGCAGAGGGTTCCACAGGCCTCGGAGGGGCGGGCTCTGGCCAGCGGCCCTGTAGCGGTGGTCGTCCCTGGAGGTGTTGGGCGGGGAGGGGCGGTAAGGGGGCATTAAGGGGGTAGAGAGGCCGAAGGGGGAGTTAACTGTCAGACCTCCCTGCTTGACACCATTCTTTAAATTGTACGTGGCTGTTTTGCAGCTGTGCATGCTCAGGGCGGGGCTCTGATCTCCTGGAGCGGGCGGGCTGGGCCAGGGTGGGGCCAGGGCAGGGCCAGTGGGGTAGAGGGCGGGTGTAGCCATGGCCCCGGCGAGGTTCAGTGCACTTGCCATAGAGATGGGCGTTGCTGCTGTCGGGGGAGTGGATCTGACCCTGGGGGACTCTCAGGCTGCCCTCGCCTGGGTCTGGAGCTGTAGGGAGGGGAGGCATGCTAACCCAGTGGAGGGTGCCTGGTAGCGGTGGGCCCCGGGCCCTAGGTGTCTTGGGGTGCTGACGGGTTGTCGCCGGCGTGTTATAGTTGTGGGTAACTTGTTGTGCTTGACAGCCATGTTGTAGTAAGCTCCAGCCACGTTAGCACTCACCTCGGGCTGGGTTTCTATTACCCCAAACCCTATCTCCCAAAAGCCAGGCGTTTCGCCTTAAGGGCTGGGCCAGGTGTTTTGCCTTAAGGGCTAGGAATTTTTGCTAACTTCCTCATTCCTCCTTCTCCCTATACATACCCCGAACTGCTCCTGAATAAATGAGACTTGATCAGAACTTTGTCTTGTCTCCATTCCTTGTGTCTCTTGTCCCTTTCATCCCCACTCCCCCTCTAGGGTCCTCGTTGATGTAACCCGCGGGTCAGGACATGCTCCTGGCAGGGGTGGCGGGCGAAGAGATTGGGAGTCGGAGGTGCTGCTGCGGCTACCCCCACAGCTGGGTCTTCTTCCCTCCATTCAGCGTCCCCGTCCCCCGGGGTGCAGGCCTGGGGTTAGGGTGTCTGTGCAGGGGGATTGGAAGAGCTCCCCCTGGCCCCTTCCTCTTCCTTCTCTGCAGTCCGGGCTCCGGTCAGCGCTCTCCTCAGACCCCTGGTCACCTGGCTCCGGCCACCCCTGCCCCACTCGGCTCTCCCCGGCTGCCCGCCTGGCAGGAGGCGGCCTGGGTGCCCTGCTGTGGGCCCGTGGTCCTGGGGCAGGGGTGGGGGTGCAGGGAGCAGCTCCAGCAGAGTTTAGTAAACCTCACGTCAGTGTTAGGGTTTGGCTGCGGGGCCGAGGGGGAGTCTGCCTGGGCGGGATGAGATCCTGCTAGACCAGGAGTCCTTCCCTGAAGCCCCGCCCATCCTGTGAACAACGGTCTGATGTGATGACATCTTAGATAATTTGCATATTCCTCTATTTTACATATATATGTGTGTGTGTGTATATATATACATATATATATTATTTTCTTTTCATTAGCATTTTATAGTTTCTACATACAGATCCTGTGCACATTGACTCATTTCCTATCTCAGTGTTTTGTTTTTTTTCTTGGAGTGATTGCAAATGTGTTGTATTTTCAAGTTTAGTTTCTGACTCTTCACTCCTAAAAGACAAAAATGTGATTTTTAAAAAAAATATATATTTTGCCGAGACAGGTTTGGCTCAGTGGATAGAGCGGCAGCTTGCGGACTGAAAGGTCCCAGGTTCGATTCCGGTTGGGGGCATGTACCTGGCTTGCGGGCACATCTCCACTGTGGGGCGTGCAGGAGGTGGCTGATTGATGTCTCTCTCTCATCGATGTTTCTGACTTTCTATCTCTCTCCCTTCCTCTCTGAAAAAAATCAATAAAATATATTTAAAAAAATATATATATTTTATTGATTTTTTACAGAGAGGAAGGGAGACAGATAGAAAGCTAGAAACATCGATCAGCTGCCTCCTGCACACCCCCGACTGGGGATGTGCCCACCACCAAGGTCCATGCCCTTGACCGGAATCGAACCTGGGACCCTTCAGTCCGCAGGCCGACGCTCCATCCACTGAGCCAAATTGGTCTCGGCAGAAATGTGATTTTTTGCACAACATTTGCTAAGCCGACATGAGTTCTAGAAGCTCCCGCCGCCCTCCCTTTCCCCCTGATTCCCGGGATTGTGTACGTGGTCCGCACACGGTGACAGCGTCCGTTCTTCCTTTCTGGCGGTGGATGTGTCACTCTGGCGGAGACTTCCAGGCTCTGCGGATCGGAAGGATGAGGACAGGTTTGCCCTGTTTCCAATCCACGGGGAAAGCCTTTAGTGAATCGCCGTTAGGTGTGGGGTTAGCGGTGGGATTCTGTCTGGTTTTGTGTGTGTTGCTTTGAGCCGTTCTTTATCTGCTGGAGGAAGTGCACTGCTCCTCCTGGTTTGCTGGGGAGTCTTACCATGAATTCTACATTTGGTTTGTCCAGGGCCCCCACGTCGTCCTGCACTGGACAAGGCTGGCGGTGGTAGAGCTAGTGCCCCGTGCGTGGTGTGGGTCCCAGGAGGAGGGTGGGGGAGAAGATGCCCTGTCCTCACCCCACGCCTAGGGAAGAGGACTCCTCAGTGCCATCTGGAGAGCTCAGCACGCATGCGCCACGGACTCTGAGATGTGGGATCGGGAGCCTGAGAGGCAAAGTCCAGCTGCAGAAGCTGCAGGTCGCAGAGCAAAGAACTAGGACTTGCAGCCGTCCCAGCTCTGAGGTGTGTCCGCAGGCAGGGGACAGTAGGGAGCGGTCCTTCTAGAAAACTAGCTAGCGAGAGGGTGGTGTGTGGTGCCTGTCAGAGGCAGGGGTCATGGCCGCACTGTATCCAGAAGACGGAGGCAATGGATCCAGTGGAATCTCCACAGATCCCCCACCACACCCACCAACCGCGGTGTTTAAAGGTCAGGCTGTTCCTGCCCCTTTACCCCTCCTGCCCACCTACCGCTCCAGTTCTGGAGTCAGTGCACCGCATTGAAAGGGGAGCCCGGGGGAAAGCCAGAGGAGTAAATGGGTGCAGGATGAACTCCTCCAAGCCCCCCCCCTGCCCAGTTCAGGTCTTTGTCCTGCACCCCTAGGAGCTGGGAGAGGGGTGAGCTATAAACCAGCCTGGGGTTCGGGGTTTAGACATTAGAAGGGGTTGGCTGTTTTCTGATGTGAAAATGGAGATTGCTGGATCATGTTTGAGAGTGTGATGGAAAGTCTCCATGATTGTCCAGGATCTCAGCAAGGGCCATGGGGTGGGTTGGCGGGGGTGGTTCTGTTCAAGCTACGTCAGTAAGCTGGTGACAGTCAGTTGAGTTACAAGACATCTAGATACCCCATGTGCATGTGGGCTTGGAGGATGTCAGGAAAGGAGACATCCATTTTGGAGTTCAAACTCTCTCACTCCATTTAGAACTAGTTCAACCTATACTTCCTCAGTGGTATGGCAACGACCCTTGATTTCTGAATGAGTCCAGTCAGAGTACTCCACTAAACACACACACACACACACACACACACACACACACACACACGTGATATCAGCAAGATCACAGACTAGAACCTTCCAGCCCTTTCTCCCTCACAGAAACACCAACTGAAAAACTACATATGGACCCAAATATCGGTATAAGAGCTCCAGAATCTAGTTCAAAAGCTCAGGCCCCAGGTGAATTCGAAGCCAAGAGCAGCAACATTAAAACAGGTCAGAAGAGCAATTTCCCTTTACCCGAGTCTTTCCCTCCCCGAAGCAACCGTGGCTCAGTGCTGAGAGGACATCTCGCCACATGACTTCTTCCTTCGGGTCAAGGGAGAGGGCAATGTTCGTCCAATGCTCTGGCTTTTCGGGGGGCTGCCCAGGGGACCCGTCTCTGTCTGTCCTGACTCCGGCTGCTGACATGGGGTTGGCATACTGGTACATTGGATGCCTGGTGCCTGCTGGGAACAAGGGTAGGGAGGTGCTTTCTGCTGTAGAACCAGGGAACCTGCAGTCCCACAGACAAACGCCAGAGGGAGCAAGAGATTATGAGCTCCTGAATTGAACCTGGAAAGCCTACCTCTCTGAGAGATGGCAGACACAGACCCAGAAAAGATGTATCACCCGCCCACCCCCCCCAAACAGTCTCAGAGATGCCTGGACCCTCTAGCGAGGCCACACTGGTGAGTGTCTTTCCCTGTAGGAAACCTGGGAAAGACTGGGAAAAGTGACAGGGTTTTAGATGCGTGGATCCCAACCCAGAGTTATGAGTCACACAAAGAACAGGGAAGCATGGCCCATCGAAGGGAACCAAATAAATGGCAGACCCCAGGCCTAAGGGAAGTGGAGGTCTACGAATTACCTGGCAAAGAACGGAAAACATAAATGCTCTCCGAGGTCAAGAAAATGACACTTGAGCAAAATGAGAGTATCAACCAAGATATAGGCGGTATCAAAAAAGAACCAAGTAGGAATGTTGGAGCTGAAGAATACAATACTGCAATTGAAACATTCACTACAGGGGTTCAAGAACAGACTCGATGAAGCAGAAGAAAGAACCAGTGAACTCAAAGACATGCCATTGGAAGTTATCCAGTCCGAGGAGCACAAAGAAAAAGAGGATGAAAAAGAGTGAAGAAAGCCTAAGGGACTATGGGACACACCCACAGACGCAGTAGACACATTATGGGAGTCTTAGAAGGCAAGGACAAACATAAAGAGACAGAAAGAATGACGGGAAACTCTTAAAAATCTGTGGGAGAAAGGGAATATTTGTGCTCACAAAGCACAAAGGGCTACAACCGAGACGCACCCAAAGAAATCCATAGTGGGACATGTTATAGTCAGATGGTCCAAAGACAAAGAGGATTTTGAAAGCAAGCAAGAGGAATGTGACTTCTCACAGACAAGGGGGGTCGTTATAAGGCCATCAGCAGATTTCTCAGCAGAAATCTTGCAAGCCAGATTTTAAAAGCGAAGGAGAAATATTTTTGAGATAAACAAAAATGGAGGGAGTTCAACATCCCTGGATAGGCCTTCCAGGGAACGCGAAAGGAAGTCCTTCTAAGTGAAATGAAAGGACGCCAAACAGCAATCCATAAATGTATAAGAATAGAAAGCTTGCTGGTGGAGGTAAATATATAGACAGATACAGAATATTGTACACTGTAATACTGCAATACTGTGCTGGTGATATGTAAATCAAAAAACATAAAAATAACTAGAACTATAAAAATGTGAATAGATACCACGTAAAAAGAGGCATTCATATTTGAAGCATCAATAACGGAAAGTGTATATGGAGGGAAGGCAACGTGTAGAGTATTTGTCTGCATTTTAAGTCCGTTTGTTGACTTTAGTTAGCTTCAAAGAGATTGTTATAACCATAAGATGTTTCACACAACCCCCATGCTCACTACAAAGAAAACATTAATAGAAGATATACAAAAGAGATGAGAAAGGAATTAGAGCATTCCTACAAAACACAAAAACAAACAAACAAAAAAGGAAGGGAGCAGAGGGTGGCCGCACTTGTATCAGACAAAGTCGACGGTTAAGTCAAAAATTGTGGAAAGAAACCAAGGAGAACCGTAGTTAAGGATAACATATCAATTCACCAGAGACAGGTAACAATTAGAAATACACACACACCTCCTAGTACAGAACCCAAATATCCGACCTAACCTTCGTCAGAACTCAGGGAAGAAACAGGAAGCAGTGCAATGGGAGTAGGGAATTTTAACAACCTGCTTTCAGTAAAACACGGTGACAGAAAACTTGCACAACCTCATAGGCTGGAAGAGGCAACAGGCGTGTTCAGAACCAGCTACCCATGAGCACCAGCACTCACATTCTCCTCATGTGTACACAGAACACTCCCAGACCCATCGCATGCTAAGTCACAGCACGAATGCAAGAAGATTTAAGTTATATCAAGTGTATGTCAGACCACCGTAGAATGAAACTAGAAATTAATAGCAGAAGGGAAACAGAAACTTTATAAACACAGGAGACTTACATTCTTGATCAAAGGCATGATCAGAAGGGAAATTCGAAAATATCTTGAGACAAACAAAAAAACCCAACAACCATACAACATACCAAAACGTATGCAGCAAAGCCTTTTTAAAAAATATTTCTTTATTGATTTCGGAGAGGAAGGGAGAAGGAGAGAGAGAGATAGAAACATCAATGATGAGAGAGAATCAAGGATCGGCTGCCTCCTGCACACCCCCTACTGGGGATCGAGCCTGCAACCCAGGCCTGTGCCCTTGGCCGGAATCAAGCCGGGAGGAACCCTTCAGTCTGCAGGTTGACTTCTATCCACTGAGCCAAGCCGCTGATACCGAAACTAAAGACAACACAAGAGCAAAGCCTTTTAAAGAGGTAAATGTATAGCTATCAATATCTACATGGTAAAAAGATTCAAATAAACAGCCTAACAGTCACCATCATAAAAGGAAGAACAAAATAAGCCCAAATTTAGCAAAAAGAAACGATGTCAATTAAAGAAGGAATAAACAAAATAGAGAGTAGAAAAAAAAAAACAACCACAAAACTAAGAGACTACTATGTAGAGTTATACATTAACAAACTGGGTAGTCTAGAATAAGGGAATAAATTCTTAGAAACATGCAACCTACCAAGACTAAATCATGAAGAAATAGAAACATCTGAATAGATCTATAATGATGAAAGAGATTGGATCAGTAATAATAAAAAAAACCCTTTCCAATTAAGAAAAGGTCTAGAACCCGACTTCTGTATTGGTGACTTCTACTAATCATTTAAAGAATTCATGTCAACCCTCTCAGACTCTTCCAAAATATTCAAGAGAACACTTCCACACTCATTTCATGAAGGAAGCCTTATCCTGATACCGAAACTAAAGACACCACAAGGAAAGAAAATTACAGGCCAACACCCTGATGAACATAGATGCAAAACCTCTCCACAAAATACACTAGCGTTCAATAGCACGTTATCAGAATAATACACAGTAACCAGGAGGTTTTATCCTCAGCAGCACGGATGGCTCAAGATATGAAGATCACTCAGTTTGATGCAGCCACTGTGCAAAAACGGGATGGAGGTTCCTCAAAAGATTAAAAATAGAACTACTCCACCACCCCACAATCCCACTTCTGGGTCTGTATTCAGAAGAATGGCATGGTTCCACTTACCAGAGGCATTTAAGTAGTAAGATTCAGAGAGTCAGAAAGTAGGATGGTGGTTGCCATGGACTGGAAGGAGGGTGGGACTTGGAGAGCTGATGTTGAACGAGCGTGAAGTTTCCGTCAGAAAGCTGGAAACATTCCACAGGCCTGCTGTACACCTGGTGCCCGCAGGGAAAAACACTGTATTTTACATAAACGTGTGTCAAAGGGGAGGTTGTATTATGTTTTCTACCGCAATTTTAAAAAAAGCACAAAGGATGCACGTGTAAGTGTGCTCGCCCAGCCCTCCCTGCCTGTATGTGGGCATCCTTGTGGAATGCAGTCCTTGGATTCGGGCGGCTCTGAGCTCCCGCCTCCAACAGGGATTTGGGCAAATTACTCTTCTGATGCTTAGCTTCCCTTCTCAAGTCACAAACGGGTACCTGCCGATGCAGTTCGTTCCAATCCGTAGCTATTCCTTTATCTTGTTACCGCATCGCATACAAAATTACCTGGGAGGCAGCATTTGGTGGCATGCACTTCCGGTCCTGTCTTTACTCCATTCTTTCTGGATACTACATGTGTGTGTCAGTTTTTCTTATACAGTGGTACCTCGAGATACGAGTGCCCTAACATACGAGATTTTTGAGATACGAGCTGTCGAGCAAGCGATTTTTGCTTTGAAATACCAGCAACAGTTGAGATAGGAGTCATCGCACGGATCGGCCGGCTGCACACGGCCCACCCGTTTACCGCGACTCGAGCGTCTCATAGTTTCCCATGCCTCAAGGTTATGGAACGAATTAAACTTGTATCTCGAGGTACCACTGTATATAGTTTTTTCTCAGATCTCCTTGCTTGTCTAGAAACACTGGTCTCTATACAAACACACGGATTGCCATTGAATCCTTTATAAAGCACCTATTAGGTTTAATGATTGACTAAAATAGATACCAAACATTTCTTTCCTTTAAAGGACTTAAGATCTACCAGCAGAAAAGAATGTATTAATATTGTTCACTAACTAGAGGCCCAGTGCACGAATTCATGCATGGGTAGGGTCCCTTGGCCCGGACAATGATGGGGACCAGCCGGCTGAGGGGAGGGACCATGGGAGGTGGGCCGACCACAGGATGTTGGCTGTGGGAGCACACTGACCACCAGGAGGCAGCTCCTGCATTGAGTGTCTGCTCTCTGGTGGTCAGTGCATCATCATAGCGACTGGTTGTAATGGTTGTTTAGGCTTTTGTATGTAGACTAGTGGCCCGGTGTATGAAATTCATGCATAGAGGAGAACCGTATGGTATGGAATTTCCTCAAAAAACTATAAATGGAACTCCCATTTGACCCAGCAATCCCAATTATAGGAATATATCCCAAGAAACTAGAAACACCCATCACAAAGGATATATGCACCCCTATGTTCATAGTAGCAACAATTCACCATAGATATAAGATTTGGAAACAGCCTAAATGCCCATCAGCATTAGAAAACTATGGTACATCTACAAAAGGGGATACTACGCTGCTATAATAAAGAGGGAATTCTTACTATTTGCGGCAGCCTGGATGGATCTGGAGAGCATTATGCTAAATGAAATAAGCCAGGCCATGAAAGAAAAATGCCACATGATCTCACTCATCTATGGAAGATAAAGAGCATTATAACCTGATGAATAAAAAGATAGATACAGAGGCAATAAAGCACCGAACAGACTGTCAAATTACAGCGGGAAGGCTGGGGAGTGTTGGGGCGGGAGGGAAAGAGATCAACCAAAGGACTGTGTGCATGCATAGAAGCACCCCAATGGACACAAGACATGGCGGGGGGGAGGGGGATGAGGGCATGTGACAGGGGGTAGGGGAGGCTGTCGTTTTAGAAAAACCTTCTTCCATCTTTATCACCATTGCAACGGAACGAATACCAGTCGGTATGACCACATTCCTGGGATTGTGAACTACCTCCTGCAGATTTGCATTGGGGGCAGTACAAACCCAGTTTCCATTTCGTCTGGATATGATCCGCTATTTAACTTAATTCGAAGATCCAGGTATCCCGGCTGGCTGAAGAGCACATTCCTAGATCTTTCAGGATGTTGAGTTGGAAATAGGAAATAATCATTTAAAAAGATTTTATGCTTTGGTTTCGTAATTCTGTTTCATAGAAATAAAAATAATCATGAATTTACAAAAGATTTACCTCTGAGAATATTCATCTTAGCAGTGTTTTTTAAAAATATATATATTTTATTGATTTTTTTTACAGAGAGGAAGGGAGAGGGACAGAAAGTTAGAAACATTGATGAGAGAGAGACATGGATCAGCCGCCTCCTGCACACCTCCTACTGGGGATGTGCCCGCAACCAGGATACATGCCCTTTACCGGAATCGAACCTGGGACCTTTCAGTCCACAGGCCGACGCTCTATCTACTGAGCCAAACCGGTTTCGGCAGCAGTGTTTTTTTTTAATACCAATATTCAGAACAAACAAAAATGTCTGATCATAAACTGGACAAACGAGGTCAATCATATTAGATGCCCCTTTACAATGGAACATATGTATTCATTAAAGGTAAATTGAGAAGTTTGCATAATAAGTAATGAAGTGGTAACAGATCCATGAAAACCTATCTTGTTAAATGGGGAAAAAAATGTGACAAAATGGCATCCAGATGACGATTCATTTTAATAAAATGAATAATAATAATAATGATAATGATAATAAATGTGTAGATGCCAAAGTTTCAGAACAGTCATGCCTGGGAAGGTGGAATTACGCGAGAATTTTCTTCTTTTGTGAACAGATTTGTAGATTCTACATTTTTAGGTTAGCCATGCAAGCGCATAGAGATGAAAAAAAAAATCAATAGAAGGATGTGGGTATTCCTTGAATGTCTCATCGTCAAGCAATGAGGAATTGACTTTTTGGCTTACAGGGCCATAACACGCCGTATCTATCACTGAGCAAACAACGTTCCGGAACACAGCTGTTCCGGAACCAACGGCTACTGTGATTCCCCCTTAAACACGAGTTTTTTGTTTTTTTTAAAATATATTTTATTGATTTTTCACAGAGAGAAAGGGAGAGGAATAGACAGAAACATGGATGCGAGAGAGACATCGATCAGCCGCCTCCTGCACGCCCCCCACTGGGGTTGTGCCTGCCACCAGGATACATGCCCCCGATGGGAATCGAACCTGGGACCCCTCAGTCCCCCAGACTGATGCTCTACCCACTGAGCCACACCGGTTTCGGCAAAAAACGAGCTGTGCGCTGAAGGATCAGCGTCAAGCTTTGAGCCGTCTTACGTGGGCAGGCAGTCCACCTCCGGAGATGAAAGCCCCAGGTTCAAGCACAGCGACGTTTACTCTTTTTGCAGCCCGGTCTTTTGCCGGCCCTTTGTCGCAGAGCGAGATGAAGGGACCCTTGGAAGAGGCGTCGGGAGAGAATCCCGGCGCTTGTAACAAACACAGTCTGCAGCGCTTCCTGCGGAGGATAAAAGGCCGGGGCGGCTTCCTGCGGGCGGCGGGCGGTGACTGCGTCCCACCACCCGAGGGGCTGCGAGACGTGGGGGTTCTTTTTTATTTTTTTATTATTTTTCGCCACGCAGACACTTGCGAGGCATCAGGCCCATAACAAACACCGCACTCCGCTCACTCTCTCCTTGCCGTCTCCTCCTCGGCGTCTTCCTCCCTTTCTGGGCCTCCTTTCATCCCGGCTGCTTCATCCTCCGACCCGTGGAGACGGCGTCGGAGCCCATGGCCACCGCAGGGAACGCGCACGCACGATGAAGACGGAGAATTACCCTCCTTTTTTCGCTCCCATGCGGCCAGCCCCTCTCCCCCAGGTTTGGGCTGGCGAAGCAAAGCTCCCTGATGAAGTGTCTCCCCCTTCTCCCCCCGCCGCCCCCCACATCAGCCAGGCACTTGGGGAGGTGCCTCTCGCTCTCTGGCTGCCGGGGGACCGTTTGGGGGGAACGCTCCAGTGGACTCATTACCGTCTCTCTGTGCACTGAACTCATTCTCCCGGCCTGCGGGCGAGCGGCTGTCGGGGGTGGGAGAGCTGCGGAACCATCTAGGGCAGCCGCACTGGAGGGCGGAATGGGGGTGAAAAGGAACCCCCCTCCCCGCCCCCCCCCCCCCGTGTTTATTAAAACGTAGGGACACGTCCCGTCGTGTGCGTCTAAGGCAGCGGGTCTCCACCTGTGGCTCGCGACCTGCTTTCTGATGGTCTCAGGCTCTACGGCGGCGACCCACAGGTGGAGAACCGCTAGCAGGGTCGCCTAAGACCATCGGAAAACACAGATATTCACATGACGATTCGCCACGACACGAGCAACTGTATTAAAGGGTCGTGGCGTGAGGAAGGTTGAGAGCTGAAGGGATCCCGGGGAATGACAGCGTGCAACGTGTGTACCACACGAGAGTCGTTACCATACCCTTCCCCTCTGGTCACTGCCCTGGTGGTGGTGGTGTTACGGTGGCTGGGAGAGAACAGCGAAGGTTTAGTCTCAGGGTAACCTCCAGTTCACAGTCCTGCCAGCTAACCAACGCCCTGCCCCTGACCACTCTCTCCCTGTGCCTGGCTGGCCGCCTCCCTCCTAGTGGGAGCAGGGACCCCTGCTTTCCTCGTCCCCGTGGAGAGGAGAGGCTGCAGGAGAGTGGGAGCAGCAGGCTCCCTGCACCCTCTTCTAGCCTTGGGGCCGTGGCTGATGGGTGCGTCCCAAAAAGGGGGCACGTGGCCACGGAAGGAGGGCAGGGCGGGTGGGGCTGACAGGAGAAGCCGGTGGGTGAGGGGCCCCCCAGGAACCCCACCGATGTGAAAAGCAGGGGATCAGAGCTCCTAGCTGCACAGGTGCAGGCACAGGCGCAGGGACGGGATGCGGCCGTTTCTTCCCCGGGGATCCCCGTCCCTCATCCTGTCAACGGCTTTCCCACCTGGCACCGCGCTGGCAATTGGGGCCGATTGCTCGGGGGGAGTCAAAGCCATCAGACCCGCCGCCCGATCCTGCGTCTCCCGCTGCAATGACGCTCCACGCCGCCCGTCCGCGGCGGAACTGGGGCGCCGTGCCCACTGGCGGAGCCGCTGCTCCACTTGTGCAGAGGGCCGAGCGGCTCCCCGCCTCGGAGGACCCCCGTGCGGAGCGGCGGGGAGGTTAACGCCGCCGTGCGCTCGGAGAACGGAGTCGCTGAGGCCCCGGTTCCATCTCCTGGCTCAGCAGGCGGCGCGGCTGTAAGGAGGAAACGCCCGGCAGCTTCGCCTCCAGCGGGGCCTGCGCTGGCCCTTTGTGGGTCAGACCGAGAGCCAGGCCACGCGGAGGGGCCGGGGGGAGGGAGGCCTCCCGGGTGTCCAGGCCCCGGGCCCCGCGGGGAGAAGCCGGGATGCACCAGCATCTGCAACGCACGGCAACCGGCACGGGTGGACGTGTGCCTGGTGTTTGTGGGCACGGGTGTGCTCGCAGGTCTCCTCCCTCTGCGCTCGGGGCAGCAGCGGTGGCCTTTCTGGTTGCTGTTTGCCTCTCCCGGGGGCTCTGCAGACTCGCCCGCTTTTGCAGACCCTGGCAGGCCCCCGGGGGGTGAGCTGGGGAGAGCACCACGGAGGGAGAAGGCTCTAGCACAGCAATTCTCAACCTGTGGGTCGAGACCGGTGTGGCTCAGTGGATAGAGCGTCGGCCTGCAGACTGAAGGGTCCCAGGTTCCATTCCGGTCAAGGGCATGTACCTGGGTGGCGGGCACATCCCCAGTGGGGGGCGTGCAGGAGGCGGCTGATCGATGTCTCTCTCTCATTGATGTTTCTAACTCTCTATCCCTTTCCCTTCCTCTCTGTAAAAAATCAATAAAATGTATTTAAAAAAACATATACCCGGGTCCAGCATTTGCTATCGATCCATGACGTGGCCACAGCCACGCCCTCCTGCCCACGGGCCTCACAGAGAAATGCCTACGTGGGCCCGGTGGCCGTGAAGTCGATGGCCCCGAAGGAGGGAGAGGCTGGGGGGACTTGGTGGAAGGCATAGCCCCCCGCCCACACCTATCACTGCTCACGCGCTCCTCCAGGACGCTGGCAGCCGGATCGGGCGTCTTTGGTCTTCCACACAGCGTTGGCCGTGGCGTCCTCCCGGCCCGGGCCTCCCAGTGTCCTCAGCAGCCTGATTTCTTCTCCGTTCCGCCTTCCTCCGATACGGAGAGGGGCGCCCGAGGGGAATTAACGGTGCGAGCGACTGATGTACAGTGGTACCTCGAGATACGAGTGCCCTAACCTACGAGATTTTTGAGATACGAGCTGTCGAGCGAGCGATTTTTACTTTGAAATACGAGCCACTGTTGAGATAGGAGTCATCGCGCGGATCCGCAGGCTGCCCACGGCCCACCCGTTTACCACGACTCGAGCGTCTCATAGTTTCCCACGCCTCAAGGTGACGGAACGAATTAGACTCCTATCTCGAGGCGCCACTGTATTCTACAGCTCCACGCGGCAGGTTCCCCGTAAAACATTCAGAGTCTGCGCAGGTGGTGACGGTCCTCAAGCCCCTCTCTCTCCCATGGGGCAGCGGGAGTGCCCGTGGACGAAGCAGACCAGGGCGAAGGGATGGTGTCCGGCCAGGGCTGGGGACTCAGGCGGGCTCGGCCGGGGAGCTGGCTCGCTGGCCTTGGGCCGTGGCTCTGTGCTGGCGCCCGCCCCCTCCTGCGGCCCCTCCCAGCTGGCCGGCCTCGGGCACTGGAGGAAAAGCTTTGGGGTACAGCTGATCGTTCCAAAGACCGCCGGGCCCCAGGGCTCGGAGCCAAAGCTCGCAGCTCTCCATCCGGGCCTCGGGGAATCCTCTCTGACCCTCCGCTGTGGGGGCCCGCCCAAACCCTCAGCCAGTGGCACCTGTGTGCCGGCCCCACCCGCCTCATAGACCCACGGCTCTTCGCACACACGTGCAGGGGACGCGCAGCAGGCTTTACGCGTCGCACGTGTGTGCCGTGCTGGTGTATATGTACCCATGTTCTCGAGGCTGTCCTGCAGCCATCCCAGCAGGCAGCGGTCCTGAGACACCGTCCCACCCCGAATCCTCCGACCCCATTCCTCCCTCTCCACTTGTCCTGCTCTCTAAGCCCCTGCCACTCCAGCCCCGATGCTCAGGGACGTGGCTGCTGAGGCTGCTGATAAAAGACGGGCGTTGGCCGAAGCCGGTGTGCCTCAGTGGATGGAGCGTCGGCCTGCGGACTGAGGGGTCCCAGGTTCGATTCCGGTCAAGGGCATATATCCTGGTTACAGGCATATCCCCAGTGGGGGGCGTGCAGGAGGCGGCTGATGGATGTCTCTCTCTCATCGATGTTTCTAACTCTCTATCCTTCTCCCGTCCTCTCTGTAAAAAAATGAATAAAATATATTAAAAAGAAAGAAAGAAAGAAAGACGGGCGCTGGAGAACTCCTGGCCGGGGAGAGCTCTTTATTCCAGCCCTGGGCCCGCTCAGCCGCCAGCGCCCCGCTGACCTCCTCTCCCTCCCCCCACCCCCCACTTCGCAGCTCCTTTGTATCTGCAGCGCCTGCGTGCTGGGCGGGCCCGTGGGCAGGCGCCAGGCCGGGAAAGGCAGCGTGTGTGTGTGTGTGTGTGTGTGTGTGTGTGTGTGTGGCTGCCTTTGGGTAAGGTCAAAGGCCAGGCCTGTGCAGCTCCGTGGGCGGCCAGCTCGTTAGAGCAGGCGTGGGCCGGGCTGGCGTGGGCATTCCGAGGCAGGGTGCGCTCGGGTCTGTGTCTGGTGGGAGTCCTGGGCCCTGGCAGAGCCGGGGCTGGGGGGTGGGGCTTACAGAGGGGACCCAGGGCCCTTCCTCTGCTCGGAGGCTGCTTGCTGCGTCACCGACCACAGTGGCAGCAGAGTGGTGCCCAGCCCAGCGCTCCTGGCCGACCCGGGGGCCTCTCTGTCCAGGCCCAGCAGCTGCTCCCAGTGGCCAGGCGGTGGGCGAAGGGGAGCGGGCATGGGCGAGGGGCGCCCTGATGCCCCCTGGGAGGCCGAGCTGCAGGGCACGCAGCAGGCTGTGGGCCCCTGCCAGCCGGTGCCTGTGAGGGGCGCGGGCAGAGGGTGAGGGCTTGCTTGCTGGGCCCTGCTCCCCGGAGGAGGGTTCCTGGATGCCCACCCAGCCTGGCTGTGCCACTTCTGCTGCTGCTTCTCGATGGGGATGAGGGTGCTCTGAGCCTCCCGTCCTCTGCACGAGGCAGGCTGTCACCGGGCAACGAGCCACTCTGTGGCCTCGCTTTGTCCAAACCACTGATGATTGTCCCGGGGGCTCCCTGAGTTCAGAATGCCCCTGTGCACACAGTGAGGCAGGGGTGAGGGCATTAGGGGGTGCATGGAGCGTGGCCCACAATGAATGCCCGGGAAGGTCGGGGACATGACGCCCACAGGTCTGCAAACTGGCCTCCATGTCAGAGTCTCCTGGAGGCATGTATTAGGGGCACTAACCCCACGGGGGTCAGGGTGAAGGTAAAGGAGGGAGGGAAATAGCGGGGAGATTGTAAGGGGGCCTTTCCCCAAAGCCATGGAGTTCAACTTAACAGGCCGATGCGCCTCCAGATTCAACGGCCTGGGTTCCCTGGCGCAGATGAGGGAACGGGAATGGGGGGATTAATTGATAGTAATAATAATAGAAAGCTATTCCAGGGAAGAATACAATAACGTTAAAACTGAATGTTTCTAGAGGGAGAGGTTAGGAAGAGAGGGAAGAATCCAAGATGCTTTGTACGTCTCCCCCTCCCCTCCCCTCCCCTGACGTGGTGAGCAGATCGCACGGGAGGAGCGGGACTCGGGCACACAGCTGGCTCTGGAGGAGGCTCCCGGCTCCCCTCGCAGGTTTGGACTGGGCGTTGGTTCTCCCAGGAAGTGACGTCCCCCCTGACGGGCAGGTGTGGCCTGCAGACCAGGCGGCGTCCCGCAGGGGTCTCCCGGGAGGGCCCCGGAGAATGCCCAGGGCGCCGTTCTGTGTGTGTGTGTGTGTGTGTGTGTGTGTGTGTGTGAGTGTGTGTGCCATGTGTGCATGTGTGCATGTGTGTGAGTGTGTGCCGTGTGTGTCTGTGTGTGTGTCTCTCTGTGTGTCTGTGTGTGTGTGTCTGTCTCTGTGTGTGTCTGTGTGTATGTATCTGTCTCTGTGTATGTGTGTGTGTCTGTGTGTGTGAGTGTGTGTGTCTGTGTGTGTGTCTCTGTGTGTGTATGTGAGTGTGTGTGTGTGTGAGAGAGAGTGTGTGTTTGTGTGTGCCGTGTGTGTATGTATGTGTGTGTGTGCTGTGTGTGTTTGTGTGCCATGTGTGTATGTGTGTGTCTGTGTGTCTGTCTCTGTGTGTGTCTGTGTGTGTCTCTCTGTGTGTGTTTGTGTGTGTGTGTGCCATGTGTGTATGTGTGTGTGTGCGCAGGCGTCAAGCACCTAGAGCAGTAGGAAGAAACGCCGAGGTTCAAGGCCTTGAAAATCGTAGGAACAAGGAGTTTACGTCAGAAAGAGGTGGCCCCTGTGGGATGGTGACAGGTTAAAGAGGAACCCTGAGCACTGACCGTGAGGATGGGGACCCGGGGAGAGACAGGGAGAGAGCGGGTTCATTAGAAAGATGGGGGGTAGACGCACTGTGTTGGGTGTTGGGGAGAAGGAGCCGATGAACACACAGAATCTTTTAAGCGTTGGGGAGCCACACGGAGGTGGCAGAGACGGCCTCTGTCCTCAGGGGACCGCCGGGCTCCCGTTTCACCGGACATCGTGATTCTGAAGGGCGAGGGGTTAGGGAGAGGGGTTCACAGGTGAGCTGGGGGTGTGAGCTAGGGGTGGGCCTCTGGGGCCTGGGCCAGTGTGCACAGCTGGCGTTGTCTCTGCACCAGGCCACTCCCCCGGCCTTTTCGGTGGATCCCCCCCACCTCCCAAGTCCCCCGCAGCTTTGTCCATCTGCCTCCGCGGTGGCTGAGTTTCCTTCTCACTCAGAACAGCAGCTATGTACCTCGAAGGTTCGGGCAGAATGATTTTTCTTTTAAATATATTTCTTTATTGATTTCAGAGAGGAAGGGAGAAGGAGAGAGAGAGAGAAACATCCATGATGAGAGAGAATCATTGATCGGCTGCCTCCTGCACGCACCACTGGGGATCGAGCCCATAACCCAGGCCTGTGCCCTGGGCCGGAATCGAACCTGGGACTCTTCAATCCACAGGCTAACGCTTTATCCACTGAGCCAACCCGGCTAGGGCTGGACAGAGTGATTTTAACGTGTCTTTTCTTGCTGATATTCCTTTATTCTCTTGGTCCTTCAACACACTTTGGTAGCAATCCCATCGCGTGCCCTGTTCCGGAAACACAAGGTGTCCTGTGAGCCAGACAGGAAAGGTCCCCGCTTTCATGGCGCCGTGGTTACGGCGGACGAGGGACAGCAAGCGTACGATACCACTTCCTAAGGAGTAAAGCACCGGGTGGGAGGGAGATGCTCTGTGGGCTGCTTCCTGGGGGGCAGGAAGGAGGAAAGAAACAGGGAAGATGTGAAGTCCTGGGCGGAAATGGGAAGCCAGTGCACAGGCCAGAGGTGGTGGAAGGATTGACATGTTCAGGGCCCCGAAGGACAGCTGGTGGCCCCGCGTGTGGTGAGCACGAGGCAGGTGGCGGGGACTTGGACTCCGAGAGGGAGGCCGGGTCCGGCCGAGAAGCCGGAGCGGTGCAGAGAGAAGCTTCAGAGATTTCCGGAAAGGAACCGCCGCGCTCTCTTCGTGCTGATAGCCATCACACGTCTGTTATCGCCTGCTGCCCGTTGTCCCGGGAGATGCGGCGATAAACACGTTGCTAGGAGGACTGGCTGCCTGTGGTTTCTTCTAGGATTTTTATGGTTTCATGACATACAGTTAAATCTCTTATCCATTTGGAGTATATTCTTGTGCATGGCGTAAGTTGGCGGTCCAGTTTCATTTTTTTTTTTTTTGCATGTCCTGTCCAATTTTCCCAGCGCCATTTATTGAAGACAACCGGGTGGTGAAGGCCTGGGGCGAGTGGGGTGGGCTAGAAGCGGTCAAGGCAGGTGGGGAGGGGACGGAGGGGGGCGTATGTCATACTTTCAACAAGAAGATTAAGAAACAGATCACGCCCTGTCGACATGGGGTGATGGAAGGGGCTGTGGGGACCAAAGCGGAAGCCGTTGGAGTGCTGTGAGCAGGAGAGGACACGGATGTTTGACCTGTCTGCTGGGGCGTGGGGGCGTGGGTCGCGGTGGAACTGGGAGACGAGAGGGGAGAGGGGACAGCGAGCTGCAGCCACCGTGGGGCAGGAGTCCCGCCTGCGTTCAGGACGCGCGATGAGGATTGACGCAGGAGGCAAGGGAGGGGCACAGACCTGCGATAGACGTGGGAGGAAGAATCGACGAAATTGGCCTGAGATTTGGATGCAGGAAGTCCATAGACTCCAGGATGTTTTGTTTTAGCAAATGGATTGGTTGCATCTGCTACTCAGAGGACGAATATTCCGCGACATACGTTCCTGACACCCTGACCTTCATACCGCCATTACACCAAGATCCTTAAAGCTAAAGGAACAAGAAGAAGTTAGAAATAAGGGATAGGCCTGGAGAGGTGTATGATACACAGAGTGGCCAGATGACGATGATCTCGGAACGCATAATAATCTGGCCACTCAGTGTACATCCTATAGAATAAAAGGCTGATATGCAAATTGTCCCCTGGACCAGGAGTTCGACCAGCAGGCAGGCCGGCCAGCCGCCCATGTCTCCTCCCCCTGGCCAGGCTGGCCGAATCCCACCCATGCACGAATTCATGCACCAGGCCTCTAACACACACACACACACACACACACACACACACACACACACGGAGTGGTGAGATTATTATGCGTTCAGGGATCATAATAATCTGGCCACCCAGTGTATCATAAGCCTCTACAGGCCTATCCCCTATTTGCCTCCATATTTGTGAATACTTGACGATATCTATACCCGAAAGTTTTTAAAGAAATAGAATAGCATGAATTCTTCCTTTTAGCCAATAAATAACCGAACCAAGAAGTAGGAGTTATTCTCCCCTTTTGAGGTAAAAATCCCGTGAAGAAGATTGAAGGACGGGGAGAAAGGGTCCCTCCTCCATCAGCCGCTGACGCGCCTTCAGGGGCAAACAGCCGCTGTGGTTAACGGGTTCTCGCGCATGCAGTACCCGGCTCCTGCCTGGAGGGAAAGCATTAACAGCAGGGGAATTAAATGGCTGCCGATCTGAGAGGACCCGGTCCTAATACGTTTATTGATTTTGGGTTCCCGCTTAGTGGTGGAGCTGTCTCTATCCATCAAACTTTCCACAAGAGGGCATAGATCATCCCGGCAGGGGGGAGGGTGCATGTGTCACTGCAGGGCTGGGATTGGAAACGTGGAGACGGCGGGTTCAGATCCACAGTCCACGCAGGTCCGGGGACCTGGAGTAGCCAGCTGCCTGTCCACCGCTGTCGGGCCCTGGATAAAGACCACGTTCATCGTCGAGGAGGTGCCTGCTGGTGTGTGTACACAGCAGGTGGATCCTCAGGCCACGGAATCCAGGGACAGAAGGACACTCCGCTGCTAGCATTGAGAGGAAAAAAAACCCACATACAATACCACGTCCTTCCCGATTTTCAGCTGACGTTGCATCTCAGGGGAGACTTCGGAGCCCGGGGGGAGGGAGCCCAGCGCGACTTGAGAGAGAGAGAGAGAGAGAGAGAGAGAGAGAGAGAGAGAGAGAGAGAGGAGCGGCCCCTCAGGTGGGCTCGGAGCACGCGGCGCGTTCCGATGATCAAGGAGCGTTCCCGACTCCATCTTCTCGTGCAAGGTCCGGCAGTGAGGGGATTCGGGAAATTACCACATTAAGAGGTAATTAGCAGAGATGTATCTCCAAATGAAAGGGAGTGATTAAAAATGCAGTGTAAAGCATTAATGCCACTTCCCAGGGACCGGGGCCGTGATTAAAGCCGTCAGTCTGAGAGGGGGGCCGATCACAGTGTGGGCCAGGGGGGTGGGGGTGGGGTAGTTCCATTCCGGCGAGCTCCTGGTCGACCAGACGCACCCCTCGCACAGTGTGCTGGGGCGGCTCCTTCGGGCCGCACGGGCCCCATTGCAATCTGCCTCGAGGGCTCAGCAGAAACGCTGCCTCTTTCCGGCCAACCAGGTTTGTTTGGGGTAAAGTATGGGACCGTGCAAAGCGAGCGTCTTACCAACATTTTAAGACTGGTTGCTCTCTGATCCCGTGATTCAGGCAATTAGAAACCGGCCCCGGATTCGCATATAAGGGTGGCTTAATTAAGCATCCTCTACAAAGCACCCCGGTAACCTTCTCCGAGACGGGCAGTAAATGGCTTGTGGAACAAGTTACGGCGTGTGCCACCAGAGGAGCGCTGGGTGGTCATTAAAAGTGGTCCGTGAGGGTCAGCGGTGATTAATGACGTGGCAAACCGTTTCTGTTTCCGTTACGATTTAAGTAGCAACAGAAAGATGCCATGGTGCCACATACGTGAAGATAGTACATGAAAAGATGAGTATGTTTGTAATGGATATGCATAGTTACAGAATGTATGTGTGCTTATGTATACATATATACATTCGTGTATATATATAATGTACATGTGTGTATATATACATACATATACATGTATATATATATATGTGTGTATCTATATCTGTATCTGTATCTCTATATCTATATATCTATCTCTATCTCTATCTCTCTATCTCTATATCTCTATATCTATATCTATCTCTATCTCTATCTCTATCTCTATCTCTATCTCTCTCTCTCTCTCTCTCTATCTCTATCTCTATCTCTATCTCTATCTCTATCTCTATCTCTATATATCTATATCTATCTATATATCTATATATCTTATATCTATCTATCTATCTATATATATATGGAAGGAAATATACCAAGGGATTTTGGATGGTAAAATTACGATTGAATTTTCTTTATGTCCCACATCTTCAAGAATGAGCACACGTTACTTCTGCAATAAAAATGTCACTCTCAGTTCTTAGAACCCTCCTGGTGCCACCAGGAAGCACGGCGTTGCCAGCCCAGCTTGAGGCGCAGCCCCCCGACCCACGCCTTTCTCACGGGTGCGTTGGTACCTGCACCCACTTGTGTTGCTTCTAACGTCAGAATTTAGTGAGACAGAGCAGCGCCCCAGCTGCAGTGAGCTGAGAGCCCCTGGGGCAGCTCCGGCCTTCCCTGGCCCCCCTCACCTTTGAGCAGAGCGCCAGGCTGGCCGGGCTCTGACCGAGCAGAGGGCACCGTCTTCTCTCTGCATTAAATACCCATTGGGCACGCACTAGACCACGTCCATGTAACACAAACGGGTCAGATACAGACCCGCCGCCGCCTGCGATGCCCACTGTTGGGGTGAACAGTGAGCAGACGAGAGCCGCAGTGTGGTCCATGGGGGCCGCAGAGAGACCCTCACTGAGGGGTCCTCGGGGCAGGACCCGGTCGCTTCCGGAATGAGCAGAAGGCCCTCCACAGCCCTTCCCGGAGGTCAGTCGGTCCGTGGGGAGGAATGAGTATTCGGTGAAGGCCATCTCTCCCTCCTCTCCCTCCGTGCATCGCAGGGAGGCCCCCCTTCCGCCCTGGCACCTGTCCGGCGGAGGGAGGAGCCCGCAGACGCGCCTGCCCAGCAGAGGGGACGGGACCCAGCGCCCTTCGAATGCACGCAGCGACGCTCAGGCCTCCGCTCTGGAAAGCCGGCAGGTGCCATCCCTGCGATCTGAGTTAACACACATGTCCCCGGCTCCCCTGGGAGGCCTGGCCTTCTAGAAGAGGCGAGGGAGGGTGCCCCGCCCGCTGGCTGCAGCTGGAAGGGACTCGGGGAACACTTTGCGTCCGACAGGCTCAGCCTGTCCCCACCTGGGCCCGGGCTCTCTGTGGAGCCATCTCCCCGACGCCCTGTGCCCGGCTCCACCACCTGCTGAGAGCTTTGACTTTGGGCCCTTCCCTGGAATGGTAGAAAGTGGGGGAGGGGGGACGGGGGAGAGGGTGACTCCTCATTCTCTTGGCTTGTCCGTGTGGCTCGTGAGCGTCACCCAGCCGAGGTGGCCCGGACCGCGAGCCCCCCCTGGGGGCCCTGGGGAAATCCAGAAGGGGACCACAGCTTCTGCCCGACGCTGCAGCCCCTTCCAGTGAGCAGGGAGGCAGAGGGCCGCCCGCCCACCAAGAGGTTCCTTCCTTCCGGGCCTCCTTTGTCTAAAGCTAATATGCCCTGTTATTCGGCCTCGTCACCAGCACCGAGGAGGGGCGAGCGCTAAAGAATGCCGAGCCAGCGAGGGCTCCGCCAGGAAATCAGAGCCTCGGTGCAGCCGTGCGGGCTCGGGGAGCCGCCGCGTCACCTGAGAGGGTCGGAGCAGAAGCCTATTGTCAGACCCGATGCTCGAGGCCAAGTGTCTCTTCCCACAAAAGCCGCAATCCCCTCGCCGCCCGCCGCGGAGCGGGCTGGAAGAATAGGCCTAATAGGCGATTATGCAGCCCTTCAGTGCGGCTCCTCCTCGCTAAGCTGCTCCGAACGGCCCTGTGGCCACGTCTCTGCTGTCAGGACGACTCTGCAGTGGCAGGAAGGGGCAGGATGGTCCCCTGGTCAGTGGGCTCTGTAACCCCACAGCGACAGTCACCCGCGGTTTCAGACGGTGAGGACAGGGAGAATGCTCAGTGGCTAGCACAAGGTCAAAGTCTCTTTTAAAAATACATATATTACTTATTGATTTCAGAGAGGAAGGAAGAAGAGGGAGAGAGAGAGAGAGGAAAAACATCAATGACGAGAGAGAATCTTGGATCGGCTGCTTCCTGCATGTCCACACTAAGGCTTGAGCCCACAACCCAGGCCTGTGCCCTTGACTGGGAATTGAACCCTGACCTCCTGGCTCATAGGTCTATGCTCAGCCTCTGAGCCACACCACTGGGCACGATGTGCAATCACAACGGGCAGGTCTCAGATAACGAAAAAAAAACAAACCATATTTAAATCAATTGGTGAGCAGACCAGGACGTTTTCATGGAAAAGGAGAATTTTCCGTTAGAATTTCTAGGAGGCTTAACAGGCATGCTTGCTGGCCCGCCGGCACGTCCAGGGAAGCCGTGCGGGAAGAGGATGTGAGGGCAGTGACGAGGCGGGCGTGCGATTTCACATCTCCCCAGATTCAGGAATTCTGGAACGCGAGCGGATGGCGCCATGAACAAAGGCACTGGCATTCCAACAAGGACCATCATCCTCGGTGGCGGAACAATGCTCTCATGTTCTGTCCACGCGAGGTTCCGACAGGGGACCTCAGTCCCTCCCCCACCCCGGCTGACAACGGTGAGGCCTGTGTCCACAGCGGAGGGGCTGTGACCGCCGAGTGCTGGTCCGTGTCTCCGGACGGAGGCCTCCGAGCGCCCGGCCGGGCTGTTTCAGGGCCTGGGTGGGGCTGTGTCTCCTCCTCGTGCTTCTCCTCCTCATGCTTCTCCCTCTCCCGGGAAGGACGGGGGCTCACGGGCACTTTGCTGGGCTTTACGTACGGACCCACCGTCCTGGTCCCGGTACAGAGAGGGCCAGTCCCGGGGCTAGGATGCCGGATGCGTGCATGGTCAGTGTGCTTGTTATGCCCAGAGTTCGGGGTCCCCAGTAATCCACCACCAGGGAGCCTTTTTCCGATGCAAAAGCAAAGAGTCTTTGTTCAAACCCGGGTTTGGCTCCCAGCCTCTTTCTGGCGCAGCAGCGAGACGAGAGAGCGAGCTGGGCGGGAACAGTGGGTGATCGGGGGTAGGCCCTTGGGGGGGCTTAGGGAAGTGACGAGGGTGACAGAGATTGGTCACTGGAGTCAGGGTCTTTCTGTGGTTTAGTCTTATGAGGACCCTTGCTGTGTTCCTGGAGCTTCATTGGTCCATTCGGGCCATGGTCGGGGAAGCTAGGACATGGCTGGCACCCCTGTGGCCACTCCCAGCAAAGGGAAGGGGTTTAGGCAGGGAGCCCAGCCCTAGAGGACAAGATGGAGGGGAGTTCATTTCCTTTCACGCTGCGTGCTCGCTCGGGTCTGTACACGGAGTGCACGGCCGGAACCGGCCCTCGGCACGCAGCGGGCAAGCTGTTCGCAATCTTCTTTCTGTCCCCGGAGGCCGCGCCAGCCCCCTCACTTACGTGACAGACGGCAGGACGCAGCCGAGAAAAGTGCGTGTGCGTGCGTGTGTGTGTGTGTGTGTGTGTGTGTGTGGCAGGTGCACGCGGGGTGCGCGTCAGGTTTAATCTGTGAAGCGCAGGAGCCTCGCACGCCCAGTCCAAGGCCATGAGGCAGGGGCCGGCCCCGGAGAGCGCGGGCCGCCGCCGGGCCAGGGAGGACGTCAATGAACACGGGCCTGCACGGATGTCCCCGGCACAGGAGCGCCTGCGCCCAGCGTGGCTGCAGCCGCATTTCCCCGTCCTCTCAGACGGCAGACAGCGGGGAATTCCTGACCTTCTCCGGCCACAACGTCCCCCTGAACAGGGTCCGGGGCTCCGGCCTCGCGCTAATGGACAGCCATGGACCATCCTGGCGCTCCCTGTCCCCGGGGGCTCTCTGAGCTGAGTCCCCGGCTCGCTCCCCGGGAATCAGGGCTTGACAGGCAGCTGTCCGTCACCGGGAAACTTCTTAAAGCGACAGGCCCTGCAGCAAAGGAAAGGGCTGGGCATTTGCCGCGGAGATGCTGGTTTGGCCGGCCCCGATGTGGTTCCACGGAAACAGGAACCGGGAGTCGCCGGCGCTTTCGCGTCTGGTCATCCAGGTGCAGGTGCGTCTGCAGGGGCCCCTGTTTGGCAGGCTGGGGGTCGGAGGTCGGTCGGTGCTGCCTCGGTAACTGCACTAGGAGGTGGTGGCTCTGGCCTATGGAATTCCCAGTTTCTGTGAATTGCTGCGAAAATTATTATTATTATTTTGTAAAAAATCAACAGAGAGGAAGGGAGAAGGATAGAGAGCTAGAAACATCCATGAGAGAGAGATATCAATCAGCCGCCTCCTGCACATCCCCTAATGGGGATGTGCCCGCAACCAAGGTACCTGCCCTTGACCGGAATCAAACCTGGGACCTTTCAGTCTGCAGGCCGAGGCTCTACCCACTGAGCAACACCGGTTTTGGCTGCTGTGAAAATTAGATAACCAAAGAAAACGCTTTTTTAAAAAAAATATATCTTATTGATTTTTTTCACAGTGAGGAAGGGAGAAGGATAGAGAGTTAGGAACATCGATGAGAGAGAGACATGGATCAGCCGCCTCCTGCACACCTCCCACCAGGGATGTTCCCACAACCAAGGTACATGCCCTTGACCGGAATTGAACCTGGGACCCATCAGTCCACAGGCCAACACTCTATCCACTGAGCCAAAGAAGTTAGGGCAACATTAATTCTTTATTTTAAATATATTTTATTGATTTTTTATAGAGAGGAAGGGAGAGGGACAGAGAGCTAGAAACATCCATGAGAGAGAGACATCGAACAGCCGCCTCCTGCACGCCCCCCACTGGGGATGTGCCCGCCACCAAGGTCCATGCCCTTGACCACAATGGAACCTGGGACCCTGCAGTCCGCAGGCCAACGCTCCATCCACGGAGCCAATCAGGGTGGGACCAGCCAGCCTTTCCTAGAGCCAGTGTGAGAGATTGGCTGGGACACAGGTGACGTGGGCGGAAGAGACGAAGCTTCCAGATGAACGTGGTTGTCGTCCTGCGTGGGGGTCTGGGGCATCGTGCCATTGCCGCCTTCTGCCTCGTCCTCCTGGAGGTGCGCATGGCTGCCGCACCAGGCCCGTCCTGCGGGAGGCGGGGGGTCGCGTCCGGGCGCTGCGTACCGGAGAGGACTCGGGCATTGGTGCCAGGGGAGTGAGCCGTCCGGAGCGCGTCCGCAGAGATGCCAGTCAACCATCCTCTCCCACACAGCTCTCCTCCGACTCAGACTGGAGGGGGCCCAGGAGCTCCTGGCTGAGCTGGGGAGGAGGGTGCTGAGGGGACACAGCGACCACAGCCATCACAGCCTCTCTCCCCTGTCGCTTCACAAGCCTCGGTCATCCCGCCCTGAGAATCGGGGAGAGGGTGCCGGTGGGAGCCAGGGGCGGAGGGAGGCTCCCTGCAGAGCAGACGTGGGCAGGCTGGGTGGTCCCTGGGACTTGCTGCTGCGGACACCAGGCAGCCGGCCTGCCCCGGGGAAGGTCACAGCCTGGTGGCCAGTGTGTCAATCCCCAGTGCACGTCTGCATTCTGAAACCACGGACTTCGTTGCAGACTTAGGGCAGGTTGCCAGACCGGTACCACCCACTCCGGCATGTCCTTCGCCCAAACGGGGCTGCCGTTTCACCACAGTTCCCTGACGACGCTCTCCCTTCTGGTAAGCGGTTATTATTCCTACCATTATTATTATGGATAGAGAGATTATTTTTTTAATTACCCATGTGAGAGCAAGCTGCAGGCATAAAGGGCCTTTACTCTGAGGGGCTTTTATCTGCATAAAAGAGAAAAGGACTTTTTTAAAAACATAAGCACAGAGGAATGCTCAAAATCAAGAAACGAACATTAGCCGAGACCGGTTTGGCTCAGTGGATAGAGCGTCGGCTTGTGGACTGAATGGTCCCGGGTTCGATTCCAGTTGGGGGCATGTACCTTGCTTGCAGGCACATCTCCACTGTGGGGCGTGCAGGAGGCGGCTGATGGATGTCTCTCTCTCATCGATGTTTCTGACTCTCTATCCCTCTCCCTTCCTCTCTGTGAAAAATCAATAAAATATATTTAAAAGAAAAGAAACGAGCATTAAGAAAATACGGCCCGATCCACGGGCCTTCTGCAAAGGAGGTGTTCAAGGCCGCGTCTGGGGTGTGTGTGTCCATTTTCCATGGAGCCCGGGGCATGTGAGGTGTGGTGGACAAGGCTTGCACTTACAGGACAGGTCCTCGCTGCCTGACAGAGGAAATAAGGCCGCCAGAGACTGCTCTTCAGAATGGGCTCTGAGCCGGTTCCTGGCTTACTGCTGCGCGCGCGCGCACACACACACACACACACACACACACACACACATGCGCGCACATACCCGCACACACCCGCACACACCGCACATGCACACACAATACATGCATACCTACGCACATGTGCACATACACATGCACACATGCACACACCCACACACAGTTGCATGCACACACATGTGCACGCACACTCATGCATGCCCTACTCATACACAGATGCACACAGGTACACACATGAACACACACCCATGCACACACGTGCACATGTGTGTACAGTCACACATACACTCACACATACACCCAGTCACCCCCACACCTACACGTGCATGTACACACATGAACATATACGCAAATGCACCCGCTTACACACATGCACTCCCCACACACGTACATGCACACACACACACACACACACACACACACCCCTTCAGAGCAGCCCACGGAACTTGGTTTTGTGTCAAGGCAGCAGGCGAAGAGGCAGCCCTGTGCCCCAGCCTGAGGGGCGGGGGCGGCCCGCGGAGGAGAGGCCTCGGACCTGCCCGGTCCTCGCACCCCTTCGCCGCCGAGGACGGAGGAGCTCGCAGCCCAGGGCGCGCTCCTGCCATTATCAGCCCCGCCATCGCCGCAAAGCCCGCTCGGAGGATGATTACATATGCTAATGAGCGTCGTTACAATACACGCCACAGTACATTACCTTCAATAAATATAATTGTTTATGCACTTTAATGAGGGCGCACCGTGCCCCCACACTAATGGCGTTGACTGGATGGTGATTGATGGCCCGAGCGCTTGGCCAGGAGGGAAGGAGATCTTACCAAGCCCCTCATGTTTACCCGACTTTCCCTCACCCCCGAAAGCTGCCACTCATTCCCCCAGCCCCCCGCTGTGTGGGGGCGAGATAGGCCCGAGACTCTGCCCCCTGCTCCCCGCGACGCCTCCCTCTGGCCCAAGAGCGGGCGGCGGCGGGCGTGGGTCCGCTCACGGGGCTGCTGAGTACCGTGCCGGCCACCGCGGTCCCGTTAATGCGTCTTCTGGCAGCAGCGGGCTGGCTTCGGATCAAGGCCCCGGAACGAAGTTCCGTTGGTTAAGCGCCACACGCGGGCGAGGAAATCAGGCCCAGCGTCCTGCGTCAGGGACGAGGGGACAGAGCAAGATTCTACTGTCCCCGCGCAGACCTCCCTGGGGACGGGGCGGGTGGGATGGGGTCCCTCAAGGTAACCCCCACTTCGGGCGCTTCCTTCCTTCCCTGGGGATGTTCCTAGAGAAAACGCAGTTTCCTGTTGACCATGGCGTTAAAAAAATCCTACATCTGATAGTAAAACAGTTACTGTGGGTGATGGGTACTTTGGTTTTTATTTTTTAAATGTGTTTGATTTCACAGAGGAAAGGAGAGGGAGAGAGAGAGAGAGAGAGAGAAACATCCGTGATGAGAGAGACTCATGGAGCAACTGCCTCCTGCACGCCTGACCCTGGGGATGGAGCCCACAACCCAGGCCTGTGCCCTGACCTTTGGGAACCAAACACTGACCTCCTGGTTCCTTAGTGGATGTTCACCTCCAGAGCAGCGGTTCTCAACCTGTGGGCCGCGAACAGCTAGCAGGGTCTCCTAAGACCATCAGAAAACCCAGATATTTACATGAAGATTCATGACAGGAGCAAATGACAGTGATGAGGTAGCGACAAATATAATTTCGTGGTTGGGGGTCACCACCACATGGGGAACTGTGTTAAAGGGTTGCGGCCTTAGGAAGATTGAGAACCACTGCCCCAGAGCCAAGCCGGCCAGGTGAGCACTTTGTGTGTTGGATGACTATCAGCCTGAACCAAGGACAAGGGCCGCCACTGGACCTCCCTGGCCTGTACTGCGGCGTGAATGGCCCTCGTGGTCCAGGCAGACAGGGTCCCGTGGCTGGCGCCCTCTGCAGGGTCTGAAGGTGAGAGTCTCAGAGTCGCCAGCACACGGAGTCACCTCCCACGGAGCCGGGACCCACGCGCCTCCATCCACCCGTCCGTCCGTCACGGCTACAGGTTCTTCTCACTGCAGCGACGAGGCTCGGCCGGGGCATCATGTGGTCCCCGGGTTTCACGTGCGCGGCTGACTAGCTTCCAGCTTAGCTACTGTCCAGTGCTGACCCGGGGGTGCGCACCCCCACAGGAGGCGATCGGGGTGTGGCCCGGTGCCCTGGGCTTTGCATTCTCCAGCCCCGGCAGACACAGACTGCTGGTGGAAGCCAGCTCGCAGAGGGCCTTCCCCTGAGACCACTGGAAAACGGGTTGCTCTCACCTTCGGAGGCACATCTGCATGTTCTTTTATATTTTTACTTATTTATTTATTTTAAAATATATTTATTGATTTTTTTTTTTTTTTACAGAGAGGAAGGGAGAGGGATAGGCAGTCAGAAACATCGATGAGAGAGACATCAATCAGCCGCCTCCTGCACAACCCCCCACGGGGATGTGCCCGCCACCAGGGTACAGTGGTACCTCGAGATACGAGTGCCCTAACATACGAGATGTTTGAGATGCGAGCCGCTGAGCGAGCGATTTTTGCTTTGAAACACGAGCAACAGTTGAGATAGGAGTCATCGCGCGGATCGGCCGGCGGCACACGACCCACTCGTTTACCGCGACTCGAGCGTCTCTTCGTTTCCCACGCCTCAAGGTGACGGAACGAATTAAACTCGTATCTCGAGGTGCCACTGTACGTGCCCTTGACCTTGAATCGAACCCGGGACCCCTCAGTTCGCAGGCCGGCGCTCTATCCGCTGAGCCCCACCGGTTTCGGCTGCATGCTCCTTTTTCAACATCTCCACGGCAATAGCGTCTAAGAGGAGGTCCAGGAGTCTTTGTGAATAAATAAAACGGTGCCACGTAACGGTTGCGATGAATTCCTCTCCAAACTCTGACTGCCTGGAGGAAATGGCCGCAGGCGTCCGGGCTGGTGTCTGGGAAAGAGGTGCCGGACCCTGGCGGCCGCTGAGCGCCGCGTCCCCGGGCGGAGGCCGGCTGGCAGCCACTGGAGGAGCTTGGCACGGGTTCCAGGGCGTTCCAGGTAGTTTGAAAGTCAGGAGCTTTGGGGACGGGAGTGGGGGGGGGGGAGGAGAGCAGAGGGGAGGAAGAAAGGACATGGAGATGCCATTTGCGGTAAGATCTAATTAATTTTTTTTTTTTTTGCTCCTAAGAATAATTTATTATTTACACTTCTTATTATATATGTATTTTAGCTTCATTAGCCTGCAATGCCGGAAAAAATTATACCTTCCAGTCCTATTTATCAAATTAATGGTGCAGTTTCACCGTGACACATTCCAACATTCATTAGGCCAAGTACAGGGAGAACGCGTCTGAATTAGATGAGTGTGATGTAATAAAGATTCCGGCGTAAAGGGCGGTCTGGCTGGAGAGAAACCCCCGGATCAGGGGTTCTCCACCTTCCTAAGGCCGCGACCCTTTCATACAGTTCTTTATGGGGTGGCGACCCCCAACCATGAAATGATTTTTGTCGCTCCCTCATCACTGTCATTTGCTACTGTTATGAATCTTGATGTAAATATCTGTGTTTTCTGATGGTCTTAGGAGACCCTGCGAGCTGTTCGCGACCCACAGGTTGAGAACCGCTGCCCCGGATCGAGGGGAGAGGAACGTGGAGATGATGCTTGAGGGTCGACCTTGAGAAAGTGAGCGGGGGAGACCCTCCCTTGCAGCCTCTGCTCAGCCGTTGCCAGGCGTCCCCGGGACCAGGGGGAAGGCTGAGGAGCACCCCAGAACCCTCCAGCCCAGGGGCACCCCAGAACCCTCCAGCCCAGGGGCACCCCAGAACCCTCCAGCTCAGGGGCACCCCAGAACCCTCCACCCAGGAGCACCCCAGAACCCTCCAGCCCAGACGCACCCCAGAACCCTCTAGCCCTGGGACACCCCAGAACCCTCCAGCCCAGGGGCACCACAGAACCCTCCAGCCCAGGGGCACCCCAAACCCCTCCAGCTCAGGAGCACCCTAGAACCCTCTAGTCCAGGGCACCCCAGAACCTCCAGCACAGGGGCACCCCAGAACCTCCAGCCCAGGGGCACCCCAGAACCCTCTAGCCCAGGAACACTCCAGAACCCTCCAGCCCGGGGGCACCTCAGAACCCTCCAGCCCAGGGGCACCTCAGAACCCTCCAGCCCGGGCCCGGCCTCTGCTCCGCCCAGCGTGCTGGATGGTGGCGGATCTGCCCACGCTGCCAGCCCTGTGCCGTTGGAGCCACAGAGGAAGGAGCTCCAACCTGCGGACGGAAAGCGCCGTGTGCCCCCCATACCCCGGGCCTGTGCCCACGGCCTCGTTCGCGGGGAGGGGCAAGGGCTGGGACCAGGCGGCCCCGGACCTTTCCACGCGGAATCCTGCGGTGCCACATCCACGGGCGCCCTGTTAGGACACACGGTAAGGCCGTGCGTGGGCCTGGAGGCCCCAGGAGGCTCCGAAAGGCCGTCGTCCGCAGTCACACGCGGCACGTCACGCAAGCTGGTTCTTAGTAAACCCTCCAGGGCAGCGGTTCTCAACCTGTGGGTCGAGACCCCTTTGGGGGGTCCATGGACCCCATCGCAGGGGTCGCCTGAGACCATCAGAAAGCACAGATATTCACATGACGATTCACAGCAGTAGCAAAACTACCGTTGGGAAGTAGCCACGGAAATAATGTTATGGTTGGGGGTCACCGCCACATGGGGAGCTGTCGTAAAGGGTCGCGGCCTGAGGAAGGTTGAGAACCGCGGCTCCAAGGTGACGGCGAAGCTCGGAGGTGAAGGGAGAGAACCCCGTGGGAAGCCACGGCCGGGGAAAAGGCGTGTGGGGGGGCGGCGGCATCGACGTCCGCGTCTGTCCGGGACCCTGGCCCAGCCGCCGAGCTAGAGGCGGGCGGGTAAGGGGTGCTGCGTGGAATGCACCCACGGCGCCGTGTTTCGTGTCTCTGCAGGCAGGGCTCGCTCACAGGCGCGGTATCAGGAGGCAGGAGCAAGCCGCAAGGGCACAAAGCAGACAGTTCTTGGGGGCCCAGCTCCTACTCGCAGAGGGAGGGAGGGGAGAGTGTGCGCACCAGCCTAGCGGGGCCTCTCAGACCCTCGGTGACGGGGGACAGACCCCAGGGCCCTCCTGGCTGAGGTTGGCACCGGGTAACGCGCTGTCTCTCCCCCCCCCCCCCCATCTCAGTTGACTTTGTGTAATGACCCCCCGCTTCTCTGAACTCCCCAGTGACGTGCGGGTCCACCCTTGTGGCTGGCTGGAGCCCACACGCCTAGCATCCACACCCGCCTTCTTGACTCGCACTGAAATGCTCCTCCTTGCTTCCCTTTTCACTTGTCGGATGGTTGGCCCTATGCTTTTCCAGGGGAGGTGCTCAGGGTGGCAGTGCGGGATTCGAGTCAGTTGCTGGTTAGGAGTACGCTTCAGCGGCTGAAGCGTTTCACGGGGGCTGTACCTTCGAGGTTCCCAGCAGCCATGTGGGGGACCCCTGCTGTACCAACGTCATTCTAACGGGTGAGTCTCCTCAGAGCTTCCATTTGCCTTTCCTTAGTGACGAATGAGGTTGACTATCTCTTCATCGCATAGTTGTCACCCTGATGTCTTTACTAGAGGCCCGGTGCACGGATTTGTGCACCAATGGGGTCCCTGGGCCTAGCCTGCGGGGATCGGGCCAAAACTGGCTCTCTGACATCTGCTGAGGGGTCCCCGATGGTGAGAGGGCAGTTCTCAGGTGATGCACTCCAGAATCGGGCTCCCTCCGCTCTGGTTCTGGGTGTGTCACCGAGAACTGCCTCTGCCAAGTCACTGCAGCTGGGCAGCTCCCGCATCGAGTGCCTGCCCCCTGGTGGTCAGCGTGCGTCATAGCTACCAGTCAAATGGTTGGATGGTCACTTAGGCTTTTATATATAGAGATGGGGGAAGGGTATATTCAAGTCTTTTGCCCATTACAAAAATAATTGAATTCATTGGGGTGATATTGGTTCACAGAACCATACAGGTTTCACGTGTACAAGGCAACAAAACATCATCTGCATCCTGCATCATGCACCCCTCGCCTCGTCTCTTTCCATCCACTTCGTCTAACTCCACTGCTCCGCAACCCACTTTCCCTCTTGCTAACACTACACGGTTACCCATGTCTATGTGCTTGACCTATCTGTCTACTTCTACAGATAGATAGGTATGGATATAGAAGTAGATATAGATATAGATTTTTGTTCTTAATCCTCCCACCTTCTTTCATCCAGCCCACAACTCCTCTGACATCTTTCTCCTGTTCCAGATTTTAAGGAAAATGCTTTTGTTTTTTCCCACGGTGCATGATGGGAGTTGTGGGTTTGTCATATACGGCCTTTATTATGTTGAGATATGTTTCCTCTATGCTGAGACTTTGCTGAGACCTTTTATCATAAATAGATGCTGTTTTTTTCAAATGCTTTTTCTGTATCTATCGATGTGATCACATGATTTTTATCCTTCCTTTGTTTATGTGTTGTTTCATGTTAATTGGTTTGCAGATACTGAACCAACCTTGCGTCTCAGGAATAAATCTCAGTTGATCACGCCGTATGATCTTTTTTAAAAAAATATATTTTATTGATATTTTACAGAGAGGAAGGGAGAGGGATAGAGAGTTAGAAACATCGATGAGAGAGAGACATCGATCAGCTGCCTCTTGCATGCCCCCTACTGGGGATGTGCCCACAACCAAGATGCATATCCTTGACCGGAATCAAACCTGGGACCTTTCAGTTCACAGACCGACGCTCTATTCACTGAGCCATACCGGTTTCAGCTGATCTTTTTGATATATTGCTAAATTTCGTTTGCTAATAATTTTGTTGAAAATTTTCGCATCTATGCTCATTGGGAATAGTGGCCTATAATTTCCTCCGTCTTTGGTTTTGGAATCAGGGTAATGCTGGTCTCATAAAATGAGCTTGGGAGCAGTCCCTCTTGAGTTTTTTGGAATGGTTTGAGGAAAATATGGGTTAGTTCTTCCTTGAATGTTTGGTAAAAGTCTCCTGTGAAGCCAGCCAGGCCAGGAATTGGTTTTTGCCATTTGTTTTATTACTGATTCAATATCGTTAGCAGTTATTGGCCTTTCAGATTTTCTGTTTCTTCTTAACTCAGTCTTAGAAGGTTGTATTTTTCTAGAAATTTATCCATTTCTTCCAGAATGTCCAATTTGTGGCTATATATTGTTCATAACATTTTCTCATAATATTTTATATTTCTGTGGTGACAGTTGTGTTTGACATCATGGTTTGATACATGTATATATTCTAAAAACAATTATCACGTAAGTTTAGTTAGCATCCATCATCTCACAGTGTTATAATTTTTTCTCTTGTGGTGAGAATTTTAAAATCTACTCTCTTAGCAACTCTCAAATATACAATACAGTATTGTTAACTATAGTCACTATGAACTCATACAACTCAGCAGAAAACAAAGCCAACTAATTCCATGCACAGCAAAAACAAGACGTTAACATAGACAAGAAATTAATATGTAATAAAAGGAATAGTCCTACATACTTCATGAATGAATAATTACTCAGTAATTTTTTTTCCAGACAAATTTAGGGGGGAGGATCAGCTCTCTATCCTACCTGCCAAATAAATTCCAGAAGTATTAAATATTTTATTTGGTCATTGGGACAGAGATGGTGTGGCTCCTAAAATATTCGCCATCTGGCCCTTGGCAGTAGTTTGCCAAGTCTTGCTTGAGTCAGGCTCTGGATTGTCTGCCCAGCTCCACTCTGTTCCCTTCTCGAGAAATCTCTTCTCACCCACAGCCCCTCCTGAGTGGGGTACGGCCCCTCCTGAGTGGGTTCACCCAAATTCTATCTCTTCCTCCAGGTCACGACTGATTGGAATACAGAAGGACCTAGACTCCGGTTAACTCTCCTTAAACTGCCTTATGATATACCACTTAGACAACAGCCAAGTTCCTCTTTCTGTGTTGGGACACAGCAAACGATTGCAATTGGTCAGAGATGCTGCAGCTAGAATCCACATGCAGTCTTAGGTCTCAGTTGCATGCAAACTGGTCTCCAGAGTCTGTTAGCTGGGGAGAGAGGGGCAGATCCAATAGAAGCAGGAGATGAGAAAGACCACATGGTCTGAGGGGATAGAGAAGACCTGGGTCCCGCCTTTATAGTCTTTTGGGTTTGTATCTACCCAAAATTAATTTAATTTAATTTAATTTTATAGTTACTCTTTTTCTGAATTTTATTTTATTGTTTAAATGACTACATATAATAGTACATTTATCTCCTTTTTTTGTCCATTGACCTTCCCTCAGCCTCCCCGACTCCTTGTCGTATGCCCTCAAACCTCCCCACCCCCTAGTGTCTTGTGTACATTGGTTGTGCTTATATGCATGCATACAAGTCCTTCGGTTGACCTCTACACTTCGGTTCTGTCAGACTCGCTATTTCTTTCTTGAGGGAGGGTCAAATATAATCACACAAACCTTGAACCAGAGACTATATACTCAGAGATATATTAGGACTTCATGGAAGAAGTTCATTGTTTCTAAATAATAAAATAATGTACACCCATGATAAAGAGCAGTGTGTAATTTACCTACAGAGCACTGACTTGCGTGTCATAACAACAACAAAAAAATCACAATATAAATATAATTTCATTAGAGGCATGTCGCACAAAGATTCATGCAATAGGCCTTCCTTCCCCTGGCTGCTGGCTCTGGTTTTCCTTCAGTCTTCAGTCTTCTCTGTTCTGGCCAGAGTGCTGCTCCTGTAGCTCCCTCCACCCCTCATTCTCACCCTCATAGCAGGCATCTCACCCTGCCTGGCTAGATTGTGCCTGTGTATGCAAATTAGCCCGCCACGTTTGTTGGGTTAATTTGCATACCCACTCCTGATTGGCTGGTGGGCATCATGGAGGTATAGTCGATTTGCATATTTCTCATTTATTAGTGTAGATTACAACCGATATACCATTTCATTGTACAGTGGTACCTCGAGATACGAGTTCCCTAACATACGAGATTTTTGAGATACGAGCTTTCGAGCCAGCGATGTTTGCTTTGAAATACGAGCAACAGTTGAGATAGGAGTCATCGCGCGGATCGACCGGCTGCACACCACCCACCCGTTTACCGCGACTCAAGCATCTCATCGTTTCCCATGCCTCAAGGTGACGGAACAAATTAAACTCGTATCTCGAGGTACCACTGTATGTGCATGTGAATGCTGCAGTAATAGGAGAGGGTAGTGAAGGCCACGGAACACGCCTAATGATGTCATTATGATGTCATCGGTGAAGCAACACCTGCGCCAAAACCCTGACGCTCAGCCTGGTAAAGTCAGAGGAGCCCTCCAATTTCTCATTTCTTCCCTCTTGATCACCTGGAGCATCACGTCTGCCCAAACTTCCAAAACCCTTTCTGTTGATTCCCTGTCTGGTGCCAAATGCACTCCCTTAATTGGCGCTCCTCTTTGTCTGCTTCTTCCACAGCCAATTCGAAAAGGGAGGCGAGGGACTTGGGATGTGAGGATGCAGCTGTCGGAATTGTAAAAGCAGAGATAAAAGCAGAGCCGCTGCACAATAAAGGGGACGCGAAAGACTCACCTGAGAGAGAGAGAGGAGGCTTTGCCACGGGCGCCGTGGTGTTTCAGAGGCGTGCAATGGTCATGGCAAGGCCATAAACAACCCCACAGGCGTGTTCCCCGTGTGCGGGCGGGGGGTTTGTACTTCTGTGTCTGCAAATGCGAACGGGGGAGCGGGGGAAGAGGGGACGGGCAGGGATCGCAGGCATTTACATCGCTGCTTAATTTCCCCGTTTCCAAGATGAGCTTATGATGGGGAAGTCATCGTGCGCGAGGCCCCGGTGATCGTTGGCTCAGAGGTGCGCTCTCTGCCTTCGGGGAACGTAAGATCTGGCCACGGAGGTGCGCTCGCGATGAACAGGTAAAGAGCAGTGCACGGTCAGGCGAGCACAGCAAGTCCCGGAGCACGGGGGAGGCCATTCATTGTCCTAATGAGCGCGGGAGGCGGGGGCGTTAGAGGGAATTCCTCTGAGGAGGCATTCAGAGGAGATGATGGAGATTGCGCCTGGCCCAGAAATGGGGCACCGTTTTTGTGGAGCAAAAGCCCCATTGAGCTTGGTCTCCCGGAGCAGTGGACGCACGCAGGGAACGGTGGGTCCGCAGTCTGGCGGGGTGTCAGGAGGTGCGTGGCGGTGGGTGTGGAGGGCCGGTCGAAGAGTAGCAGAGGGTCAGGGAGAAGGAAGAATCTGTGGGTAAAAAAGGAGAGCAAAAAGCACACCAACAAACAACCTGACTGCTTCCATTACTGTTTCACACCTGAACAACGTAAGACCCGATAAACACACTGAAAACCCCAGCGTGCCCTGGTTGGGTCTGAACATGGGAAGATGGAGTGAGCCACATGACACCTGCGTGATTCCATGATATCCCGGTACTTTGCGATGCATAAAAGGAGAGGGGGCAACCAACTTCTATCTCCCAGAGATACCAATAGAGCACCTACTGTGTGCACAGAATTCTCCTGGACACGGGGCAAACAAAAGAAACCAGAGAGGTGAGGTCCAGCTTGGTGGCTCACAGTGGATCTAGGCAGATCTGTAGGAACAAGTCTCTATCCTGCACCATATCCTACAGCAGCAGAGAATAAAAGCCCCATGCGCAGGTGGGCACGGTGCAAAGATGAGACCGATCCTAACCCTAACCCTAACACTAACCCTAACCCTAGCCCTAACCCTATCCTTATCCCTAATTCTATCCCTCACTCTATCCCTAACCCTAACCCTAACTCTAACCTTCACCCTAACCCTAATCCTAGCCCTAACCCTATCCTTATCCCTAATTCTATCCCTAACTCTATCCCTAACCCTAACCCTATCTCTAACCCTAACCCTAACTCTAACCCTAACCCTCACCCTAACCCTAGCCCTATCCTTATCCCTAATTCTATCATAACTCTATCCCTAACCCTAACCCTATCTCTAACCCTAACCCTAACTCTAACTCTAACCCTAACCCTAGCCCTAGCCCTAACCCTATCCTTATCCCTAATTTTATCTCTAACTCTATCCCTAACCCTATCCCTAACCCTAACCCTAACACTAACCCTAATCCTAATCTCTAACCCTAATCCTAACCCTATCCCTATCCCTAACCCTATCCCTAACCCTAACTCTATCCCTACCCTTTTCCCTATCCTTATCCCTAACCCTATCCTTATCCCCAGCCCTAGTCCTATCTCTAACCACCTGTGTCCATGTATCCAAACTCCTCTGACCTGGTTTCCGAGGACCTTCATCCTCCTCCTCCTCCTCGCCGCCAAGGAAAAGGCCAGGGACGTTTTCTTTCAACCCTTTGCTCGTTGGGGAAGGTTTTCCCATGAGAGAGAGGCGTCTGGGGCTGGGGGTGCGGGTGGGGTGGGAACAGATCTACGTGGGGCGCTGGCCGAGCTGTGCCCGCATTCAGGAAGCTTCCTTTCAGACGAGGTGGGGAGGTCGCCAGACAGCGGTGTGCGCGGTGGCTCTGACCCCGAGGGGGCATCTGTGTGGCCTTTTTGGGCAGGTCCAGGGGACAGCACAGCCCCAGTCAGAGCTGCGTCGTTCCTTCTGGAAAGCGAGGAGGGGCGGGAGCCAGCGGGAGCACCCATTCCCTGGGTGATCGGGTTGAAGGTGCTGTCCCCTGGGAGAGCCTGATCTGTGCTGGCTCCCCCCGCCGCCAGCCAGGGGACAGGGGACACCGCTCTCGGCTTCAAAGATACCTGCCCCTCAGGCCCTGACCTTGCTGTGTGGCTGGCCGGGCTGCTGGTGCTCAGGAGCTGGGGCCGTGGGGGCAGGAAGAGGGTGAGCCTGGGACATCCCGAATGGGCACTGCCACGGGCACGGCCACGCGGGGATACCCACAGCTCTCTGCTCTGAGCCCTGCCTCCTGTTCTCTCTCTCCTTCCCGTTCAAAACCTGACCCTTCAGAGAACCACCTCTTCTTTCTTCATTTCAAATTTATTATAGTTTTCCGCATCCCCAATCCCTGCTTCTCCCCCTGGCCTCGCCCCTCCCCTCTGGCCATCACCAGGCTGCGTCTGTGCCCGGGTGATGCCCAGGTGCTCTCCGGCTAATCCCTCCCTCCCTCCCTCCGATCTGGGTTCTTTCCAACGGTGAGCGTCTGCGAGCTAATCACCGCCCCGGCACCGCCCCGGCTGTTTCCTGCCGGCTCCCTCTCCTCCCGCGGCTGGCAATTTCCTGTCATTAGCACTCGCACCGGAGACCGCGGAGGGGACAGCGGAGACCAGGCCTGGCCCAGCCTCGTGCTGGGCATCCGTCCGCAGCTCGGCACGGCTCAGGCGGGAGGGGCCGCCAGTCCTCGCTCCGGCTCAGGAGCCAGCGTCCTCCCTGGTGTCGCTGGGAGATGGCGGAGAGCCTTCGGGTGGAGGCTTCCTGGGTGTAGCACCCATAGCAATGCTAGGGGCTGTATCCACGGGGGTCTCTGGCTGGGACTGCGCTCCTCCTGGGCCTCCTCCTGCCAGGAATGGCTCCTGTGCAGATGGGAGTGATTGGCTCCACTAGGGGCGAGCGTGGGCACGGGCTGCCCTCCGCCCGGGGCCAGCTGCCAGCTCAGGCGTCATGTCCCGGCTGGTGGCTGAGCGGGTGGTGAGATGGGTGAAACGGAAGTCACCTCCACGTTCTCCTTTCCCCGGAGTCAAACACGCCAGCCCTTAGAGGGCTCGGTGGGTGCGGGGCAGAGGTCCCCGAGGACAGCCACAGAGATCGTGACCTCAGAGGGAGGTGGGCCTGCTGTCTTCTCAAGGGCATGCCTGGCCTCGCATGGCGTGGGTCACGGGCCGGGCCAGGGGTCTGTGTCTGGCACCGTCGCTGCACCATGTCCCTGCGAGAGCCTGTATGGACGCCCTGAGGCTCTAGGCTCACCCACCGACCCGAGAGGGAATCGGGGCTCCGACAGACGGCGTGGAGGACGAGGAAGTGCACCTCATCTCAGGCCTGGCACACAGCAGCTGCTCAGTGAACATACGTGTTTCCAAACCAGGAGGCAGGCCGGCATCCTCGGCTCCCCTCTCTGGAGGTCTCTGAGGCCATGTCCTCCGTTTGTGCCGGTGACAGAAGTGGATGAAGCCACTACAGGCCTGTAGACGGGAAAGGACCTTTCTGGAAGCCTATTTGGCAAAACCTAACAAAACCCCTCAAGGCGAGTCTGTTCTTTGGCCCCAGAATTCTACTTTGAGGACTTTACTCTGAGGCGCTAATCACGAACATGTCCACAGGCTGGATTGCAAGCACCTTCATCAGGGAGACAGTTAATGTTTCCCTTTTCAGAGGAGCTTTGCGCTCCGGCCGGAGGGCTCAGCTGGTTGTGGCATCGTCTCTTCCACCGAAAGGTTGTGTGGGTTTGAATCCCCGTCCGGGCACATGCGGGAGTGACTGATGGTTATTCCCCTCTCACACCCACGTTTCTCTATCTTCCTCTCCCCCTTCCTCTCTCTCTAAAATACATATTTTCCAGCGCATAAGATGAGTTTTCAACTCAGGAAAATCCTCTCAAAAGTCGGGGGTCGTCTTATACGCCGGGTGTCATCTTATAGGGCGGGTATATCCCCAACTCTGTATTTTAACTGAAAAAGTTGGGGGTCGTCTTATATGCCCACTCATCTTATATGCCGGAAAATACGGTAAATGAAAATATACCTTCGGGTGAAGATTCCACAACCTGGGAAGCGCAGGTGTCTTAAAGTGCACACACACACACTGGGACGCCGTGGCCATAGAAACCAGAAACGCTTCTATTTTGCGACAACACGGACGGACATCCCTCTGAGACACAGCCCTGTTTCCTCACCTCCGAATGCTCCGTAGTCTTTTCTGTCAGCACCCCGCCCCCCAGAAAACCCCCTGGTTCTGAATCCTTTCACCAGAGTTTAATTTTGCCAGTGAGAGACGCCATGGTGACAATATTGAGTGAATAATTTAAAAATATTGGTGCTCCATCCACCTGGTCCCAGCAGCCCCTCAAGGCCGGCAGCCTGATTGCCCCCTGACAGCCTGATTGCCCCCTAACAGCTCCCCCATGCTGGCCTGATCGCCCCCTAACTGCCTCTGCCTTGGCCCCTACCATTGTGGCTTTGTCTAGAAGGATGTCCGGTCTAATTAGCATATTACCCTTTGATTAGTATAGATGAAAGAAGCCAACCCCAAAAAGGCTTACCGACTGTAAAATTCTAACTATGTGACATTTTGGGAAAAAAACAAAACGACACGACAGTGAAAAGATGGGTGGTTGCTAGGGCTGGGAGTTTGGAGAGGGATGCGTAGGGAAAACACAGACGTTCAGGGCGATGAAACACTCTGATTGACACCGCGATGATGCATGCATGTCATCACGCATCTCTCCAACCATGCAGAAAGCACGCTAAGGGCGAACCGTGATGTGAGCTGTGGACTTGGGCGATTACGTCATCACAGCAACGCAGCCCTCTGGGGAGGGGGGTGAGGAGGGTCATTGATAAGAGGAGAGGCTGGGCGTGTGTTGGGGGAGGAGGTATAAAGGGGGAATCTGGACCTTTGCTTCCATTCTTCTGTGGACGTTAGACTCCTCTGAAAAATAAAGTCTTAATTTAAACAGCGTTTCGCTGTGCCACTTCTCTTAAACATGGGACTGGCAGTCCTCGTCGGCGAAATAAGACAAGGAAAGTACGAGACACATCTATTTATGTGTGCACATCACACCCCCTGGGAATCACAGACAAACAAAACACAGGTAGGCACACTGGTAAGCAGATTTAGCGCGGATGCAGAATACAAGGTTCACATATAAAAACCAATCGTATTTCCACACACCAGCAAAAGCAAACGGAAAGTGGAATCAAAAGGCGGCTTGTAGCAGCAAAACATTAAATACCTAGGAATAAATCTGTCACAAGATGTGCAATGCCTCTGCACGGAGCACCACCAAGCCACAGCGAAGAGATGCTAAAGATATCACTAAAAACAGAGATGCCATGTTATTTTAGATGGGAAGACTCAGTATTATCAATATGCCAGTTCTCCCCAAATTGGTCTAGGGAGCCAACATAATCTCAATCAAACACCTAAAAGGTGATTGAAAAATTCTACGAACGTACAAAAAGAAATCAGAATAGCCATAACCATTTTGAAAAAAAAGAGCAAATGTGTGAGATCTGTAGGATCTGCTTCCGGACAATGGGAACTGGTTGGTGTGAGAAGAGACAGACGGAGCGGGAGACACAATACGCTTCGCCGTGTTTCTGATTTGGCTTCCACGGCGGGCCCGGTGGGCGCGGGGACAGGAGACGAGGTCCAGGTGAAGCGACCGGAGCTCCTGCCAATCTAGTGGCAGGCACTCCGCAGCGATCCTGACCCTGGCGCTTCCTCAGATGGGACGCTTTCCTGCTGTAAATTCAGACCCGGCTCAGATTCCGGTGACGAGAAATCGCCGCCTTCCAGCGAGCACACAGGAGTCTTCCAACGGCGGCCGCGTGGACCGTTCATGTCGCTTCGCCGGAGTGAATTCGTTTCATCGTCTCAGCAATGGGTGCCCTACCGGGTGAGGCCAGGTGTATCGGAGAGAAGACGTCTGCCATCTGTTCTGGGTCTGAGCGCCTGGACCGGCCCCTGATGGCACAGCAAAGAGGAACAGGGTCCATGTTTCCGCCAGGCGGGACCACGCTGCTGTAGAGACAGAGACAGGAAGGGCCGGTCACTCCTCCTTTCTTCCAGTCGTTCCGGAACGGGCACTCAGCAATCAGCAAGCGGGAGCCTCCCCGGGTGCCTCAGGCTGTTATGCCCAGAGTCCAGGGTCCCCAATAATCAACCACTAAGGAGCCTTTTCCGATGCAAAAGCAAAGAGTCTTTGTTCAAACCCGGGTTTGGCTCCCAGCCTCTTTCTGGCGCAGCAGCGAGGCGAGAGAGCAGGCCGGGTGGGAACAATGAGTTCTATGGGGCAGGATAATTAGGGGGCTTAGGGAAGTGACGAGGGTTGCAGAGATTGGTCACTTGAATTGGGGTCTTTCTGTGGTTCAGCATCATTAGGACCCTCGCTGTGTTCCTGGAGCTTCATTGGTCATTCGGGTGGTGGTCAGGGAAGTTAGGACATGGCTGGCACCCCTGTGGCCACTCCCAGAAAAGGGAGGGGTTGAGGCAGGGGTCCCAGCCCTAGAGGACAAGATGGAGGGGAGTTCATTTCCTTTCAAGGCCATGATTTCCTTTGGGAAAGAGAGGTTCATGGACAATGGGGAGGTGAAAACCAGGACCTGGCATCGAGTCGACGCTTCCTTCACAGCAAAGTCAGCACCGCAGAGAAGACGCACGGACACACACCGGCCCTGTCCCTCGGGATGGGCCATTGTGCTATGGGAACCACAGGCCCCGAATCTCTGCGGCAGAAGATACACAGGCTCATCCAACTCCCGCCCTATGCTCGTCCCAGATCGGGGGATGCTGTACCCCACGCTATTTCTCTCTGTGACCAAAGAAGAAGAAGAAAGAGCCAGTCACTCACGGGAACAGGCTGACGGTCACAGCGACAGGAAGAGTGAGGGGCAGGTTCTTCAATGGCTCTTGACGATTTCCCCCTGAAATTACAGGCATTTCCTGACCCACGTAGGTCACAGATCCGCACCCCACCCTCACTCCCCCTCCTCAGCCCACACCTGTGTGCGGCAGCCGCTGCTGGTTGCATTTTCAACGAGAAAAGAAGGACTTAGGGAGGAGAATAGCCCGGCTCAGGCCACACAGTTCGTAAGGGGGCCGGGGAGACTGGGTTTGGCCCTCGAGGCCTCTGACTCAGGGCTGTGCCCCACCTCCATGCGGTACTGTCTTCTAGCCCCCCAAGAGGTGCTGAAAATCAACCCTGGAGGTCCGCCTCTCCGAGGCACCCCGAGAAAGGTGCTTAGACGGAACCACGGATACACACACCTCAGACGCGTGGTGAAGGCCTCGTCACGCTGACAAGCCGGCTGAGCGTTTTCTGGCCCCCAGCACCGCGGTCTCCGTTTGGAGGAGGGGGACTGGAGAGGGAGGAGGGTGGGGTGTCCACTTCCTCCCGCAGGTCTCTCCCTGCGCCAGGCCAGGTGGAATTCTGGCTTCCTGGCTGCTTGTCCCGCTTCTCAGGAGCCAGGAGCTGTGAGTCCCGCGTCCCCCGGGGAAGTGTGTGGAGGGAGGTGCCTGTGGTCAGTGGGGGGGGGGGGCGGATTCCCCTCTCTGCGCCCCCTTCCCCACCCCAGCTCGGGGGGGGGGCGTTCTCTACCCAAACGTGAGGGAACCCTCTCAGGATCTCGCACCCATGTTCCCTGTGGTCCCAGCCCTGGACCGCCCGCTCCCGGGGAGGCACTGCTAGCTGGAGGGCTCCCTCTCAGCACTCGGTCATCCACCTGAGAACTCATACCCCCTCCACCTCTCACCCCCCCGCCCCCCGGCAGCCCTCAGCCCTAGGTGAGGGGGTCAGTGTAAGATGCCCAGTCCTCCCTCTCTTGCGTGGGGAGTGCTGGGTAATTCCCTGTGATCACAGCCCCTTTCCTGGCCCCTGCCGTCCATCCCTCATTTCCCTCCCTGATGCCCCAGGGGCCTGCATCTCTCCAAACGCTTCCTGCTGAGGCCGCTGTCCCAGGGCAGCTGCTAGGAGGGCCCTGGCCGAGACGCACGTCAGGAGGGAACGGGACTCGCCGGTGTTGGGGGAGGACATGAAAGCTTTGTTTCCTAAAGTTTGGTGGAGCCGAGGGGCCGAGCATCTGGAAATGTTCAATTTTTTCCTCTCAAGCAGCGGTTCTCAACCTGTGGGTCGTGACCCCTTTGGGGGTCGAACGACCCTTTCACAGGGGTCGCCTAAGACCAGCGGAAAACACCTATTTCCCATGGTCTTAGGAACCAACACACCGCTCCTCGGTGTCGCCAAGTGTAGCCATGTCATTTACTGTTGTCCTAGGAAGACTGTTACCCACGCTACACCACGATTCAAGACAACATTTCATTTATTTGTCATGAGAAATAAATATTTCACAATATACAATTACATACTGTTTTTGGTGATTCATCCCTATGCTTTAATGATCTTCCATTTGTAACAACGAAAATACATCCTGCCTATCAGATATTTACATGACAGTTCATCACAGTAGCAAAATGACAGTGATGAAGCAGCCACGGAAATCATGTTATGGTTGGGGGTCACCACCCCATGAGGAGCTGTCTTAAAGGGTCGCAGCCTTAGGAAGGTGGAGAACCACTTCTCTAAAGAGACAGGGGGCCGAGACCGGTGTGGCTCAGTGGATAGAGCGTCGGCCTGCGGACTGAAAGGTCCCGGGTTCGATTCCGGTCGGGGGCATGTACCTTGCTTGCGGGCACATCTCCACTGTGGGGCGTGCAGGAGGCGGCTGATCGATGTCTCTCTCTCCTCGATGTTTCTGACTTTCTATCCCTCTCCCTTCCTCTCTGTGAAAAATCAATAAAATATATTTAAAAAAAATAAATAAAATAAAGAGATGGGGTGACAGGAAGCAAACCCAGCCTCCAGCGCTGGCCCCAGAGGCCGTGCCTCTCTCCCCAGAGCCCAAGGGACCGACCGAGACAGGGGGCGCACTGGCAGGGGCTGGGGCGCTGGCATCTGCCCTGGGCAGGGTCGTTTGTGCGGCCGGTAAGGGGTAAGGCCTGGGCGCCTTTGCAGCTCCCGTGTGTCCTCAGCTGCCCCTCGGGGGGAGGTGCCAGCTGGTGCTCGAAGCGCCACTATCACAGACGCCCCTCATGCCAGCGGGCGGCGGCGGCTGCAGTCCCTCCCGCGGGTGCCACTCGCCCCCAGTGTTCCTGGTGCAGGAGCTCGGAGATGTGGGGAGCAGCTCCCAGGCTCCCAGCTCCGTCTGCGCAAGGACCGCGTCCCAGGCCCGCCCGCTTCTGGGGCTCCGCGCCCGGCCGGGAGCAGGGCTGGAATGAGCTGCTTCATCCAGGCCTCCGCCTGTGCCTCCGTCCGGCGTGTCATGGGGGGAAGGGCGTCGCAAGACATGGAAACTGGACCCTGGGCCCCGGCTCGGTTTCCCTGGCCCCGCCCCTATGGGCTATGGTTTCACCTCCAGAGCCGACCCGGTGGCCACCTGGGTCAGATGCGTCCATGCTTTCTGCGGGGTGATGGGGCCTCCGGTGTGGGAGCCCATGCTGAGGCATCTCCATCACTGCCTCCTTACGGTTTCTGAGTCCATGGATGGCTTTCGCTATTGGCCTCCTCTCTACGCGGTTTTCTCAGCAGAATCTGGAAGAACAGTCCCACAGCCGGGAACAGAGTCTCTGACACGTTCCCGGGGACTGGGTGTTGTTGTGGCGTCTCCTTCGAACGTTGGGCCAGCAGCTGAGAGAAGCAGCCCACGTGAGGATGGGTGCTGACGGTTACTGAGAGAGGCGTTAACCCAGTGGTTCTCAACCTGTGGGTCGCGACTCCTGTGGGGGTCGAAAGACCCTTTCACAGGGGTCACCTGAGACCCTCGGAAAATGCAGATATTTACATCACGATGCATCACAGTAGCAACATTTCATGGTTGGGGGGCACCACCCCATGAGGAACTGTATGCAAGGGTCGCGGCCTGAGGAAGGTGGAGAACCACTGTGTTAACCCCTTCCATGGCCATACAAGCTCCCCCCCAGCTTTTCTTCTTTCTTTCGGTCTGGGGATGTCTGCCCCCCACTCTCTCCTGAAAGATGTGCTTGCTCAGGACGGCAGAGATAACGCTGCCACCTGATGCGCGCCGGGCCTACAGGTAACAAAAGGTCCCACAGCTTTTTTTTTTTAAATATATTTTATTGATTTTTCACAGAGAGGAAGGGAGAGGGATAGAAAGTCAGAAACATCGATGAGAGAGAGACATTGATCAGCCGCCTCCTGCACGCCCCACACTGGAGATGTGCCCGCCAGCAAGGTACATGCCCCCGGCCGGAATCAAACCCGGGACCCTTCAGTCTGCAGGCCGATCGATGCTCTATCCACCCAGCCAAACCGGTCTCGGCAAGAACCCACAGCTTTAAAACACCTGCGGAGCACGTGTGAAAGCCCAGAGGTTGCCGGTGCATGTATGTAACGTGCTCTCAAAGCCACCCTCCGCCTTAGGTATGAACAGCCCCGCCTTCCTGGCCGGGAAGCCGGGTTGCAGAAAGGCTGGTTTTACGGGAGTCTCCTCTGGGCTGGGTCTTACATAGAACAGGGACCCCAGAGTCCACGGCGCTGCGTCTTCTGCTGCAGAGAGCAAGGACCGTGTCGGTGCCGGTTACCGCTGGTTCCCAGTAAACAGCGGCGCGCTGCCGGAAGCGATGGGGGCGGGAGAGCTGACATGCAAACCGGCGTCTTCCCGCTCACCCGGTGCGAACCCCCCACAGGAAGCCGAGCTCAGCTTCCTCGGGCCGAGGTGTCTGCCGCGGGGACCGCCGCAGCGAGCGCCGAGCATGGTCGTGGAGCAGCAGCCCGCCTGGTGCCCGCCGACACGTCGCAGTCAGCTCCTCCGCCTTGGCACGAGCCCGCGGGAATCCACACTGCGGGTGCAATTAGCCAAGATTCCAGCTGACATGCGTCTTTTTTTAAACATATTTTTTTATTTCAGAGAGGGAAAAAGAAACAGAAACATCCAGGATGAGAGTCATGGAACGGCTGCCTCTTGCATGCACACACACACACACACACACACACACACACACACACGTCCCGACCCGCGGGTTAAGTCAACGAGGACCCTAGAGGGGGAGTGGGGATGAAAGGGACAAGAGACACAAGGAATGGAGACAAGACAAAGTTCTGATCAAGTCTCCTTTGTTCAACAGTAGATCGAGGTATTTATGGGGAGAAGGGGAAATGAGGAAGTTAGCGAAAATTCCTAGCCCTAAGGCGAAACGCCTGGCTTTCGGGAGATAGGGAAAGAGATAGGGTTTGGGGTAATAGAAACCTAGCCTGAGGTGAGTGCTAATGCGGCTGGCGCTTACTACAAAATGGCTATCAAGCACAACAAGTTGCCCACACACACCCACAAACACACACCACTGCAGATCGAGCCCATAACCCGGCACATGCCCTGACCTGGAATCGAACGGTGACCTCATAGTTCCTAGGCCGATGCTCAACCCTTGAGCTGTGCTGGCGGGGCCAAGCTGGCAACGTGGCTCCTGACTGGACACGCCCACTTACAGGGGCCAGAGCGAGCGAATCCTCTTTTGTCCTCAAGAGGAACAGTTCTTGCTCCTTGTCAGTCACAGCTGCTCAGATGGTTCAGTGGTTCAGTTGCTCTTCTTCTGGGTTGTTATGGGTGACGCTGAGGCAGCCCTTCCTCCCCAGTGTGACGGTGTGATGTGCCGGTGTCGCCGGACGACCGTGGGTAAGGATACGTCGTACGTCGAGATAGATGGCCTGCATTTTAATTTTCCTCCACCTTACGTTATTTCTGGTATCTCTGGGAATTTCTTCTCTGACCCCGGAGTTACTGACACGTGTGTCCTTTAGTTTCAAGCTACCTGGGAAACTTCCAGATGTATGTAAATTGCTTTCTGATCCGATCCGCCGTGGCCAGAGCACAGACTTGGGAGTGTCTTCACCCTTTTTGAACGTTACGGAGGTAACAAGACCCAAGATGGTCTCTCTTGCTGAATGCCCCACATACCCTTGAGGAGACGACGTATTCCATTGTTTCTGCAGGCGGCATGTTTTATAAATACCAACTAGGTCAAGGTGATGGGTCGTGGTTTCAGGTCTTCTGTGTCCCCACTGATTTCTCCCTCCTTGTTCTGTGCGTCACGGCAAGAGGGGGTGGAAATCTCCCAGTTTAACGACGGCCACCTCTGCGTCCACGTTCATCAGCTTCTGCTTCAGGTGCTCTGACGCTGCTGCTGTGAGCTAAAGAAACATCGAGTTGTGCTATTTCTACCTGAGGAATGGACCCCTTTACTGCTGGCTCTTGTCCCTCCTTACATGTCATAATACGTTCTGAAGTTTACTCGGGTTGATATTAAAACAGCCCATCTTTCTTTTGATTAGTGGTAGATTGGTATTTCTTTTTTTTTTTT